>JAPFQT010000185.1:357500-360000 GCA_027627225.1 Congeria kusceri
CTGTCTCTCTGTCTGTCTGTCTGTCTGTCTGTCTGTCTGTCTGTCTGTCTGTCTCTCTGTCAGTCTCTGACTGTCTGTCTGTCTGTCTGTCTGTGACTGTCTGACTGTGACTGTCTATCTGTCTGCGACTGTCTGTCTGTGCCTGTCTGTCTGTCAAGGACTGTCTGAGACTGTGTGTCTGTCTGAGACTGTCCGTCTGAGACTGTGTGTCTGAGACTGTCCGTCTGAGACTGTCTGTCTGTCTGAGACTGTCCGTCTGAGACTGTCTGTCTGTCTGAGACTGTCCGTCTGAGACTGTCCGTCTGTCTTTGACTGTCCGTCTCTCTGTGACTGTCTGTCTGGCTTTGACTGTCTGTCTGTGTCTGTCTGTGACTGTCAGTGTCTGTCTGTGTCTGTGTGTTACTGTCTGTGACTGTCTGTGAATGTCTGTCTGTGACAGTCTGTGACTGTCAGTGACTGTCTGTGACTGTCTGAGACTGTCTGTGACTGTCTGTGACTGTCTGTGACTGTCTGCGAATGTCTGTGACTGACTGTGACTGTCTGTCTGTCTGTCTGTGTGTCTCTCTGCCTGCCTGTCGGTCTGTGTAAGTCTGAGACTGTCTGTGACTGTCTGTGACTGTCTGTGACTGTCTGTGACTGTCTGTGACTGTCTGTGACTGTCTGTGACTGTCTGTGACTGTCTGTGACTGTCTGTGACTGTCTGTGACTGTCTGTGACTGTCTGTGACTGTATGTGACTGTCTGTGACTGTCTATGACTGTCTGTGACTGTCTGTGACTCTCTGTGACGCTCTGTGGCTAACTGTGACTGTCCGTGACTGTTTGTGACTGTCTGTGACTGTCTGTCTGCCTGTCTGTCTGTCTGTCTGACTGTCTGTCTGTCTGCATGTTTGTGTGTCTGTCTCTCAGTCTGTGTGTCTGCCTGTCTGTCTGTCTGTCTGTTTGTCTGTCTGTCTGAGACTGCCTATCTGCGACTGTCCGTCTGGGACTGTTAGTCTGAGACTGTCCGTCTGAGACTGTCTGACTGAAACTCTCCGTCTGAGACTATCTGTCTGAGACTGTCCGTCTGAGACTGTCTGTCTGAGACTATCCGTCTGAGACTGTGTGTCTGTCTGAGACTGTCCGTCTGAGACTGTGTGTCTGAGACTGTCCGTCTGAGACTGTCTGTCTGTCTGAGACTGTCCGTCTGAGACTGTCTGACTGTCTGAGACTGTCCATCTGAGACTGTCCGTGTCTGTGACTGTCCGTCTCTCTGTGACTGTCTGTCTGTCTGTGACTGTCTGTCTGTCTCTGTCTGTCTGTGCCTGTCTGTGACTGTCTGTGACTGACTGTGTCTGTCTGTGACTGTCTGTGACTGTCTGTTACTGTCTGTGACTGTCTATGACTGTCTGTGACTGTCTGTGACAGTCTTTGACTGTCCGTTACTGTCTGTGACTCTCTGTGACTGTGTGTGATAGTCAATGTCTGTCAATGACTGTATGTGACAGTCTGTGCCTGTCTGTGACTGTCTGTGACTGACTGCGACTGTCTGTCTGTCAGTCTGTCTGTCTGCCTGTCTTTCTGCCTGTGTCTGTCTGAGAATGTCTGTGACTGTCTGTGACTGTCTGTGACTGTCTGTGACTGTCTGAGACTGTCTGTGACTGTCTGTGACTGTCTGTCTGTGACTGTCTGTCTGTCTGTGTCTGTCTGTGACTGTCTGTGTCTGTCTGTGTCTGTGTGATACTGTCTGTGTGTCTGTCTGTCAGTCTGTGTGTCTGCCTGTCTGTCTGTCTGTCTGTCTGTTCGTCTGTCTGTCTGTCTGTCTGTGACTGTCTGTTACTGTCTGTCTGTCTGTCTGTGACTGTCTGTCTGAGACTGTCTATCTCTCTGTGGCTGTCTGTCTGTGACTCTCTCTCTGTCTGTGACTGTCTGTGACTGTCTGTGACTGACTGTGTCTATATGTGACTCTCTGTAACTGTCTGTTACTGTCTTTGACTGTCTATGACAATCTGTGACTGTCTGTGACTGTCTTTGACTGTCCGTTACTGTTTGTGACTGTCTGTGACTGTCTGTGATAGTCAATGACTGTCTATGACTGTATGTGACTGACTGTGACTGTCTGTCTGTCAGTCTGTCTGTCTGCCTATATGTCTGTCTGTGACTGTCTGAGACTGTCTGTGACTGTCTGTGATTATCTGAGATTGTCTGTGATTGTCTTTGACTGTCTGTGACGCTCTGTGGCTCTCTGTGACTGTATGTGGCTGTCTGTGAGTGTATCTAACTGTCTGTGACTGTCTGTGACTGTCTGTGACTGTCTGTGACTGTCTGTGACTGTCTGAGACTTTCTGTGACTGACTGTGACTGTCTGTGACTGTCCGTAACTATTTGTGACTGTCTGTGACTGTCTGTCTTTCTGTATGTATGTCTGTCTGTTTGACTGTCTATCTGTCAGTCTTTGACTGTCTGTCTGTCTGTCTGTGACTGTCTGTCTGTCAGCGTCTGTCTGTCTGTCAGGGACTGTCT
>JAPFQT010000185.1:362500-367500 GCA_027627225.1 Congeria kusceri
TGACAGTCTGTCTGTCTGTCTGTCTGTATGAGAAATATCTGTGACTGTCTGTGACTGACTGTGGCTGTATGTGACTGTCTGTGTCTGTCTGTGCCTGTCTGTCTGTCTGTCTGTCTGTGACAGTCTGTCTGTCTGTCTGTCTGTATGAGAAATATCTGTGACTGTCTGTGACTGACTGTGGCTGTGTGTGACTGTCTGTGTCTGTCTGTGCCTGTCTGTGTCTGTCTGTGACTGTCTGTGACTGTCTGTGTCTGTCTGTGATTTTATGTGATTGTCTATGACTGTCTGTGACTGTCCGTAACGGACTTTTACTGTTTGTCTGTCTGTCTGTCTGCCTGGCTGTCTGTCTGAGACTGTCTGTGACTGTCTGTGACTGTCTGTGACTGTCTGTGACTGTCTGTGACTGTCTGTGTCTGTATGTGACTGTCTGTGACTGTCTGCGACTTTCTGCGACTGTCTGTGACTGTCTGTGACTCTCTGTGACTGTCCGTAACTGTTTGTGTCTGTCTGTGACTGTCTGTCTGTCTGTCTGTCTGTCTCTCTGAATGTGTCTGTCTGTGTCTGTCTGTGACAGTCTATGCCTGTCTGAGACTATCTATGACTGTTTGTGAATGTCTGTTGCTGTCGGTGACTGTATGTGACTGTATGTGACTCTATAACTGTCTGTGACTGTCTGAGACTATCTGCGACTGTCTGTGACAGTCTGCGACTGTCTGTGTCTGTGGGTCTGTCTGAGGGTCTGTCTGTGTGCCTGTCTGTGTGCCTGTCTGTGTGTCTGTCTGTGTGTCTGTCTGTTTGTCTGTCTGTGTGTCTGTCTGTGACTGTCTGTGACTGTTTGTGACTGTCTGTGACTCTCTGTGACTGTCTGTGACTGTCTGTGACAGTCTGTGACGGTCTGTGACGGTCTGTGACTGTCTGTTAGTGACTGTGACTGTCTGTGACTGTTTGTGACTGTCTGTGACTCTTTTTGACTGTCTGTGGCTGTTCGTTACTGTTTGTGACTGTCTGTGACTCTCAGTGACTGTCTGTGAATGTCTGTGACTTGCTGTGACAGAGAGTCTGTCTGTCTGTTTGTCGGTCTCTCTGTCTGTCTGTCAATCTATCTGTCTGTCTGCCTGTCTGTCTGTCTGTGCCTGTCTGAGACTTTCCGTGACAGTCTGTGACTGTCTGTGAGAGTCTGTGACAGTCTGTGAATGTCTGTGACTGTCTGTGACTGTCTGTGACTATCTGTGACTGTCTTCGACTGTCTGTGACTGTCTGTGACTGTCTCTGACTGTCTGTGACTGTCTGTGACTCTCTGCGACTGTCTGTGACAGTCTGTCTGTCTGTCTGTCTGTCTGTCTCTTTGTCTGTCTGTCTGTCTGACTGTCTGTCTGTCTGTCTGTCTGTCTGTCTGTCTGTCTCTCTGTCTGTCAATCTGTGTCTGTCTGCCTGTCTGTCTGTGACTGTCTTCCTATCTTTCTGTCTGTCTGTGTGTCTGTGTGTCTGTCTGTCTGTCTGTCTGTCGGTCTGTCTGTCTTTCTGTCTGTCTGTCTGTCTGTCTGTCTGGCTGTCTCTCTGCCTGTCTGTCTGTCTGTCTGTCTGTCTGTCTGTCTGTCTGTCTGTCTCTCTGTCAGCCTCTGACTGTCTGTCTGTCTGTCTGTCTGTGACTGTCTGACTGTGACTGTCTATCTGTCTGCGACTGTCTGTCTGTGCCTGTCTGTCTGTCAAGGACTGTCTGAGACTGTGTGTCTGTCTGAGACTGTCCGTCTGAGACTGTGTGTCTGAGACTGTCCGTCTGAGACTGTCTGTCTGTCTGAGACTGTCCGTCTGAGACTGTCTGTCTGTCTGAGACTGTCCGTCTGAGTCTGTCCGTCTGTCTTTGACTGTCCGTCTCTCTGTGACTGTCTGTCTGGCTTTGACTGTCTGTCTGTGTCTGTCTGTGACTGTCAGTGTCTGTCTGTGTCTGTGTGTTACTGTCTGTGACTGTCTGTGAATGTCTGTCTGTGACAGTCTGTGACTGTCAGTGACTGTCTGTGACTGTCTGAGACTGTCTGTGACTGTCTGTGACTGTCTGTGACTGTCTGCAAATGTCTGTGACTGACTGTGACTGTCTGTCTGTCTGTCTGTGTGTCTCTCTGCCTGCCTGTCGGTCTGTGTCAGTCTGAGACTGTCTATGACTGTCTGTGACTGTCTGTGACTGTCTGTGACTGTCTGTGACTGTCTGTGACTGTCTGTGACTGTCTGTGACTGTCTGTGACTGTCTGTGACTGTCTATGACTGTCTGTGACTGTCTGTGACTCTCTGTGACGCTCTGTGGCTAACTGTGACTGTCCGTGACTGTTTGTGACTGTCTGTGACTGTCTGTCTGCCTGTCTGTCTGTCTGTCTGACTGTCTGTCTGTCTGCATGTTTGTGTGTCTGTCTCTCAGTCTGTGTGTCTGCCTGTCTGTCTGTCTGTCTGTTTGTCTGTCTGTCTGAGACTGCCTATCTGCGACTGTCCGTCTGGGACTGTTAGTCTGAGACTGTCCGTCTGAGACTGTCTGACTGAAACTCTCCGTCTGAGACTATCTGTCTGAGACTGTCCGTCTGAGACTGTCTGTCTGAGACTATCCGTCTGAGACTGTGTGTCTGTCTGAGACTGTCCGTCTGAGACTGTGTGTCTGAGACAGTCCGTCTGAGACTGTCTGTCTGTCTGAGACTGTCCGTCTAAGACTGTCTGACTGTCTGAGACTGTCCATCTGAGACTGTCCGTGTCTGTGACTGTCCGTCTCTCTGTGACTGTCTGTCTGTCTGTGACTGTCTGTCTGTCTCTGTCTGTCTGTGCCTGTCTGTGACTGTCTGTGACTGACTGTGTCTGTCTGTGACTGTCTGTGACTGTCTGTTACTGTCTGTGACTGTCTATGACTGTCTGTGACTGTCTGTGACAGTCTTTGACTGTCCGTTACTGTCTGTGACTCTCTGTGACTGTGTGTGATAGTCAATGTCTGTCAATGACTGTATGTGACAGTCTGTGCCTGTCTGTGACTGTCTGTGACTGACTGCGACTGTCTGTCTGTCAGTCTGTCAGTCTGCCTGTCTTTCTGCCTGTGTCTGTCTGAGACTGTCTGTGACTGTCTGTGACTGTCTGTGACTGTATGTGACTGTCTGAGACTGTCTGTGACTGTCTGTGACTGTCTGTCTGTCTTTGTCTGTTTGTGACTGTCTGTGTCTGTCTGTGTCTGTGTGATACTGTCTGTGTGTCTGTCTGTCAGTCTGTGTGTCTGCCTGTCTGTCTGTCTGTCTTTCTGTTCGTCTGTCTGTCTGTCTGTCTGTGACTGTCTGTTACTGTCTGTCTGTCTGTGACTGTCTGTCTGAGACTGTCTATCTCTCTGTGGCTGTCTGTCTGTGACTCTCTGTCTGTCTGTGACTGTCTGTGACTGTCTGTGACTGACTGTGTCTATATGTGACTCTCTTTGACTGTCTATGACAATCTGTGACTGTCTGTGACTGTCTTTGACTGTCCGTTACTGTTTGTGACTGTCTGTGACTGTCTGTGATAGTCAATGACTGTCTATGACTGTATGTGACTGACTGTGACTGTCTGTCTGTCAGTCTGTCTGTCTGCCTATATGTCTGTCTGTGACTGTCTGAGACTGTCTGTGACTGTCTGTGATTATCTGAGATTGTCTGTGATTGTCTTTGACTGTCTGTGACGCTCTGTGGCTCTCTGTGACTGTATGTGGCTGTCTGTGTGTGTATGTAACTGTCTGTGACTGTCTGTGACTGTCTGTGACTGTCTGTGACTGTCTGAGACTTTCTGTGACTGACTGTGACTGTCTGTGACTGTCCGTAACTATTTGTGACTGTCTGTGACTGTCTGTCTTTCTGTATGTATGTCTGTCTGTTTGTCTGTCTATCTGTCAGTCTTCGACTGTCTGTCTGTCTGTCTGTGACTGTCTGTCTGTCTGCGTCTGTCTGTCTGTCAGGGACTGTCTGTGACTGTCTGTGAATCTCTGTGACTGTCTGTGATTGTCCGTGACTGTTTGTGACTGTACGTGACAGTCTGTCTGTCTGTCTGTCTGTCTGTCTGTCTGTCTGCCTGTCTGTCTGTGTGTCTGTGTGTCTCTCTGTCTGTCTGTCTGTCTGTGTGTCTGTGTGTCAGTCTGTCTGTCTGTCTGTCTGTCTGTCTGCCTGTCTGTCCGTCTCTCTTTCTGTGACTGATTGTCTGTGACTGTCTGTCTGTCTGTGACTGTCTGTCTGTCTGTGATTGTCTGTCTGTCTGTCTGTGACTGTCTGTCTGTCTGTGACTGTCTGTCTGTCTGTGACTGTATGTCTGTCTTTGACTGTCTGTCTGTCTGTGACAGTCTGTGAATGTCTGTGACTGACAGTGTCTGTCTGTGAATGTCTGTGTCTGTCTTTGACTGTCAATCTGTTTGTGACTGTCTGTCAGTCTGTGACTATCTGTGACTGTCTGTGACTGCCTGGGACTGTCTGCGACTGTCTGTGACTGTCTGCGACTGTCTGTGACTGTCTGTGACTGTCTGTGACTTTCTGTGACTGTCTGAGACTGTCTTTGATGGTCTGTGACTGTCTGTGACTGTCTGTGACTGTCTGTGACTGTCTGTGACTGTCTGTGACTGTCTGTGACTGTTAGTGACTGTCTGTGACTGTCTGTGACTGTTTGTGACTGTCTGTGACTGTCAGTGACTCTCTGTGACTGCCTGTGACTGTCTGTCTGTCTCCCTGCCTGTCTGTCTGTCTGTCTGTCTGAATGTGTCTGTCTGTGTCTGTATGTGACAGTATATGACTGTCTGTGACTGTCTGTCTGTCAGACTGTCTGTCTGCCTGTCTTTCTGTCTGTGAATGTCTGTGACTGTCTGTGACTGTCTGCGACTGTCTGTGTCTGACTGATATTGTCTGTATGTCTGTGACTGTCTGTGACTGTCTGTGACTGTCCGTCTGTCTTTGAATGTCTCTCTGTGACTGTCTGTGGGTCTGTCTGTATATCTGTCTGTGTGCCTGTCTGTGTGTTTGTCTTTG
>JAPFQT010000185.1:377500-387500 GCA_027627225.1 Congeria kusceri
CTGTCTGAGATAGTCTGCGACTGTCTTTGACTGTCTGTTACTGTCTGTGGCTCTCTGTGAATGTATGTGGCTGTCTGAGACTGTCTGTGACTGTCTGTGACTCTCTGTGACTGTCTGTGACTGTCTGAGACTGTCTGTGACTGTCTGTGACTGTCTGTCTGTGCCTGTCTGTCTGACAGGGACTGTCTGTGACTGTCTGTGACTCTCTGTGACTGTCTGTGATTGTCCGTGACTGTTTGTGATTGTCTGTGACAGTCTGTCTGTCTGTCTGTCTGTTTGTCTGTCTGTGTGTCTGTGTGTCTGTCTGTCTGTCTGTCTGTCTGTCTATCCGTCTGTCTGTCTGTGACTCTCTGTGACTGTCTGTCTGTCTGTGACTGTCTGTCTGTCTGTCTGTCTGTCTTTGTGTCTGTGTGTCTGTCTGTCTGTCGGTCGGTCTGTCTGTCTTTCTGTCTGTCAGTCTGTCTGTCTGTCAGTCTGTCTGTCTGTCTGACTGTCTGTCTGTCTGACTGTCTGTCTGTCTGTTTGTCTGTCGGTCTGTCTGTCTGTCTGTCTGTCTGTCTGTCTGTCTGTGACTGCCTATGACTGTATGTGACAGTCTGTGACTGTCTGCGACTGTCTGTGACTGACTGTGATTGTCTGTCTGTCAGTCTGTCTGTCTGCCTGTTTTTCTGTCTGTGTCTGTCTGAGACTGTCTGTGACTGTCTGTGACTGTCTGTGACTGTCAGTGACTGTCTGAGACTGTCTGTGACTGTCTGTGACTGTCTGTCTGTGACTATCTGTGACTGTCTGTGACAGAGTGTGACTGTCGGCAGAGAGTCATAACTGAATCATCGGCGATTCCAGTCCCAGAAACTACGACAACTAGGGCTGTAATTCCTAGGAGTGACGCCGACAGAAAGGAAAAAGTCATTGGGGCGTACCGTCCCAAGGAAATAACCAAATTAACTGGGGCGTACCGTCCCACCGAAGGCGTAAAGACATCCAGTCAGAGACGAGATCAAGGTCCAAGAGGGGCGTACCGTCCCAAGGAAACACCCAACTTAACTGGGGCGTACCGTCCCAAAAGAGAGACAGCTGGTCAGAAAAGCCACCAATCCTCCATCGTCAGATCACCCCTCAATAGAATCGATTGGTTCTACTTTAATGTCTTTTCTTATAACCTGCACTTTCTCTCTTCCTTCCTTTCTTTCATTGGATGGTACCTCATATCGGTGCCTCATCAGTTCGGCATGGTAAAGATACTTCCTATCATCACAAGCCGCGGGACTAGAGGATCTATACTTTGAATGATACCTCCGATGATACGTTTCTGGAGAGCAGCCTCTAAGGTCAATCCCTCAAATGTATAGATATGACCCTAATGAGACACCATATTTTTTTTTCAAAACTGTGATGTCATAATTTAGACACTAATAGCCCACCATAGATTTTGAAAATTGCAATGTACTAATTTTCCCCACAACACCCCTCCATGAAATTTCAAAAATCACTATTCACAAATTTCCACCAAAATTTTGAGATTTTGACAATGATATGCAGCCTTTTTCTCGTTTGTGGTCAACAAACAGAAACCAACCCACTTTCTCAAGAACACATCAGAATTAACCAAGGAAACAGCTAAATTAGAATTAATAAAATCCTAAAATAACCATAACTTAAGCTTTAAACAGAGTAATATCACCATCTATCTTTCTAAACAAAAAACTGATGCGTTATATTAGAACTTTACACTATCTGTCAAATAGGAATTGTTATAATTCTATAAGAAAAAATATCAACACACAATCTGTTCGTCTATGGTCACTGAACTGAATACTGGCTAGTTACACTAGAACTTTACACAATTAATTGCGAAATCTGTCAGATAGGAATTGTTTCAATCCTATTAGAATTAAATGTCGGTCGAAATGTCTTCTGTCTAGTTTTTATTTGACAAGTACAGGTGCCCCGGTCCAATCGTAGCAAAATAATTTACGAAACCCATTCCTTTAACATTTACTAAAGGAACCTGTACAAGTTATTAATAGTCTCTCAAAATATGTACAAATAAGTTATACAAAATTACCCCTGTCTGAGACGAACACTAAATATCTGACTAGAACACTGAACTGGCTAATGCAAAATGTGACCTACTTATCACTGGACTTGTACTTGAACAAAGTCTATCAAATAACCGAATGGTGTTCATGTAAACATTGCGCAACTGCATGCAACTTGCCCACTTGGAAAATTAAATTCTGGCTATTTCCACTACTGTAACCGCCCCTGTAAATGACACCAAGTAAGTAACCTTAACCTTTAGCCTTAAATGGAAATCGAATACAGGTCTAAATAACTTTCCTCCTCTGTAACCGCCCCTGTAAATGACACCAAGTAAGTAACCTTAACCTTTAGCCTTAAATGGAAATCGAATACAGGTCTAAATAGCCTCCCTTTAATCCCCTCCGATGATATTTATGTACTTGTTACTCACTTAACCACCTTCCCATCTGGCCATAAGATTAGACTTAAACTGTTAGGCACAATTTTGCTTAGAACCTCTCAAAAATTTAACTGTACAAGCACATTTCTAACCTCACCTTAGCAATTAATTGCGTAGACTTCTGTCTGGAACGTACAGCCCCAATCCGACAGCTTGCATTTTAAGAGAAACGTCTAGGTCTTGAAGCCCCAATAGCGTCTCAGACACATCTCGCTGGAACCGGTTTGAAAACCACGAGGTGTTGTAGATTTTCTCACGGTCGACTGTCCAGTGAATTTGCCTGAGATGTAACGCCCCACTTCGCAAATTCACATTCCTTTTAGTTTTTCCTCGTCGCCAATAAAGTATCTTCTTCTTGTTAACATAACACTTTCTGTGATCAATAACACTATTTATTTCATCTAATATACAGCAATTTCAACGTCTAGTGTTCAGCTTTTCAGTCGCCCTTCGAATGCCCGTCCGCAGACCCCCGCACCGTCTGACATCACCTGCGGAACAGTCTAAAACCTGCACCCGCTAGGCTGGCACCCACACACGACCGACACCGGTACATTTGTCGGTGCGCCAAATCACAACACTCGTCCCGACTTTGTTGATGAAGGCCTGCAGTCAGGGTCGGGATTCACTGGGAACTGGAATAAGCCTGGCAACTAGAAAATGTCACTTTGGGGACTTGAAGCCCCAGGTCTAAGTCGGATCTATTCATTCCCGGAGCTGGTACAACTCTCTTGCATTGGCTGCCGTTATCGACAAAATTGTCTCAACAGCTACTTGACGATGTTCTGCCACCATGGCTGCCGCTTCATAAATCTGGTTTGGTGAAGACCAACGCTGTCCTCGCAGTGGAAAGTACGGAGCGTCGGTTTCCAACAAAAGACGGCTGTCATGAATGGACGTCAATGCCTCGTGCTGGTTCCTGTCAAACATCCTCACAGTGCTAGTGAAACAGAACCACGTCTCCGGGAACTGTTCCAGCCAACGTGACACAACATAGGCATTTCCCGTGAAGCAATGCAGGTGGATCTTCTGAATACGAGGAAGACCCTTCAGGAGGTCCAGGAGAAGCAGGAAGACTTCAGTTCCGCAGCTATCCCTCATCCCTCTGCAATGCAACACCAGGATGTGTTCCCTTTTCACGTGTGGCAGGATCTTGTGGAGTAGATCCATCTGCAGAGGCCAATTCAGAGAAGGTTCAGTGTGGTCGAGACCGATTTCCCCTACCGCTACCACCCGTTTACACCGCAGCAGACGTTTCAACCGGTCCACCCACTCATTGATAGTCCGCTCCGACCGATCCGCATGTCGTGGGTGGATGCCTAGAGCCAAGGCAATGTTGCTGGGAATCCCATTCATCATACTGGTAGTAGGATAGTCCATAGGGTCGCAATACACCGCCACACCCGCTACCAGACTCACTCTTTTGCTAGGTTCCACCGGCCCTGCATTTAAGATATCCTGGAATTGGCAATCAGCGGGCAAGGCTGCCTTGCGTGCCAGCCTATCTGGATGAAAATGGCTATCCACTGCCACTGGAAAGTTGTCACTCTCTTGCCCCTCCGCATCTAGACTCTGGACTCGGTAACCCTGTGGAAGGGGATACGTTTTCCTCCAGAAATCTTGTTCATCTTTGTGAAGGCGGGCACTGATCAAGAGTAAAACTTTCCAATGTATTAAAACAGCCACGGAATTAGGAGGGTTCAGCGTAAACCGCTCTGGTGCCGGCTCACCCAGGTAAATGCAGAAATGTCGCATGGAGGCTTCCTGTCTAGGGGAGATTTCACCATTGTCCTTTTCTCCCAAAATCTTCTGCATCCTTACAAACTCCAACAGTTCCCCAAGGGTGGCCAAACGCCCCATCAGCCAGAGTGTCACCTGTTCTAAGGCCTTGACCTGGGTACGAATGATGTTCTCATCCCCAGCTGGCAGGACTTCTTCGAAGATACCTGGGAGGTGATCGACGAAGGCGTGCACCTTCTTGTAGGACAAAGCCCCAGGGCAATGTGGTACCAAACACGCTTGTGCCTTCCTCCGCTGGCTCCTAGATAGGAGATGAGTGTCAACCTTCTTAACCTTGCGAGGCGGCTGTTGGATTTCCGGGTCTTGAGATTCCATCACTGTAATTTTGAGGGGTGATCTGACGATGGAGGATTGGTGGCTTTTCTGACCAGCTGTCTCTCTTTTGGGACGGTACGCCCCAGTTAAGTTGGGTGTTTCCTTGGGACGGTACGCCCCTCTTGGACCTTGATCTCGTCTCTGACTGGATGTCTTTCCGCCTTCGGTGGGACGGTACGCCCCAGTTAATTTGGTTATTTCCTTGGAACGGTACGCCCCAATGACTTTTTCCTTTCTGTCGGCGTCACTCCTAGGAATTACAGCCCTAGTTGTCGTAGTTTCTTGGACTGGAATCGCCGATGATTCAGTTATGACTCTCTGCCCCCCAGTGGAACCCGGAACCTCGTTGGGACGTAAGGCCCCGGTGGTGAGAGTATTAGTGGCTCTCCCCATCTGCATCATTGAGTAGGTCCCACTTAATGGTTGCAGCATAACCCCTGGATCTTTGGGACGGATCGATAACTCGGATGCTAGCTCCTGACAGGGCTGGACCGTCATCTTCCGGACCCCAGGACTTATCACTTTGGGACTTCGGGTGCTTCCCTTGTATGACCCTGGAGTTGCTAACAGAATATCAGGATCTGTCCCGATGTCCATTGGGTCCGTTCCCTCTGAGATTCGAAGAAGCTCGTCTTCTTCCATTGGAGTCACAACCTCATCTCCAATGTACATAACGCGGTCCACACCCTCTGCCAATCGGACATCACGACGACCCTCTTCTGGTTGGAAGGTCTGGGGAATCGAAGTGACGGAAGGCAACTTCCATATATGCTCGCATATCCAGTCCCGTCCCATTACCTGGTAAGTATCGAGGCAATTGGCGTATTTCCCCAGCCATGAACTGAAACGTTTCTTCTCCGATTGAGAAGAAGTTCTTCTCAACAAATTCCTGGCTAGGTCGGCAATGTCCACAACATACTTGAGGCAGATTTCCTTGTTTCTGCCTGATAATAATGCCAGGTCCCTGGTGAACTTATCGACATCTTTCGGCAGCTTCCGGTCCCAAATCACATTCCTTACTTCATTACTTCTGTCTGTGACTGTCTGTCTGTGACTGTCTGTCTGTCTGTCTGTCTGTCTTTGTGTCTGTGTGTCTGTCTGTCTGTCGGTCGGTCTGTCTGTCTTTCTGTCTGTCAGTCTGTCTGTCTGTCAGTCTGTCTGTCTGTCTGACTGTCTGTCTGTCTGACTGTCTGTCTGTCTGTTTGTCTGTCGGTCTGTCTGTCTGTCTGTCTGTCTGTCTGTCTGTCTGTGACTGCCTATGACTGTATGTGACAGTCTGTGACTGTCTGCGACTGTCTGTGACTGACTGTGATTGTCTGTCTGTCAGTCTGTCTGTCTGCCTGTCTTTCTGTCTGTGTCTGTCTGAGACTGTCTGTGACTGTCTGTGACTGTCTGTGACTGTCTGTGACTGTCTGTGACAGTCTGAGACTGTCTGTGACTGTCTGTGACTGTCTGTCTGTGACTGTCTGTCTGTCTGTGTCTGTCTGTGACTGTCTGTGTCTGTCTGTGTCTGTGTGTTACTGTCTGTGACTGTCTGTGAATGTTTGTCTGTGACAGTCTATGACTGTCTGTGACTGTCTGTGACTGACTGTGACTGTCTGTCTGTCTGTCTGTGTCTCTCTGTCTGTCTGTCATTCTGTGACTGTCTGTGACTGTCTGTGACTGTCTGTGACTGTCTGTCTGTCTGTCTGTCTGCATGTTTGTGTGTCTGTCTGTCAGTCTGTGTGTCTGCCTGTCTGTCTGTCTGTCTGTCTGTTTGTCTGTCTGTCTGCCTGTCTGTCTGTCTGTCACTGTCTGTGCCTGTCTGTCTGTCTGCCTGTGACTGTCTGTCTGAGACTGTCTATCTGTCTGTGGCTGTCCGTCTGTGACTGTCTGTCTGTCTGTGACTGTCTGTGACTGTCTGTGACTGACTGTGTCTGTATGTGACTGTCTGCGAATGTCTGTTACTGTCTTTCACTGTCTATGACTGTCTGTGAATGTCTGTGACTGTCTTTGACTGCCCGTTACTGTCTGTGACTGTCTGTGACTGTCTGTGATAGTCAGTGACTGTCTATGACTGTATGTGACAGTCTGTGACTATCTGTGACTGTCTGTGACTGTCTGTGACTGTCTGTGACTGACTGTGACTGTCTGTCTGTCAGTCTGTCTGTCTGCCTATCTGTCTATCTGTGACTGTCTGAGACTGTCTGTGACTGTCTGTGACTGTCTGAGATTGTCTGTGACTGTCTGCGACTGTCTGTTACTGTCTGTGACTGTCTGTGGCTGTCTATGGCTGTCTGTGACTGAGTGTGGCTGTCTATGACTGTATGTGACTGTCTGAGATAGTCTGTGACTGACTTTGACTGTCTGTTACTGTCTGTGGCTCTCTGTGAATGTATGTGGCTGTCTGTGAATGTCTGTGACTGTCTGTGAATGTCTGTGACTCTCTGTGACTGTCTGTGACTGTCTGAGACTGTCTGTGACTGTCTGTGACTGTCCGTAACGGTTTGTGACTGTCTGTGACTGTCTGTCTGTCTGTATGTATGTCTGTCTGTTTGTCTGTCTGACTGCAGTCTCTGAATGTCTGTCTGTCTGTCTGTGACTGTCTGTCTGTCTGTGTCTGTCTGTCTGTCAGGGACTGTCTGTGACTGTCTGTGACTCTCTGTGACTGTATGGGATTGTCCGTGACTGTTTGTGACTGCCTGTGACAGACTGTCTGTCTGTCTGTCTGTCTGTTTGTATGTCGGTCTGTCTGTCTGTCTGTCTGTCTGTCTGTCTCTCTGTCTGTTTGTCTGTCTGTCTGTCTCTCTGTCTGTCTGTCTGTCTGTCTGTCTGCCTGTCTGTCTGTCTGTCTGTCTGTCTGTCTGTCTGTCTGTCTGTCTGTCTGTCTGTCTGTCTGTCTGTCTGTCTGTCTGTCTGTCTGTCTGTCTGTCTGTCTGTCTGTCTGTCTGTCTGTCTGTCTGTCTGTCTGTCTGTCTGTCTGTCAGTCTGTCTGTCTGTCTGTCTGTCAGTCTCTGACATTCTGTCTGTCTTTCTGTCTGTCTGTCTGTGACTGTCTGACTGTGAATGTATATCTGTCTGTGTCTGTCTGTCTGTCTGTGCCTATTTGTCTGTCAGGGACTGTCTGTGCCTGTCTGTGACTGTCTGTGACTGTCTGCGGCTATCTGTGACTGTCTATGACTGTATGTGACAGTCTGTGATTCTCTGTGACTGCCTGTGACAGACTGCGACTGTCTCTCTGTCAGTCTGTATGTCTGCCTGTCTGTCTGTGTCTGTCTGAGAATGTCTGTGACTGTCTGTGACTGTCTGAGACTGTCTGTGACTGTCTGTGACTGTCTGTGAATCTCTGTGACCGTTTTGCGGCTGTCTGTGACTGTCTGTGGCTGTCCGTGACTGTATGTGACTGTCTGTGACTGTCTGTGACTGTCTGTGACTGTCTGTGACTGTCTGTGACTGTCTGTGACTGTCTGTGACTGTCTGTGACTGTCTGTGACTGTCTGAGACTGTCTGTGACTGTCTGTGACTGTCTGCGGCTCTCTGTGACTCTCTGTGAGTGTATGTGTCTGTCTGTGACTGTCTGTGACTGTCTGTGACTGTCTGTGATAGTCAATGACTGTCTATGACTGAATGTGATTGTCTGTGACAGTCTGTGATTGTCTGTGACTGTCTGTGACTGTCTGTGACTGACAGCGACTGTCTGTCTGTCAGTCTGTCTGTCTGCCTGTCTGTCTGTGTCTGTCTGAGAATGACTGTGACAGTCTGTGACTGTCTGTGACTGTCTGTGACTGTCTGTGAATCTCTGTGACTGTCTGTGGCTGTCTGCGACTGTCTGTGGCTGTCTGTGACTGTATGAGACTGTCTGTGACTGTCTGCGACTGTCTGTGACTGTCTGTGACTGTCTGTGACTGTCTGTGACTGACTGCGACTGTCTGTCTGTCAGTCTGTCTGTCTGCCTGTCTGTCTGTGACTGTCTGAGAATCTCTGTGACTGTCTGTGGCTGTCTGTGACTGTCTGTGGCTGTCTGTGATTGTATGAGACTGTCTGTGACTGTCTGTGACTGTCTGTGACTGTCTGTGACTGTCTGTGACTGACTGTGACTGTCTGTCTGTAAGTCTGTCTGTCTGCCTATCTGTCTGTCTGTGAATTTCTGAGACTGTCTGTGACTGTCTGTGACTGTCTGAGATTATCTGTGACTGTCTGCGACTGTCTGTGACTGTCTGTGACTGTCTGTGACTGTCTGTGACTGTCTGCGGCTGTCTGTGGCTGTCTGTGACTGAGTGTGGCAGTCTATGACTGTATGTGACTGTCTGAGATAGTCTGTGACTGTCTTTGACTGTCTGTTACTGTCTGTGGCTCTCTGTGAATGTATGTGGCTGCCTGTGACTGTCTATGACTGTCTGTGACTCTCTGTGACTGTCTGTGACGGTCTGAGACTGTCTGTGACTGTCTGTGACTGTCTGACTGTCTGTCTGTGCCTGTCTGTCTGTCAGGGACTGTCTGTGACTGTCTGTGACTCTCTGTGACTGTCTGTGATTGTCCGTGACTGTTTGTGACTGTCTGTGACAGTCTGTCTGTCTGTCTGTCTGTCTGTCTGTCAGTCTGTCTGACTGTCTGTCAGTCTCTGACATTCTGTCTGTCTGTCTGTCTGTCTGCGACTGTCTGTCTGTGAATGACTATCTTTCTGTGACTGTCTGTCTGTCTGTGCCTGTTTGTCTGTAAGGGACTGTCTCTGGCTGTCTGTGACTGTCTGTGACTGTCTGCGGCTACCTGTGACTGTCTATGACTGTATGTGACAGTCTGTGACTGTCTGTGACTGTCTGTGACAGACTGCGACTGTCTCTCTGTCAGTCTGTCTGTCTGCCTGTCTGTCAGTGTCTTTCTGAGAATGTCTGTGACTGTCTGTGACTCTCTGTGACCGTCTGTGACTCTCTGTGACAGTCTGTGGCTGTCTGTGACTGTCTGTGGCTGTCTGTGACTGTCTGTGACTCTCTGTGACTGTCTGCGGCTGTCTGTGATTGTCTGTGGCTGTCTGGGACAGTTTGTGACTGTCTGTGACTGTCTGTGACTGTCTGTGGCTCTCTGTGACACTCTGTGAGTGTATGTGACTGTCTGTGACGGTCTGTGATTGTCTGTGACTGTCTGTGACTGTCTGTGATAGTCAGTGACTGTCTATGACTGTATGTGACAGTCTGTGACTGTCTGTGACTGTCTGTGACTGTCTGTGACTGACTGCGACTGTCTGTCTGTCAGTCTGTCTGTCTGCCTGTATGTCTGTGTCTGTCTGAGAATGTCTGTGACTGTCTGTGACTGTCTGTGAGTGTCTGTGACTGTCTGTGACTGTCTGTGAATCTCTGTGACTGTCTGTGGCTGTCTGTGACTGTCTGTGGCTGTCGGTGACTGTATGAGACTGTCTGTCACTGTCTG
>JAPFQT010000185.1:390000-395000 GCA_027627225.1 Congeria kusceri
TCTATCCGTCTGTCTGTCTGTGACTGTCTGTGACTGTCTGTCTGTCTGTGACTGTCTGTCTGTCTGTCTCTCTTTGTGTCTGTGTGTCTGTCTGTCTGTCAGTCTGTCTGTCTGTCTGACTGTCTGTCTGTCTGACTGTCTGTCTGTCTGATAGTCTGTCGGTCTGTGTGTCTGTCTGTCTGTCTGTCTGTCTGTCTGTGACTGCCTATGACTGTATGTGACAGTCTGTGACTGTCTGCGACTGTCTGTGACTGACTGGGACTGTCTGTCTGTCAGTCTGTCTGTCTGCCTGTCTTTCTGTCTGTGTCTGTCTGAGACTGTCTGTGACTGTCTGTGACTGTCTGTGACTGTCTGTGACTGTCTGTGACTGTCTGTGACTGTCTGAGACTGTCTGTGACTTTCAGTGACTGTCTGTCTGTGACTGTCTGTCTGTCTGTGTCTGTCTATGACTGTCTGTGTCTGTCTGTGTCTGTGTGTTACTGTCTGTGACTGTCTGTGAATGTCTGTCTGTGACAGTCTATGACTGTCTGTGACTGTCTGTGACTGACTGTGACTGTCTGTCTGTCTGTGTGTCTGTGTCTCTCTGTCTGTCTGTCATTCTGTGACTGTCTGTGACTGTCTGTCTGTCTGTCTGTCTGCATGTTTGTGTGTCTGTCTGTCAGTCTGTGTGTCTGCCTGTCTGTCTGTCTGTCTGTTTGTCTGTCTGTCTGTCTGTCTGTCTGTGACTGTCTGTGACTGTCTGTCTGTCTGCCTGTGACTGTCTATCTGAGACTGTCTATCTGTCTGTGGCTGTCTGTCTGTGACTGTCTGTCTGTCTGTGACTGTCTGTGACTGTCTGTGACTGACTGTGTCTGTATGTGACTGTCTGTGACTGTTTGCGACTGTCTGTGACTGTCTGTGATAGTCAGTGACTGTCTATGACTGTATGTGACAGTCTGTGACTGTCTGTGACTGTCTGTGACTGTCTGTGACTGACTGTGACTGTCGGTCTGTCAGTCTGTCTGTCTGCCTATCTGTCTGTCTGTGACTGTCTGTGACTGTCTGTGACTGTCTGAGATTGTCTGTGACTGTCTGCGACTGTCTGTTACTGTCTGTGACTGTCTGTGGCTGTCTGTGGCTGTCTGTGACTGAGTGTGGCTGTCTATGACTGTATGTGACTGTCTGAGATAGTCTGTGACTGACTTTGACTGTCTGTTACTGTCTGTGGCTCTCTGTGAATGTATGTGGCTGTCTGTGACTGTCTGTGACTGTCTGTGACTGTCTGTGAATGTCTGTGACTCTCTGTGACTGTCTGCGACTGTCTGAGACTGTCTGTGACTGTCTGTGACTGTCCGTAACTGTTTGTGACTGTCTGTGACTGTCTGTCTGTCTGTATGTATGTCTGTCTGTTTGTCTGTCTGACTGTCAGTCTCTGACTGTCTGTCTGTCTGTCTGTGACTGTCTGTCTGTCTGTGTCTGTCTGTCTGTCAGGGACAGTCTGTGACTGTCTGTGACTCTCTTTGACTGTCTGGGATTGTCCGTGACTGTTTGTGACTGTCTGTGACAGTCTGTCTGTCTGTCTGTCTGTCTGTCTGTCTGTCTGTGTGTCTGTGTGTCTGTGTGTCCGTGTGTCCGTGTGTCTGTCTGTCTGTCTGTCTGTCTGTCTGTCTGTCTATCCGTCTGTCTGTCTGTGACTGACTGTCTGTGACTGTCTGTCTGTGACTGTCTGTCTGTCTGTCTGTGTGTCTGTGTGTCTGTCTGTCTGTCGGTCGGTCTGTCTGTCTGACTGTCTGTCTGACTGTCTGTCTGTCTGTCTGTCTGTCAGTCTGTCTGTCTGTCTGTCTGTCTGTCTGTCTGTCTGACTGTCTGTCAGTCTCTGACATTCTGTCTGTCTGTCTGTCTGTCTGTGACTGTCTGTCTGTGAATGACTATCTTTCTGTGACTGTCTGTCTGTGCCTGTTTGTCTGTCAGGGACTGTCTGTGGCTGTCTGTGACTGTCTGTGACTGTCTGCGGCTATCTGTGACTGTCTATGACTGTATGTGACAGTCTGTGACTGTCTGTGACTGTCTGTGACAGACTGCGACTGTCTCTCTGTCAGTCTGTCTGTCTGCCTGTCTGTCTGTGTCTTTCTGAGAATGTCTGTGACTGTCTGTGACAGTCTGTGGCTGTGTGTGACTGTCTGTGGCTGTCTGTGACTGTCTGTGACTCTCTGTGACTGTCTGCGGCTGTCTGTGACTGTCTGTGACTGTCTGTGACTGTCAGTAACTGTTTGTGACTGTCTGTGACTGTCTGTCTGTCTGTATGCATGTCTGTCTGTTTGTCTGTCTGACTGTCAGTCTCTGACTGTCTGTCTGTCTGTCTGTGACTGTCTGTCTGTCTGTGTCTGTCTGTCTGTCAGGGACTGTCTGTGACTGTCTGTGACTCTCTGTGACTGTCTGGGATTGTCCGTGACTGTTTGTGACTCCCTGTGACAGTCTGTCTGTCTGTCTGTCTGTCTCTCTGTCTGTCTGTGTGTCTGTGTGTCTGTGTGTCTGTCTGTCTGTCTGTCTGTCTGTCTGTCTCTCTGTCTATCCGTCTGTCTGTCTGTGACTGACTGTCTGTGACTGTCTGTCTGTCTGTGAATGTCTGTCTGTCTGTCTGTCTGTCTGTCTGTGTGTCTGTGTGTCTGTCTGTCTCTCGGTCGGTCTGTTTGTCTGTCTGTCTGTCTGTCTGTCTGTGACTTTCTGTGACTGTCTGTGACTGTCTGTGACTGTCTGAGATTATCTGTGACTGTCTGCGACTATCTGTGACTGTCTGTGACTGTCTGTGGCTGTCTGTGGCTGTCTGTGACTGAGTGTGGCTGTCTATGACTGTATGTGACTCTCTGAGATAGTCTGTGACTGACTTTGACTGTCTGTTACTGTCTGTGGCTCTCTGTGAATGTATGTGGCTGTCTGTGACTGTCTGTGACTGTCTGTGAATGTCTGTGACTCTCTGCGACTGTCTGTGACTGTCTGAGACTGTCTGTGACTGTCTGTGACTGTCAGTAACTGTTTGTGACTGTCAGTGACTGTCTGTCTGTCTGTATGCATGTCTGTCTGTTTGTCTGTCTGACTGTCAGTCTCTGACTGTCTGTCTGTCTGTCTGTGACTGTCTGTCTGTCTGTGTCTGTCTGTCTGTCAGGGACTGTCTGTGACTGTCTGTGACTCTCTGTGACTGTCTGGGATTGTCCGTGACTGTTTGTGACTCCCTGTGACAGTCTGTCTGTCTGTCTGTCTGTCTCTCTGTCTGTCTGTGTGTCTGTGTGTCTGTGTGTCTGTCTGTCTGTCTGTCTGTCTGTCTGTCTCTCTGTCTATCCGTCTGTCTGTCTGTGACTGACTGTCTGTGACTGTCTGTCTGTCTGTGAATGTCTGTCTGTCTGTCTGTCTGTCTGTGTGTCTGTGTGTCTGTCTGTCTCTCGGTCGGTCTGTTTGTCTGTCTGTCTGTCTGTCTGTCTGTCTGTCAGTCTGTCTGTCTCTCTGTCTGTCTGTCTGTCTGTCTGTCTGTCTGACTGTCTGTCTGTCTGTTTGTCTGTCGGTCTGTCTGTCTGTCTGTCTGTCTGTCTGTCTGTCTGTCTGTCTGTCTGTCTGTCTCTCTGTCTGTCTGTCTGTCTGTCTGTCTGTCTGTCTGTCTGTCTGTCTGTCTGACTGTCTGTCTGTCTGTCAGTCTCTGACATTCTGTCTGTCTGTCTGTCTGTCTGTGACTGTCTGACTGTGAATGTATATCTGTCTGTGACTGTCTGTCTGTCTGTGCCTGTTTGTCTGTCAGGGACTGTCTGTGCCTGTCTGTGATTGTCTGTGACTGTCTGCGGCTATCTGTGACTGTCTACGACTGTATGTGACAGTCTGTGACTGTCTGTGACTGTCTGTGACAGACTGCGACTCTCTCTCTGTCAGTCTGTCTGTCTGCCAGTCTGTCTGTGTCTTTCTGAGAATGTCTGTGACTCTCTGTGACTGTCTGTGACTGTCTGTGGCTGTCTGTGACTGTTTGTGACTGTCTGTGACTGTCTGTGACTGTCTGTGGCTCTCTGTGACTCTCTGTGAGTTTATGTGACTGTCTGTGACTGTCTGAGACTGTCTGTGACTGTCTGTGATAGTCAGTGACTGTCTATGACTGTATGTGACAGTCTGACTGTCTGTGACTGTCTGTGACTGTCTGTGACTGACTGCGACTGTCTGTCTGTCAGTCTGTCTGTCTGCCTGTATGTCTGTGTCTGTCTGAGAATGTCTGTGACTGTCTGTGACTGACTGTGAGTGTCTGTGAATCTCTGTGACTGTCTGTGGCTGTCTGTGACTGTCTGTGGCTGTCGGTGACTGTATGAGACTGTCTGTGACTGTCTGTGACTGTCTGTGACTGTCTGTGACTGTCTGTGACTGTCCGCGACTGACTGTGACTGTCTGTCTGTCAGTCTGTCTGTCTGCCTATCTGTCTGTCTGTGACTTTCTGAGACTGTCTGTGACTGTCTGTGACTGTCTGAGATTATCTGTGACTGTCTGCGACTGTCTGTAACTGTCTGTGACTGTCTGTGACTGTCTTTGACTGTCTGTGACTGAGTGTGGCTGTCTATGACTTTATGTGACTGTCTGAGACTGTCTGTGACTGTCTGTGACTCACTGTGACTGTCTGTGACTGTCTGAGACTGTCTGTGACTGTCTGTGACTGTCTGTCTGTCTGTGCCTGTCTGTCTGACAGGGACTGTCTGTGACTGTCTGTGACTGTCTGTGACTCTCTGTGACTGTCTGTGATTGTCCGTGACTGTTTGTGATTGTCTGTGACAGTCTGTCTGTCTGTCTGTCTGTCTGTCTGTGTGTCTGTGTGTCTGTGTGTCTGTCTGTCTGTCTGTCTGTCTGTCTATCCGTCTGTCTGTCTGTGACTGTCTGTGACTGTCTGTCTGTCTGTGACTGTCTGTCTGTCTGTCTGTCTGTCTGTCTTTGTGTCTGTGTGTCTGCCTGTCTGTCGGTCGGTCTGTCTGTCTTTCTGTCTGTCAGTCTGTCTGTCTGTC
>JAPFQT010000185.1:405000-407500 GCA_027627225.1 Congeria kusceri
TGTCTGTCTGTCTGTCTGTCTGTCTGTCTGTCTGTCTGTCTGTCTGTCTGTCTGTCTGACTGTCTGTCTGTCTGTCAGTCTCTGACATTCTGTCTGTCTGTCTGTCCGTCTGTGACTGTCTGACTGTGAATGTATATCTGTCTGTGACTGTCTGTCTGTCTGTGCCTGTTTGTCTGTCAGGGACTGTCTGTGCCTGTCTGTGATTGTCTGTGACTGTCTGCGTCTATCTGTGACTGTCTACGACTGTATGTGACAGTCTGTGACTGTCTGTGACTGTCTGTGACAGACTGCGACTCTCTCTCTGTCAGTCTGTCTGTCTGCCTGTCTGTCTGTGTCTTTCTGAGAATGTCTGTGACTCTCTGTGACAGTCTGTGACTGTCTGTGGCTGTCTGCGACTGTATGTGACTGTCTGTGACTGTCTGTGACTGTCTGTTACTGTCTGTGACTGTTTGTGACTGTCTGTGACTGTCTGTGACTGTCTGTGACTGTCTGTGACTGTCTGTGACTGTCTGTGACTGTCTGTGGCTGTCTGTGACTCTCTGTGAGTGTATGTGTCTGTCTGTGACTGTCTGTGACTGTCTGTGACTGTCTGTGATAGTCAGTGACAGTCTATGACTGTATGTGATGGTCTGTGACTGTTTGTGACTGTCTGTGACTGTCTGTAACTGACTGCGACTGTCTGTCTGTCAGTCTGTCTGTCTGCCTGTCTTTCTGGGTCTGTCTGAGAATGTCTGTGACTGTCTGTGACTGTCTGAGACTGTCTGTGACTGTCTGTGACTGTCTGTGACTGTCTGTGAATCTCTGTGACTGTCTGTGGCTGTCTGTGACTGTCTGTGGCTGTCTGTGACTGTATGAGACTGTCTGTGACTGTCTGTGACTGTCTGTGACTGTCTGTGACTGACTGTGACTGTCTGTCTGTCAGTCTGTCTGTCTGCCTATCTGTCTGTGACATTCTGAGACTGTCTGTGACTGTCTGTGACTGTCTGAGATTATCTGTGACTATCTGCGACTGTCTGTGACTGTCTGTGACTGTCTGTGACTGTCTGTGGCTGTCTGTGGCTGTCTGTGACTGAGTGTGGCTGTCTATGACTGTATGTGACTGTCTGAGTTAGTCTGTGACTGTCTTTGACTGTCTGTTACTGTCTGTGGCTCTCTGTGAATGTATGTGGCTGTCTGTGACTGTCTGTGACTGTCTGTGACTCTCTGTGACTGTCTGTGACTGTCTGAGACTTTCTGTGACTGTCTGTGACTGTCTGTCTGTCTGTGCCTGTCTGTCTGTCAGGGACTGTCTGTGACTGTCTGTGACTATCTGTGACTGTCTGTGATTGTCCGTGACAGTTTGTGGATGTCTGTGACAGTCTGTCTGTCTGTCTGTCTGTCTGTCTGTCTGTCTGTCAGTCTGTCTGACTGTCTGTCAGTCTCTGATATTCTGTCTGTCTGTCTGTCTGTGACTGTCTGTCTGTGAATGACTATCTTTCTGTGACTGTCTGTCTGTTTGTGCCTGTTTGTCTGTCAGGGACTGTCTGTGGCTGTCTGTGACTGTCTGTGACTGTCTGCGGCTATCTGTGACTGTCTATGACTGTATGTGACAGTCTGGGACTGTCTGTGACTGTCTGTGACAGACTGCGACTGTCTCTCTGTCAGTCTGTCTGTCTGCCTGTCTGTCTGTGTCTGTTTGAGAATGTCTGTGACTGTCTGTGACTGTCTGAGATTGTCTGTGACTCTCAGTGACTGTCTGTGGCTGTCTGTGACTGTCTCTGTCTGTCTGTGACTGTCTGTCACTCTCTGTGACTGTCTGCGGCTGTCTGTGACTGTCTGTGTCTGTCTGTGACTGTCTGTGACTGTCTGTGACTGTCTGTGACAGTCTGTGACTGTCTGTGACTGTCTGTGACTGTCTGTGACTGTCTGTTACTGTCTGTGACTGTCTGTGGCTCTCTGTGACTGTCTGTGGCTGTCTGCGAGTGTATGTGTCTGTCTGTGACTGTCTGTGACTGTCTGTGACTGTCTGTGACTGTCTGTGATTGTCAGTGACTGTCTATGACTGTATGTGACAGTCTGTGACTTTCTGTGACTGTCTGTGACTGTCTGTGACTGACTGCGACTGTCTGTCTGTCAGTCTGTCTGTCTGCCTGTCTTTCTGTGTCTGTCTGAGAATGTCTGTGACTGTCTGTGTCTGTCTGTGACTGACTGTGACTGTCTGTGACTGTCTGTGACTGTCTGTGACTGTCTGTGAATCTCTGTGACTGTCTGTGGCTGTCTGTGACTGTCTGTCTGTCTGTGCCTGTCTGTCTGACAGGGACTGTCTGTGACTGTCTGTGACTGTCTGTGACTCTCTGTGACTGTCTGTGATTGTCCGTGACTGTTTGTGATTGTCTGTGACAGTCTGTCTGTCTGTCTGTCTGTCTGTCTGTGTGTCTGTGTGTCTGTGTGTCTGTCTGTCTGTCTGTCTGTCTGTCTGTCTATCCGTCTGTCTGTCTGTGACTGTCTGTGACTGTCTGTC
>JAPFQT010000186.1:0-405674 GCA_027627225.1 Congeria kusceri
AAACGAACGCCGTATTGATCAATAAGGTCTCGCTTCCAACAGTGTGGTTGACAAGTAACTGAAAAGTGTAGTCCTGCCCACAACAATCTCATTAGCCAATCAAATACGGCGATTTTAAAGGCAGAGTTTATACCTTACTCACAACTAAAGTGTTTGACAACAAATACTACAGGAAAAGTAAACATGCATTTTAAAACATTTTATTATTGTATTTACAATTAAATTTTATACGGTTAATTCCCAAATCTATTTCACAACTGACAATCAAAATATTGAAACGAATAATGTAATATAGAGCTTCATTTTAAAACACAATTTGATGTTGTTGAACATACTTTTGTTCACATACACATTATGCAATTGAGCGTGTGACCATTGCACGCACGTTTTCACGACCTTGTGCATGGCGACATAAAGTTTTGCCAATTTTGTGACAAAACATGCTTTTTACAAGGAGATACATGACTGTATTTTATGTAGATTAAGAACCATGAATTCAAGTATTAATTACAAAGGTGATTTTTTTCGGCTTATAACTGATCATGATGTTTTTTTCGCATCCGAAAACAATAAAATAGAAACGTTTTTGAAACAACTGGAGGTCATGACAGAATTTCAAGGCAAAAAAAAGTGGGGTTTGAATCGTTTGAATCCGAATACCATGTAAAGTTGAAAATGAATTCCTGCTCTCTTAATAAGCGGCGTATCGACGTAAATACGCACATGAATTCAAACAAATATGCATTAATTTCAATTTTTGTGTGCATTGATTACGCAGAAATAATGTGCATTACCCATAACGTTCGGGGGGTGGGGGGGGTCCGGGACGCCGACATGCCTTCAAGAAATCCTGCGGGAAACACTGTTATGTAAAATTATTATTAATATTTCATTTATGTCTACTGACTCGGTTTAATAACTTATATACATGAACAATTTCTGCGTGTCGTCTGCATATTGAGCTAATTGGTATTCCATCAGACGCTTACAAAATGTGTAGCAAATTCGTCCAGGTTCATAAACGCTTGTCAACTAGGCAATAAGTCGGAATGTGTAAGGTCGTAATTATCATTATATAGATGTAAGATTTTAAATATACTTCTCAAATTGCAATGTATATCAAGCAAAATAATTAAAGAATTCTTATATTCAACAGCAAACAATACGCTGCGATCAAAAAATGACCCTCTCAGATTCAATGTTCTTGATGATTTTAGTAGTTTCTAACCTATTTTCAAAGCACGCGCTTTCGAACTGCGCATGCGCACACACCTCGTTACGAACATATACAAAGATGTCTGCCGTCAGTACTTCGAGGCCGAAAAAATCGGATGTAAATATAATTTTTGTTAAACCTACATGATATTTATGAATAAAAATTAATGTTTACTATTGTTTTACAATATTGCGTTCATAGTGTACTAAAATATTGCACGATATGTATTTCTTTCGTTACTTAACAGCCGCTGAATAAGAAGATTCCTGAGAATCCGAAATACAAGCATGTCAGAGCAACAGTTGACACAGGTTTGTTAAAGAAAATTGACTCGATATTTTGCGAAATTGCTAAAATAAAATGAATGTGTTTGGGTTGACATTAAGGTAAAATCTCAACATATGTCATTTTCATTTGTATTCTGTTTTTGTTTACATTCACAAGCCATTACACTTAACCATGTCATTTATCAAATTTAGTGTGAATTTGTATATCAGAATATCTTGGTAATATCTTATTGCCCAACGTCCGTTTTAATAGTTGTCATTATCTTTCGACTACAAAAAGCAGCAAACTGCTTATATGCATCGAGTCTAAAAGTTACCAAATAAATGTGTTGGTTTAGCATTCGGCAAATATTTTTATGGGTTAATTTTGAAGGAACTAGTGAATTTTACAACACAGTATGTCAACAAATTATATGTATTTGTATATATGTATATATGTTAGTGGTTAAGCTGTCAAATGACAAATGCTAGCTTTCTTGTCACATGAGCAACTATGTGTGACAGATTGTGATTGCAGAAAACTAGTAAGTATACGAGTGTTAATGTAATTAATCTTAAAAGCAGACCTGTAAAGTCTCACGCTTTCAGCGCGAGTCACGCTTTTAGGCATCGAATCACGCCCTCATTGCTAACTTAACATTTCTCACGCTTTTGTCAAGTTTTGGTTCATAAAGTGTATTTATGAAGATTTTAAGTCTTTTTGACTTCATTTTAGTCGACTACTGTAAGAATTAAGCAGAGGTTACGTAATTATTCGTAATCCAATCAATTTATAGCTTGTACAGGCTGTCCAGCGGGCCCTACTTTTCGCTACTTTTTCCCTCCTTTTTCTTCAAAATGCCCTATCATCCCTACTTTTTATTTGCCAAAATGTTGTTTTTTTCTCGTAAAATCACATTAATTTTATTATTTTATCCTGTTCACTTATTAATTATTGTGAATATTTGAGTTTGTAACTGTCTTTATGACTGTCTTGGTGGAATTTACCTATCTTAAATATATTTTAGACCTCTGTATGTGACAGTCACCACTAATTTAGAGGACGTATGTAGTGCTTCATGCATGCAGCTGTTGTGTGTTGGAGATAACCTGACCAAGCTACAACAGGGTTGCCACTTAACTTGAAAAGTCAGGAATTATTATTTTTTTCATGGCCAGTAAAATGTTCAGTGGCTATGGTAGTATTTATTAGTATTTCCAAAATATTTTGGTGTGATTGTGTATAAACATAATTTGAATGTGTTTTAATCAATTTGGTTTTTATGTTAACTTTAGACTTTTGAAGACTGAAAGGCTTTGCAACTCTTGCCTGCAGTGCAGACTCACCCTATACTTTTCTTGCTTTTTAGAGGCGTTGGGGATGCAACTGCAGTTGCATTGCTTTCATGTCGTACTCAATATTTCAAACCATGTTGATTTGTTTCAGAGGCAGTGCAGAAATCAATAGATGCAGAAACTTGCAATTTACTCATTTTTGACAAAAGCAATCTGCAAATAATCTGCTCTGCCTCATTTTGATGCAGTTGTTCTCCGATTGCCAACTTCAAAAGTACTAGAAAACAATAATTTTATCATACTAATGGTGTTTTGTGCAAAGTTCTTAATATTTATTAACACAAACTACCATTCACAGATAATTTTTATATACACGCAACAAATATGCAGAAACAAAATCTGTGTGATTTTAATATTTTAAATTAATATCTTCATTTTGACCGCTCAACACTTCAAGTAAAGAGTTATTTGACTTTTGGTTTTCAAAATCGTCGGAAATCACTGCACATGCTTACTCTACAGTGTGTTATTTAGTCAATAAGTTATCAAACAGATGATGAAATGGTTTTATATAGTATAAATCAAATAAGCATGCTTCAACATGTATATTCAGGTTTTACTTACTTACAGAGAAATAAGAAAAAGATCTATATTCCTGAGTAAATTTTTGTTTCAAACTTTAGTAAACAAACAATATTTAATGATGTTGACTGACTGGGTAGGAAAGGACTCAACAAATGTAAAAAAAAAGACATATTTTCTTGAGTGTGGGGGAGGGATTTTGCTTACGGGGACGCGGCTCTTAGAAGCCATGCCAAACGACAGAAGCACAGAGATAAGTTTTCACTACTATCAAAGGTGAAAACAGAGACAATTCTTTCTGTCTTTGTAAATCATATTAACCCTAGTAGCACCCATGGTGTCGAACAGACAGCAGAGTTATACATGTGAATATTTGTGATAATACATGTAGCCAAGTCCAGTCTAGTCAATTGTCATGACTGACTGATATCATCATTATAATATTTTCTCTCATATATTTTTGGTATTTGTTAATGAAAGTTTGATATATCTGAAACAAAAATATATAAAAGTGTAGATTAGACGGTTGTCGGGGAAGATGAGGCAAAACAATATGGTAGTATTGGTCAGTGAAAAGTATGGTTTAGTCAAGGAAAAGTCAGGGAATTTTATCTTCTCAACTCAGTGGCAACCCTGAACAAGAGGACTTTATGGTTCTCTCCAGCACAAGAGCAGCTTTGCATGAAGCACTGATGTCTTATATACTGTGTAATACAGGGTTTACTTCTTTTTATCTTCCTTTCAAAGGTAAGTAATATCTCTACTGTCCCTTCTTTTTGGATTTAAAATCCCTACATTTACCCTACTTTTCTGAAAAATTTGACCCTACTATTGCCCTACTTTTTAAAGGAAGGTGGCTGGACAGCCTGCTTGTATGAGGAGCTTTAATTTCATTGGTAACAAATGTGGTCGGGAAGTTAATAAACATGCAGTGTCGATGTTATTTGTTACTCGGTCAGTTTTGTTGTCGTCCGCAAAATGAATAAAAGTCTGCCCAAGAAAAGTTCCTATAAGCTGTCGGGGGCTGCTGCATATAGCACTAAACTGACTCAAAATGGACTGCATCGTATCCTGTTAAGGCGACTTTTGCGACACTCAGTTTTTTTGTCTGGTTTGCTCACGAGAGTTTAGTTATCAGGGGTTCCGCTGGCTCAAAAAGTTGTCGCCACTAAAATTCACAACTTGTAAAAATGTTGGGGTCAATTTTAATTGTCATGACCTCTCCCAATTGCAGTCGCAGATTGGTGTGGTCCCCTTTTTCTTTGGCTTCGTGGAGGGCTTTGACCCCCATACCCCCAAGGGGCAACTGCCCTTGGAACCCAAGTCTCACTCTGACACTCTCTAGGGTGTTGACACCTATGTAAAAGTGATAGAGAAAGTGAATAGTTTGTATTGAAGAAATTAGTTATTTGGATATTTGAATAATTATGATAAAAAGAGTATATTTAATGAGCAACTTTAAACAAAATTTCTGTCAAATAATAAAATGAAATAATTTTAAGTCACATAATTTATTTGACATAAGACAGCGCATAGCATATTCGTAGCCAA
Organism: Congeria kusceri; assembly: GCA_027627225.1. NCBI lineage: Eukaryota > Metazoa > Mollusca > Bivalvia > Myida > Dreissenidae > Congeria > Congeria kusceri. Next base: position 4,912 of record JAPFQT010000186.1, read on the forward strand.
TATAGTAGATAATAAAGTGAAAAATGTACAGACATGTAGTAATATAAGAAAGGATTAACACATTATTAAATGTATTTTTTTTTTTTATAACTATAGTTTAACAAAATGTTATAAAATAAATAATATTGAACATATAACAATATTTGCTTTTATTTCTAGGAGCCAGTATTACAAAGTATATGGAGAAGATAGAAGAAATAAGAAGCAGTGAGTATAATTATGTTATTTCCGATATGTATTATCTTAAACTGAAATATTTGTAAATCTCACAGTCTTCACAAAACTATTATCTAACAATGTATCTGGATAATTAAATGTTGGTTTATTTTGTAATAAAGAAACTTTTGTTGTGAAAGGGTCATATTGACAGTATGTCTACAATAACGATTGAAAGCATTTCAAATACCAAGGTCTTGTTTATATATACAATTGAAAAATCATATATATATTATTTTATTATATAAATGGTGGTCATCGATGACACTTTCACCGTGACACGGTTGTTGGAAAATTAGTAGTTCTAGTAAAATTGATGTACATGAAATGTACATTATGTACCATTACAGTCATTGATGAACTTTGTGTGGTGTTGAGAAGTTTTCATTGAAGTGCGCAATTTTGTAGATGTGAGTTCGAAACGTATGTATCAAAAATAATTTGTCTGTAAGGCAATTCAATCAATACATTTGATATTAATATGAGGATATCCAAGGTGTTTTTATTAGTTGTCAATATTGCTGCAAAATACTGTTGATGTGCCCCTTTTAACTAAATTAGAGATGTCATTGATACCTACACAAAGTATCTGCTTAACCTGAGTTTTTGACATTAGGACTTTCCAAGAAATATTTGCTTCTTATAGCACCACATTTTAAATGTTAGACATACTGTAATGTATATATAGGATCTGACACGAGTTGTCATTTCATTGGTCAGTCAGTTACTATGTAGCCAATAAAAACGCTCAAAATATTATCTTACACATGTGTAAGATAAAAATATTTGGAAGGGCTGTATTACACGAAAAACAAAGTATAGCATGTGATAAATATATATATGTAATGATTAGTTAGGATATCAGGTTCTTTCTAGTTATTGGCATGGCATTGATTTGTTGGTTGAAGATATGTTGTTTCATTTATAAATATCTTATTTCAACTATGTTAACTACTCTGTGTGGCATTTGCTTTTTAGTTACTGTTATGATTCAAACTTCGATATTTAATAAGGTTGGTATGTTAAAGCATGCAGTGCAGTTTTGTTAAAGGGAAATAAATCTTCTCAAAGATGGTAATTTTGTCTTGGTATGGTTGTTTCCCTTCATAAAATAATTATGTTGATGTGTTAGCTGCCTATAAGCAGAAAGTCAGTCATGTGACATAATTGAGAAATGTGTTGACAATTCTGTCATATTGTTTGTTTGTACCATTGTATTGGCAAAATGTCATCATATACACAGTAAACTCAGAATGGAAATGAAACATTTGTTGAACTTCAGTAATAATTGTTAACACTCTTGCTTAACTTGACTGTGATATTGCAATGAAATCAACCAGGTACAATCATTAGTACAAAATGATTTGTGTGAGCCACACATGTTGACACTCATAGCTGCTATCAGTCTGTAGACAACATTCAATAATGACATAATGAAAATGGTAATGTTTGTTAAACTCTTGAAATCGTAACAAATAAATTGATAACAGTCTTGGTTTAACACCTGTAGCCATGTGAATAAATCAATGTAGGCTTGACATTATTTAGTTGTTTAACTTAAGTTATGAATCAATTTAAATTAAGTGCAGTTTGAAAGCACACGTATGAAGCATTATGACCATTAAATTGGGTTTTTGATTGACCTGACAGAGACCATACATCTCTTTAATAGCTTCCTTACCATTAACTCAACAGACATGCCAATTGAATCGTATGAAAAGGTTTACTTAAGAAAGAGTATTTATTAATATTTATCCAACTTAAATTGATCTTAACCTATGCCTTATTAAAATACAGAATTAAAAATTGATTTGCATTGAGTTTAATGCCCACTGTGGTGATAATCTGGATTACATGGTGCTACATTGTCGATCTTTTTATACCTTACACTGATCTGTTTTGTTAGCTGATTAATTTTGTCATGGAGTTAATGATTGTCCACAAAGTATGTATTCTGAGTCACGGGTCAAAAGCTGGTGAGACTTATCCCAGATCAGAGCAGTATTGTTGGGTAGGCAGTATAGAACTTAGGGGTTGGGGGTCTGACCACTTGAGTCAGAGTAGGAAAACATCAAGAGCACAAAAGAAGAGTGTTTCAACCTGTTCCCACTTGCCGTCATTTTGTCTGAATTTAACAGAAATGTTAACCATGTGTCTACAAAGTAGTCTCTCCAGAAATAGTTCAAATGTTTGTTTATTTGGTTTTTTCGCCGTTTTTAACTGCATTTCAGTCATATCACGGCGGTCAGTTAACCTACTGACACTTTTTCTGGGCAAGCTTAGCCGATCTAAGTGGTTTACCAGTACTTAGTGCACATACTTATGCCAGTAACTGACAACTTCCCTACTTGAATCAGAGGTAGGGGGAGAATAGCCGTATAAATAATTTCATGACCAATCCCCACACAAAAATAAATCACTGTGTTTGTTTTGATTTTACTTACCTTAACCATAAAATGCATGATTGTATTATATCAGTAATAGATTTCTTGAACATTGCCCCATTTTAGATTACATTTATACATCTTTTTTTATGAGTAAGCTTGTGAGTACAAACTTTACAAAAAATGTGGAATAGAAAATCATTGTAAAGTGGGTAATTTGTTTCTTCATATGTTACACTTGGACATGCTGATATTTTATCGTTCATTATGTTTTTCACTTTGTTTCCATCACCTTTATCATCATTTGCTTATGGGCCTTATCATTGATTATCAATAAAGGATTTGCAGAATGTGGAAATTAATTAAACTGCAAACAAGCATATCTGTACAGTTTTATTCCTAAAGTATTAAATGAATGAAACTGATCTACACTTCTAAATTTGGAATTTTGCCTACAGATATCAATGCTCGTCTGAAAGACTTAGGCTGAGAAAACCAACCATTGGTTCCTGTCAATAGAGATATTAGACATAAGTTAACCGCCTCAGGTTTATACGGGTAGATGCTGAAAGTTTGCTCATAACTGTTTTTATTTGCAAATTATTTAACTTCTTCATGTTTGTATTAAGAAGTCAGTTGAAATGTATGGCCAGCACCTGTCGTTCATTCAAGTTAGCTCTTACAATACTGCTACATTATTTATATCAAGCTATTTTAAGATATTTTTTAGATGAGTTCCTAAAATACTTTGTTCATTTTATAAAATATTCAAATCAAATCATCGATATATCAAATATTGCAGGAAATAGGCCAGCATTTCATTACTGTCCACCAAAACTATTTATTTATTGTAATCACTGCACATAAGTGCCCTGCTATCACATTAGTCCTGTAAATAAATTCATTAAAGCCATAGATCATTTACATTATATAACTTTGATAGTTATGGGTTTATGACGGATAATTTCACAACACCTACAAGACTTTTAAATTATGACTATCAGCCTTTAAGACTGACTATTCACATTCAATTCCTTAGAGACTGTTTCTGATCAATGTATTATTGAACCAAAATTAAACGTAGAAACTAAGTAAAAGCTAACATTGATCTTGTAGTAGAACAAGAAAAATAAGAACTTTTTATAGGACTTTCTTGCTGGTGATTTAAAGTGAATTAATGATTGTATGTTGTTCAGGGATTTTACAACTTATGTTCATTGAAAGCATTGGATTTGTGTTCTTTCTGGATTATTGGATTGCCGTCTATCTTTGCGTAATTTATGTTCTCTTTTGGAGTGGGTATTACCATTACTCGCCAAGTAAAAGTTTATTGCTGTTCTATAGACGCTACATGTGATTTACTGATTAAAATCATTCTTGTTCTTATCGATTGCTTTTGCATTATTGGGGAGATAAAAAAAACTGTTGTGCCTGAGATAAATGAAAACACAACTCACTTTCTTCAGTGCCAATATAAACGCAACATTAATTTGAACTGTTTGAATGTGGATTAAAAAATTAGTTGTATTTAATAACAAAATAATAAGATTGTTAAGGCAAGAGGAAGACTGTTTTAAAAATAAATTTGTGTAAAAAAAATTACAAAATAGACCAGGTTTTGGGACAGTAATGCATTCAACTTTCTAGTAATCACTGTAAAGAATTTTTTCGGAAAGTGGAGTTAACTCTGTGAGAATGCCTAAGAAAGGTAACCCCACCCACAGCGACAGCAATTTCAAGGAGCCAAGGCCAACTCCTAGGATTAAACTGTTCAAGGAAAACAGGCTGAACCTGTTTGATATCCTCAAAGATGCTGATAAGCCTCTTCACAAAGGTAGGATGTGAACTTGTGAATGTCGCAGACTTTTTGATACAAAACAGTGTAATTCTATATGAATGCTACTATAATTTTGTTGCTACTTATTTTCATTAATTTTGTCATGCATTGTACAATCAGTTACAGTGATGGGTTAGACACAGTTAATGGAGCAATTATGTTAAATTATGTGTACTGATCTACAATTAGCAACAATGTTTGGTAACAGAAACAGTTTGGAAGAAATTACTAATTATTTAATGTATGGAATGTGATTGACTTGCACTTGTCACTGCAATCATATCATCGAGTCCTTTGATCTTAGCTGCCTTAAAGTTACAATATTTCTTATACTCATATTAATTAAATAACTGATTTCAATATTTTAAGCCATATGCTGCCAGAATGGCAGAAGAACCCTCATGTAATGTAATATCATGTAAAGCCACATGTTGATTTTATTTCATTCAAAATTTTCACTGATTTGAATGAAAATAGAAATAATCTGATGTTGGGTTTGCAATATATTGTGTATTTCTTGACATTTGTTTACTATTGGGTTCATATTGCCAATTAAAATATTAAATGAATTTAACTTTTTGACATAAATTTAAATAATTTATTGCATATAATTATAGAGATGTTATACTTGTCGGAGATTGGTTATAGGTTTAACAAATGCAACATAAGAAGTCTAATTCATGTGCCAGCGATATGGTCCATGTTTGTTTAATCAGCAGTTTATTTAAATAGTGAGCAAACTTGGCGTAGGATCATTAATTATGACTTCTGTTAATCATGAACTCAATAAGGAATTATCAAGTAAATATCAGCGTCTTAAATTAACAGTTGAAAATGCTTCGTATTCAATGAGGCAGTTGTAATAAAATAAATTCAGTTTTTGTACATAAAATAATTGTTAGATCCAAAAAATAAGAGAATCTTCAAATAAGTTTTCATTCAAAGTACTATTAATATTTAATGATTTTTATGCCCCCGAAGGGAACTTCATGGGTATATAGTAATCGCATCGTCCGTCCGTCCATAGTATTGAAGGGATTCAAATGAAACTTCGTATAACGATAGAGGACAATTAGAGGAAGTGCAGAGCGCAGGGATTACAACTCTCTCCAGTATTTAGGGAGTTATGGCCCTTTGTTTTATTTTCTTGTGCGGTGCGTAACTCCATTAGTATTGAAGAGATTGTAATGAAACTTGATTTAATGATAGAGGACAATGGGAGGAAGTGCAGAGCACAAGAACAACAACTCTTTCTCCAATATTTATGGAGTTATTGCCCTTTGTTTTATTTTCGAAGGACAACTCCTTTAGTATTGATGTGATTCAAATGAAACTTCATATAATGAAAGAGGACAATGAGAGGAAGTGCAGAGAACAAGGACCATTACTCTTTCTTCAGTATTTACAGAGTTATTGTCCTTTGTTTAATTTTCTTGAGCAGAGCATAGATCCATTAGTATTGAAGGATGAAACTTCACATAATGATAAAGGACAATGAGAGAAAGTGCAGAGCGCAAGGATTACAATTATTTCTCCAGTATTTACGGAGTTATTGCACTTTGTTTTATTTCCTTATGTGAAGCATTAGTTTTCTTGTGCAGAGCAAAGTGAAAAACTGGCCACACCCCGGGGGTCACATGGTTTATATAGACTTAAATAGCAAATGACTTTTAAAATCTTCTCCTTTGAAACCACGAGGCCCAGAGGTTTCATATTTGGTACGCAACATTGTATAGTGGTTCCCTACAAAGGTTGTTCAAATAATGCCCCTGGGGTAAAAACTGGCCACACACCGGGGGTCACATGGTTTATATTGACTTAAATAGCAAAATGACTTTAAAAATCTCCTCTGAAATCTCAAGGCCTAGAGGTTTCATATTTGGTATGTAACATTGTATACCGTAAATACGCAGTCATAAGTCAAGAAGTTTAAATTCATTCCAGAAACGTATTTCTAATAATAACCATTCCATAAATCGAGTTAGAATGATCATAAAACACCATCTGAAAATTGGCCAGAGTATGCCCTATAAGTAGGTATATAGGTACAGTCGGCATTAAATGCCTTGAAGTGTGAAATCACTGCCTTATCCTCTTTGACAGGTCTTGATGTTGACAAAAACCGGTTCCAGTCAGTTTAATTAGCACTATGCTATACACGAAAATCATGGGTTTCGTCTGCAGGTTTATTGGTTTTTCGGCGTAGCTGTCTAAGATCACTTTTGACCCAGATTTTCTTGCAATAATTATGCAGGGGGAAAATTGCATGCCAATAGAAATGGGCAAATTTTCTAATTCTAGGGAATGCAAACTCCAAACAATGGTTTAACATATACCAATAACTGTTGCATACTTTTGGGGATTAAAAATACATAATTGTTTACATAAGCGGTTAAAATGAAGTGATACACATATCTTCAACATATACTCTACAACTGAGGCTAATTATGAACGTATTTTCTGATTGTATGCCATAAACAGAATGCTATATGCATTCACGAAGTAACTATTTAGCCTACATTTATATAAGCTGTACAGTACGCTCTATAAATAGCAATTGTGCAATGTTCTCATTCATAAATCTCAGTCACAGTGTTGCCGTTCCATGTAGCCCATTGATTCTAGCGAGTTCATCACATTCCAGAAACAGAAGTGTCATTCTAAAAATAGCGCGCATAGCTAGAAACCGTTGTATAGCTGTGTTAATATACTCGTACATGCATCAGTAATAGCGTTCAGAGAATCATAAACCTAAAAATTTCAATAAATGGGGAATTTATATGTATAAAGTTACTGTTAATTTGCATTAAAATTGTGGTTACGATTTATTAACGATTATTTATAATTGCATCTTTCTATCAACTTCTCCAGTAGATGTTATTTAATCTATAAAAAGATGCTACATTTTCTATAGATAAAATGTTATGAAAGAAGATTTGAAATACGTCGAATTGTTATTCGCATAGCATGAATACACAATTTGCAATACTAATTATACACAGGAACCCCATATATATCATATTTCTACATATATAATTTTAAATCGTCATAGTCTAATGAACTTTTATGTTGCGTTATCAAATATAAAGTCTTAACATTTCAAAAATCGCTGAATGTTCCCTTACTATTGCTTTTTATTGGGATACACAGTATAAATGCTCATTTGACTTCAAATCGTTATTATATTAGATAACTAACATGAATGATATATTACCGTTACTATAAATAACTATATAGACTCGTCTGATTCATAATAATTTTAATTCATTCCCTAAATTATTAAATTGTCTTGACAAATTCAGATAAAACTTATGTTAACCTAAATTATTTTGGTTATTCATATATCACTGGTGGAAACCTGGAGCTGTATGATTGGTTTATTCACAGCATAGATATTAATTAGAATTTTATTTAATTTTTTAATTAATAAATTTATCGCGAATTAACTTTTGGGTCCGAGAAGTTTTCTTATAGTGTCCGAAAAATCTGGGGTCCAATGAGTCTAATATTGGTGGGGACCAAAAAATCTGGGGTCTGAGAAGTCACGTAACCGATCACCTTGGCCGTCTGTTTAGGTAATTTTTAAATGACATCGCAATATTAATTTTAACGCCGATTGTCTTTTTTAAAGACATTTCTTGTTTATTGTTCTAGCTGGGGCCTAAAGTGGGGAAGTCAATTAAGTTGAGTAGAGTAGATAGTTTCATTCACAGTTTGCATCTTATTTAATAATAAAACAGTTATGCATTTTGTATTAATTGTCGGTAATTAATAGAAAGGGCAAACTGTGATAATTATGAATGGATTATAGTGTGTGGATTAGCAATTATGCAGGTAAGAAATAATGTGCATTTGACAAATATTTCAATATAATATGCTAAGATTTTTTGTGAACTGCCTCATAAGTCAAATGTACTTTATAACTACGATTTTAGAGGCTTAAAATCTTGACTTATGACTGAGTATTTACGGTAGTGGTCCTCTACAAAGATTGTTAAAATGATGCCCTTGGGGTCAAAACTGTGCAAACCCCGGGGGTCACATGGTTTATACAGACTTAAATAGCAAAATGACTTTAAAAATCTCCTCTGAAACTGCAAGGCCCAGAGGTTTCATATTTGGTATGTAACGTTGTATAGCGGTCCTCTACAAAGATTGTTCAAATGATGCCACTGGGGTCAAACTGGGCTATCCCGGGGGTCACATGGTTTATATAGACTTAAATAGCAAAATGACTTTTAAAATCTTCTCCTCTGAAACTGCTAAGCCCATAGGTTTTGTATTTGGTATGTAACATTGTATAGTTGTCCTCTACAAAGATTGTTCAAATGATGTCTCAGGGGTCAAAACTGGCCCTGCCCTGGGGGTCACAATGTTTATGTAGACCTAAATAGCAAAATGACTTTAAAATCTCCTCTGAAACCGGAGTGTTTCATATTTGATATGTAACATTGTTTAGTAGTCCTCAACAAAGATTGTTGAAAGTATGCCCCTGGGGTAAAAAGTGGCCATGACCCGGGGGTCACACGGTTTATATAGACTTATATGGCAAGTGGGCCTTAAAAATCTTCCGTTTTGAAACAGTAAGGCCCAGAGGTTTTATATTTTGCTTGAAACATTGTGGAGTGGTCCTCTACAAAGATTGTTCCAATGATGCCCCTGGAGGTCACATGGTTTATATACATTTAAATAGCAAAATGACTTTAAAAATCTTCTCTTCAACCGCAAGGCCCAGTGGTTTCATATTTGGTATGTAACATTGAATAGGGTCTGTACTACAAATATTTTTCAAATTATGCCCCAAAGGTAGAAAGTGGCCTCACCCTGTGGGTCACATGGTTTATATAGACTAAAAAACTTCTGATCCTGCAAGGCCCAGATTTTTATACTCAGGTAAGGGGTTTAGTGCCATTTTGTCCTCTTATTAGCCATTATTATGCCGTCGTCCGTGCGTGCGTCCGTCGTCAACTTTTTATTCAAACGACATCTCCTCCTAAACCACTTGGCAGATTTTTACCAAACTTCACAGGAATGATCATTGGGTGACCCTCTTTCAAAGTTGTTCAAATCGTTACTGTCCGCTGCATATATAGGTCACCAGAGCTAAAAATAGATTTTAAAAGTGTAAACTTAAAAAGGTCCTGAAACCGCAAGGCCCGGAGGTTCATATTTGGTATGTAACATCCTATAGTGGTCCCCTACAAAGATTGTTCAAATTATACCCCTGGGGTCAAAACTGGCCATGCCCCGGGGGTCGCATGGTTTATATAGAATATATAGCTAAATGACTTTAAAAATCTCCTCTGAAACCACAAGGCCCAGAGGTTTCATATTTGGTATGTAACATCCTATAATGGTCCTCTACAAAGATTGTTCAAATTATGCCCCTGGGGTCAAAACTGGCCACGCCCAAGGCGTCACTGGGTTTATATAGAATATATAGCAAAATGACTTTAAAAATCTTCTCCTCTGAAACCGCAAGGCCCGTAGGTTTCATATTTGGTTTGTAACATCCTTGAGTGGTCCTTTACAAAGTTTGTTCAAATTATGCCCCTGGGGTCAAAACGGGCCACGCCCGGGGGTCACATTCTTTATATACAATATATAGTAATATGACCTTAAAAATATTCTCCTCTGAAACCACAAGGCCCAGAGGTTTCATATTTGGTATGTAACATTGTATGGTGGTCCTCTACAAAGATTGCTCAAATTATGCCCCTGGTGTCAAAACTGGCCACGTCCTGGGGGTCACATGGTTTATATAGACTTAAATAGCAAAATGTCTTTTAAAAACTTCTTCTCTTAAACCGTAAGGCCCAGAGGTGTCATATTTGGTATTTGGTATGTAACATCCTATAGTGGTCCTTTACAAATATTATTCAATTTATGCCCCTAGGGTCAAAACTAGCCACGCCTTGGGGGTCACATGATTTATATACACTTAAATATCAAAATGACTTTAAAAATCTCCTATGAAACTGCAAGGCCCAGAGGTTTCTTATTTGGTATTTAACATCGTATAGTGGCCCTCTACAAAGATTGTTCAAATTATGCCCCTGAGGTCAAAACTGGCCACGCCCTGGGGTTCACATGGTTTATATAAACGTAAATAGTAAAATGTCTTTAAAAATCTTCAGGAGAAGATTTTTAAAGACATTTTGCTATTTGGTTTGTAACATCCTATAGTGGTCCTCTACAAAGATTGTTCAAATTATGCCCCTGGGGTCAAAACTGACCACACCTCAGGGGTCACATGGTTTATATAAACTTATATAGCAAAATTACTTTAAAATTCTAATCCTGTGAAACCGCAAGGCCTAGAAGTTTCATATTTGGTATGTATATGTGGTCCTCTACAAATATTGTTCAAATTATGTCCCTGGGGTCAAAACTGGTCACGCCCTGGGGGTCACATGGCTTATATAGACTTAAATATCAAAATGACTTTAAAAATCCTCTCCTCTGAAATGGCAAGGCCCACAGCTTTCCTATATGTATAACGTAACAATGCATAGTGGTCCTCACCAAAGATTGTTCAAATTATGCCCCTGGGGTCAAATCTTGCCACACCCCAAGGGGTCACATGGTTTATATAGACTTAAATAGCAGAATGACTTTAAGAAGCTTTACCTGAAACCGCAAGGCCCAGAGGTTTGTTCAGATTGTTCAAATTATGCCCCTGGGATAAAAATAAGCCACACCTCGGAGATGCAAATTCTAATTGGGTTACAAGGTCTCAGGTGAGCCCCCTTTGGGCCCTCAGGGCCCTCTTGTTTTTCTTATTCGAAGCACAACTCCTTTAGGATTGATGGGATTCAAATGAAACTTCATATAATGAAAGAGGACAATGAGAGGAAGTGCAGAGCACAAGGACCACTCTTTCTTCAATATTTATGGAGTTATTGCACTTTGTTTTATTTTCTTATGCGCAGCATTAATTTTCTTGTGCAGAGCATACTACCATTAGTATTGCAGGGATTCAAATGAAACCTCATAGAATGCTAGTGGACAATGAAAGGAACTGCAGAGTACAAGGACCATAACTATTTCTTCAATACTTATGAGTTATTGCCCTTTGTTTAATTTTCTTGTGCAGAGCATAACTCCATTTGTATTGAAGGGATTCAAATGAAACTTCATATACTGATAGAGGACTATGAAAGGAAGTGCATAGTACAAGGACCATAACTCTTTCTTCAATATTTATGGAGTTATTACCCTTTGTTTATTTTTTTGTGCAGAGCATAATTCCATTAGTATTGAATGGATTTTAAATAAAACCAGATATATATTTATAGAGGACGTTGAGAAAAAGTGCGGAGTATAAGGACCATAACTCATTCTTCAATATTTATGGAGTTATTGCTCTTTGTTTTTTGTGTGCAGCTAATTACTACCTTAGTATTGAAGAAATTTAAAATAACACCTCATATATTGATAGAGGACATTGAGAGGTAGAGCAGAGTAAAAGGACCTTAACTTTTTCTTCAATATTTATGGAGTTATTGCCCTTCAGTTAATTTTCTAGTGCAGTGCATAACTTCATTAGTATTGAAATGATTTAAAATAAAACCACATATATTGATAGACGATGTTGAGAGGAAGTGCATACTACAAGGACTCTTTTGTAGGAAGTGTCTTTTTTGCCAACATGTAACTGACATTGTGTTGCCTTCATCTGAAAAGCATATGCTTCCGGGGCATACATCACATCCTGTGACAAGCCTTGTTTATCATGAAATATAAGAATTTGTATTGTATTATTTAAATAAAATAAAAATTCTCAACTAATATATTGATTTTTTTCAGAGTTTAACAGTACTTTCTACTTGAAAAGCTTGGTGTTTGACATTGATACCCAGCTTATCCTACTGGTATTAAACATAATAGATAGGCAGTTATTATAAATGAGGGAAAGAGAACAAAGAAAACAGTTTATATTAAAAGGGTATTCATGCTAATCATACAATACCTGACTTAAAAACATTTTATGTATATTTTCGATGCATTTCAAAAAAAGTATATTATTGCAATGTCTTAATGATAATATCTTAATATTGATGTGACGATTGTGTATTATGCCAATTGTTTTTAGGCAACAAAAGGAATGTCTTTGTTTTTCAACTTTTTGTGCAGCAGTTGTTTAGGATTGTCATGTTTATATAACAATGTCTTCAATTAGTTAGTTTCTGTACTTTAGGCACAATTAGCACAAAGCAAGGTCGATGGTACTGTGTTTTGTGTAACTAGCTGGTAATTATCTGTATTTTTTACATGCTCTTGTATCAATAGTAGATAATAATCCTTCGTTGTGAAAATTGTTTTGCTATTGTTCAAAACCTTTAGTAATTATTCGGGTAGCGACTCTTGTGCAGAATGTTGACAATATGTTATTAGGTTTGAATATTACAGTTCTGTTATGGATGTTGACAATATGTTATTAGGTTTGAATATTACAGTTCTGTTATGGATGTTGTTAATATGAATGTGGAGAATACAATTTTTAAAACATAAAAAGAATTGATTAGATTTTGTGTAAGACTAGAAATTAGTTCTAGGTACATAGTGAGAAAGTTGAAAATTAAAAAAGCATCAAATTTAGCACAGATCAGTTATCTTTGCAAAGGAGCAAGAAATAAACTGAAAGGTGTTAGTTAAAAAAATAATGTGTTGCTTTCATACTGTGGCAAAAATGGGTTAAACACTACCTTTAATGATATTATTATTACAATATAGTTTATTGTTTAGACCTACTTGAAGCTTTAGTTACAAATACATGCTTATGAAAGACTTAATGGGAAAATATAATTTTTTCCATTTAATAGTTTTAGTAACATGTTGTAATTTTTTGTACTTCGATAGGTATAAAATGTCAAATTCTATGTATGCCACATAATGAATGTCTGGTTACAATTCAGCTGCAAGATGCTCCTTATCTGTTCGAGTTATTTTGGTAATACCAGGGAAAAAATAATAAAAACTTAACTGATCTCTAAATAGAAATGATCTCTGGAGAGAAATATGATGTATAACAGAATGATAAATGTCAGGTTGATAAACTCAATTGAGTATTCCGCAAAGGCAGCGTGGTCGTTTGAAATTGCATCTTTAAGAAATAGACTGTGTCTTTTCAGCTATTGTAAAGTGTTGGAGTACTGAAAGAAATTAAGGTTATTTTTAGCTAAAAATCTTCCAAGAAATTGTTTATGAAGAAATAGTGATGCTGCCAAGAGATCAGGCACTGAGTCTGTCCTTGTTTGGCATTAGCTGAAGACACTAGACTAGAAATGTGCTGTGTTTGATGTAAATAAGAGAGGCATTAACTGAAGTAGAAATGTGCTGTGTATGATGTAAATAAGAAAGGCATTAACTAAAGTAGAAATGTGCTGTGTATGATGTAAATAAGAAAGGCATTAACTAAAGTAGAAATGTGCTGTGTATGATGTAAATAAGAAAGGCATTAACTAAAGTAGAAATGTGCTGTGTATGATGTAAATAAAAAAGGCATTAACTAAAGTAGAAATGTGCTGTGCTATGTTGTAACTAAGAAAATTTAGTGAAAGATGTCAGAAAAGGCGAGAAATGTGCGGAACAGAATTGTTGAGTCTAAGGGTGGTGTGTTGACTAGCAAGAAGTATGACTGTACCACTGGACAGGAGCTGGAGTTAACTATTAAAGTCCCAGAGCATTTGTGGGCAACTGGGTGTAAGTTATGGCATTGATTATGTGTTGTTGTCAGCATCCTCATTGTTTTTGAAAGTGCTTCCATATTACTAGTATGTAGGTCTGTTAAAATTTATGAAAAATTTGGAGACATATATATATTTGCTTTCGTTTAAATATACAGTAAAATTATTTAACTTTGTAGGGACCTTCGAAGATGGCTTAGCTCGCATGTATAAGAATGTCCAGCGAAGTAAATTGCTAATTAATCTTAAAAAAATATTGATGTTGGTTTTTATACAATCGATGATCAAAGTTTTCAGTGTTTCCTTGTGTTCAGCTTGAAGTATAAATTCCTGATAAGTGCAGCTTTCTTGACTAGATAAGTTTGTGCATTTGAAGTCAGTGACAAGTTCATTCGGCAGTCGTCAACAAAACACTTGCTGACGACATTAGGTGATAACATTTTATTTGCAAAGGCTTCATAAGAAATGCTTTGATTTAAGCTATGCGCTGGCATTTGTTTGACATTCCGCAGACATATATGGCATTCAGAAAGATTTTACTTTTAAAAGATTATTTTAATTGCTATACTTATTCCTTGTTAACAGAAGCATTTACTTTTAACAAAATTCAAAACATTTCCCTTTTACAAACTGTTAAAACTACGGGTATATAGAATGCATAGTAAGAAGCATTTATATACAAATTTTTAACAGTACCACTGGTATACAGATTAAAGGTATTGCCTGTATGTTACAGTGTTTTAAATAATGATGTAAGGTTAGTGTTAATTAGGGCTTATCATGATTTATAGTTGAGTACTTTGATATATCTCCTTATCAAGAATGGCTACAAGAATGCAATGAGCATACATGTACTTACGTTTTGTCAAGGCGCTTACAAATGTTCATTGGGTACATGTACATGACAATGCAGTGATACATTATGCATTGCCATTGATTGATTGTTCTTCCTAGAGTGTATTGCGAAATCTGGTAATTATTAATTGTCTCTGTTCTTTAATAATTTGTTGTTTGTTTGTCAGTGATTTGTAATCTGCATGTAGATAGATATGTTTCCAATATTAAACAGGTAAATTGTAATAAAGAATTATTTTGGAAACTTTGTCTATCGGTATATATTTTGTATATGTATTTTTGATGAATTTCAATGGAAGATATCGTTAAGCTCTGTGTGTGAGGTATTTCACTTCATTTAAAGAGTAAAGTGCAACACATGACATTGGGGAAACTTCAGTCTTTGTTGGTATTTTCTTTAAAGAACTTCACCTCAACCTGTCCCTTACTTAAGAATTTCAAAACTTCTTCATATGAAATCAAATCTATTATTATACCCCCACAAACAAAGTTTAGGGGGGGGGGGGGGTATATAGGAGTGAGCTTGTCAGTCTGTTGGTCCGTCGGTCTGCTGGTTTTTAGTTTCCGGTTTATAACTCAAGAAAGGCTTGACATATTCAAATAATTTTTGGTACACATGTGTAACATCATAGAATACAGGTCAAGTTCGATGTTGGTTACAAACCACTAAATTTTGACAGAGTTATGGCCCCTTTTCGACTTAAAATTCACTAAAAACATGATTTCCGGACGATAACTCAAGAATGGCTTGACATATTTGAATAATTCGTGGTATACATGTGTAGCATCATAAAATACGGGTCAAGTTCGACTTTTTGGTTACCAACCACTAAATTTTTTCACAGTTATGGCCCCCCTTTTTGCTTTAATTCCCCCAAAACATGGACAATAACTCATGAAAGGTTTCACATATTTAAATTATTTTTAGTACATAGGTGTTACATCATAAAATACAGATCAAGTTCAACTTTGGTAACAAACCACTCTATATGACAGAGTTATGGCTCCTATTAAAATAAATTTTTTCCAAATACACTGTTGACCATTCACAAATTAAAGCATTCTCTCTCACCATTTCTTTCCAATGGATGCCATAGTTTTGTGACAAGGCCATATTGTGGGGGTATATCCGTCACTCATGTGACAATTCTAGTTTCCCAATGCTCACTGCTTAAGTGAGTATTTTTTGCTTGTTAAGATATCTCCATACATATCTTTGTAAGCTAATAAAGAATCATATTTGCAGACTAATTAACCTGTGTGGTATTGGTAACCCCATATGTATTGTTAAAAATAACTTCATTTTTCACCGCTGTTTGTCATGTTGTTGAACTATCTGGCTTCAGACATCACATCTTTGCAATATAACCGGCATCTGTTTTGTCAGCACGATCGAATTGCATTGCATCCCACCATTTGCATGTCTTGTCGCAGTTTGGAGAATAGCTTATCAATTATTTTGTTCAATAAATTTGACAGTTATGAGTTGTTTGTATGAAGTAATTCTGTAATGAATTACTGTGGTATTCACAATCTGCTGCTAATATAATAGGCCATCTGTTATAAAAGGTTGCACTGGTGTAATAGGTACGGGGTCGGCCTTGCGATTGGGAGGTTCTGCGTTTGATCCCTACTAAGGGTGCATTCAAATGATCTTTCTCAATAGACAGCAAGTACTGGTTCTCCCAGGAAATCTCAATAGACAGCAAGTACTGGTTCTCCCAGGAAACGGACTCGAAAGTGTCTCAGTAAGCCTCTGACTTCAAACACAATCAAGCTAAAATAAAAATGTTTAAACTAATATAATAGACCATCTGTTGGGAATGTCAATTAAATATGGGTATAAGTTGATGTAGAATTTTGTCAGTGTTGGATGTACAACAGTGAATGTTTCCATATATACGGTACATAAGACTATTGCAAAACATTTATTATCTTTGTCTGTTTACTGAAAATATCTTCTTTATCCCAATCTAAATAAAAATCTCATAAATCATAGAATAGATAATATGTTTAAGTGTGTATGTGCAGCAGTCATTGAATGAAATCAATTGCAGGTAAATGCTACACGTATGATTCAAGATTGATATCTCTGTACTATGGTTTGCTTTCAGACTACAGATACAAGAAGGATGAGATCTTCAAGCGGATGAAAGTGACCACATTTGTGCAGCTGGTAGGCTTCTAACTGTATTTTCATCTATATAATTATTACTACCGGGTGATTTCTTTTCTACTTTATTGATGCTTAGATGTATTTATTTTTAAATATATCACTTCTATTACTGGTAGTATCCAATAATTCATTATATACAACTTGTGATTCCAGTAACAATTAGTATGGTTGAATATCAGTCTCGGCAAAAGTCCCAAATCCATTGCTGGATAGGAGGTCTGGTATTCTCTTAATTATTACAGGTCCAAACTCCATTTCACTGGCCACTGAAAAACATATAGCTTGCAAGTAGGTACTTGCCCAGAATATGTCACCAGCCAGAAGAGCCGATGTTCTGGTCATCTATACTGGACCTCGTACATTTTTACTGGCTTTGTCCCAGGTCTAACAGACTTTAGCGGAGACTGGAATATTATCTATTTCTTTTGTTCATAAATACAATTCAAAAAAGTGAATTGATAAATCAGCTTGTGTGTAAGGTTTTCTAATATTCAACATTGAGCTTTGAGCACGCATATAGGTATG
Source organism: Congeria kusceri (assembly GCA_027627225.1). NCBI lineage: Eukaryota > Metazoa > Mollusca > Bivalvia > Myida > Dreissenidae > Congeria > Congeria kusceri. The sequence continues at coordinate 22,594 of JAPFQT010000186.1, forward strand.
ACCTGCTCATTTGCTTTGACTTTTATGGCTGAAGTTTTCTAATTCCAGGTGGTGCAAGTTGCAGAGTATGACATGACTGGGACCCCTTCATACAGTAGGTAGCAGAAACATAGAACAGTACAACTTTTAAACTTGATAATAAATCAACTTGCAATAATTGAATAATTGTGTTTTTGCTGCAGAAGTTTAAATGGATTTTAGCCTCAGTTTAGGGTTTGGTACTTTTGCATTAGCAAAGGCTTATCAGCTAAGCCCTTCCTTTCCTTCCATTAATCCAGGATCAATGATCTTGTAATTGTAAGAAAGAAAAATGCACCAGTCATTCTTCAAAAATAAAAATGAATGAACATATAAAATGTCCTATGTGTGTGTAAGATCTATCAACTATTTTCAAAATAAGAAGACGAAATTGACAAATAGCTTGAAAGCTGACAGAAAAGCATACAAATGACAAAGATCACACTAAATTAATGAATGAATCAACAAATACGTCTGTTGACTTTATGAGTGTTGTGTAACCCAAAACAACTGTTGAGTCAAGGTATATACATGTATTGGAGTTTTGGGCTGTACAGTTGAAAACTATTTTGTGAAAAAAAAATAGCCAATTATGCATTTTATAGCAAAGTTTGTGTTTGAATTTTATTCTGCTTTAAACAGAAATATGTGTTGATTAACTTTATTTGGTTATTTGTATTTATGTCTTTATGTATCTTGTAAGATCATGCAGTCATACACCCTTTAATGCCAGTGTTTATGGCCATCTTCATTGAGAAATCTTTTTAGGAAAGTTTTATTTGACTGATTACCAGTACAACATTTTCATTAATCTAATCCCAATTTAACTGTAGGTGTTATTGCAGCATGATTTAGTTCTGATTGACTAGCACTTGTCTGGATATTGATTGCTAATCTGCTAGATTAACCTTCTTTGATTAGGAATATATATAAAAGTTTCTTTGTGCGAATTTGTTCGTGCTTGAATATGTGAACAATTTTACAGAATTAATTATTGAACTTACACCAGTGTGATTTCTAATTTATACATGTCAAATACCAATTATGTATCAATATTGAGATTTTGGTTTTAAATTAAGCACCATGTTTATTGGTTAAAATTTGAAGTTCATTTTCATTCATTCCTATTGTTAATATGCATATTACCTGTATTAACTGTTTTGATAGTCTTTTGAAGGGTTATTGCCAGCTACATCAATATTGACAATGGTGAATTAAGTGTATTGAGAAACTGTTCACCCAGCCTTTCATTACCTATAATAGCCACAAATTCACAGCCCTTGTAAAAATATACAGTAATTTGATAATGCTATGCATAGTATGAAAATAAAATGTATTATAGTTATGGCTCTCATTCATAGTGTACTTCTCTGATGCTTTGTTGTTGAAGTTTTTTATTGAAAATACAGTTCATAAGGCAGTGCATTTGGTTCATAAAGTCATTTAATAGTACAAGCACCAAATATCAAAGAATATTTTTAAGCCAAATAATTTAAGCTCTCATCATAGAAGCCAAAGAATAACTTAAATCTTCAAAGCACTATTTCTCAGCATGACGAAATGAGAAGACCATCATGAATTTGAATTCTGCGTAGGGGTGGCAGAATCTGATTTGCCATACGCCTGTGTTTTCGCGCAAATCTTGTTTTACTCTTGTCTGTACAGTTAACTTCCAAATTTAACATGTTGGTACATTCTATGGGACATTCTATGGCAATAATTATTGATTTTGCCATCCCTGTTGACTGGTTTTAACAAATCCAGGTCCATTTGTGTCAGAGCACAGTCACAGTGGTGTAATGGATATGGTGTCCACCTTGCGACTGAGAGGTTGTGAGTTTGATCCCTCTCTGGGAGCATTCGCATGATCTTTCTCAAAAGACACCAAGCTCTGGTTCAACCGACAGAATGGACTCAAAAGTGTCTCAGTAAACCTCACGATTTCAACACAATGGAGTGAAATTAAATAAGTTTAAACTAACTATGTCACTCTTTCAGATGGGTCAGAGCGACCAGATACAGCCGATGAGGAGGTGTTCAGGATTCAGCGAGGGGGTGGGGACAGATCCCCTGCCCCTTCCCTGGCCCTCACTGAGGGGGACTTTGGGGCGCCGGCGCCTATGGCAACAAACAGATCTACTTTACAAGGGTTGGTGCAATATTTAAGCTAGCTTTTTTGGCTTTAAAATTCTAACTAATAAGTAAAAATAAGAATGATATAGCACCATTTCTTATATTGGTAATATTTTGACTGTGTATGTTGCACATATACATTTTAGCAAAGATTAATGTCATTATATACAAATTTAGACAAAACATATTATTTGTGCTGTTCTTAAACATAGTCGTCTAAATAACTTTATCCTAATATTTTAAGCGCAGAATGCTTTGTATGATTTTTAGTTTTGAAAACATTGTAATAATAAACATGGTAAACTTTTAAAGCCAAAATAAACATGATCCAAAGTATGCTTCATGACATTTGTTGTCTCGTTCCCATTTCAGAGTGATAAAGGGTGAGGGAGAGTTGGACAGGAACCGTCCTCAGAACAACGGTTCCCTGGAGAAGAAGGTGCAGGATGGGTGTCCCTACCTGCTGTTGGACATTCGAGACAAGGACTGCTTCGACCAGTGTCATATCATCACAGGTATATAGTTCAATAGGGTTTACAAGTACACATTGTAATTTCTTTATGCAGTTAAAGTGTGATTTTACAGATTTAAGACGAAGACACAGTAATTTTGTAGTATGGCGTCTTTCTTAGGGCCATGTTTTTACAGAAGTACCTATAACTCCTTAAAACAATCATAACCTATAATTCAATAGAAAGATTTAGGGTGTTTTTCATTGTTTTGTTCATAAGACTGCTATATATCATCCTGTTTGCATTATTGTGCATTTCAGCGAAACATTATCCATCAGCCATGTTGTCAAGAGCATGTAACTATGAAACCAAGGACATGTTGGCTTTCGTATCCTTTGTTAATACTACATACTGTATCTGACATGCAAATTACATTCTCAAATAAAGAAACATTTATGATCTGTAGTTAATTTTGGTATACAGGTTTCTAAGACTGGACAGTTTCCTTAAACTCATTAAAAGTTTGAAAATAGGAATGTTTAATTATTTGAAGGATTGTTTGGGATTATTAATGATTTTTAGCCGGATTTTTCTACGAAAAATATCGGCTTATAGATAAGCAAAAACCGGTCGGTTGGTTGGGCGGGCGGGCGGTTGGGCTCGCGTTGTGATGTCGTTAACATTTTGCATTAAAGTTTCGTATTACTGTCATATTTTTTAAAAGTTATTGGTCAATCTTCATGAAACTTTACAGAAATGTTCCTTGGATGGTCCTCTAGCAAACCTGTGAAAATGGTTCCGCTTCACTAAACAGGATGGCTGCCAGAACTAAAAATTGAATTATGTCTGAATGCCATTTTCTTCTAACCCTTTGGCTAGATTTTCAAATAATTTTACACAAATGTTTGTTTAGTGTTCCTCTACCAAATGTATTCAAATGGTTCCGCCTCACTGCACAACATGGCCACAATAGCTAAAAATTGAATTTGCGTTAAAGTTTCGTATTCCTGTCATATTTTCAAAAGTTCTTGGTCAATCTTCATGAAACTTTGCAGAAATGTTTTTTGGATGGTCCTCTACCAAACCTGTGAAAATGGTTCCGCTTCACCGTACAAAATGGCCACCAGAGCTAAAAATAGAATCATGTCTAAACGCCATTTCTTCTAAACCTATGGCTAGATTTTGAAATAATTTTACACAAATGTTTGTTTAGTGTTCCTCTAACAAACTTATTCAAAAGGTTCCGCCTCACTGCACAAAATGGGCTCTAGAGCTAAAAATAGAATTGGGTTAAAGTTTTGTTTTCCTGTCATATTTTCAAAAGTTCTTGGTCAATCTTCATGAAACTGTACAGAAATGTTCCTTGGGTGGCCCTCTACCAAACATGTGAAAATGGTTCCGCTTCACTTCACAAGATGGCCGCCAGAGCTAAAAATATATATATGTCTAAACGCCATTTTCTTCTAGACCTATGGCTAGATTTTCAATTAATTTCGTTTAGTGGTTCTCTATCAAACTTATTTAAATGGTTCCGCCTCACTGCACAAAATGGCCACTAGAGCTAAAAATAGAATTTGCTTTAAAGTTTGTATTCCTGTCATATTTTCTAAAGTTCTTGATCAATCTTGATGAAACTTTACTGCATACATTTTAGATCATCGACATGAAACTTCCATTCTTCTTCACCAACATTGACTTGTACATGTACCCCCATCGGCAAAATAAAAAATCCGGCTTTAATGCGGTTTCCGCATTTTTCTTTTGTTGTGTTGAGTTTTCCAAGCCTTGATTTGGCTTTACTCTGCATCTAACTTCCCTGACTCTTTATACTGAACTGCACATATCAAGAGCATCTTCTGTAAATTTGATAAACCATGCTGTCAGGTTTGTTCCTTGACTCTGTAGCAGAAAAATCAGCCAGGGAAGATCATCATAGTTTATGATGAGAATGAACAGCTTGCCCCCAACTGTGTGACCACTCTAGTCCAGCGAGGCTACGACAACATCTTCCTGCTCTCAGGAGGTAGGCGTGTCTAGTGGCTTAGCTTCAACCCATTTGTTTTAGCTTGATTGTGTCGAAACCCAGGTGCTTTTTGAGACACTTTTGAGTCCGTTACTCGGGTAGTACCAGTACTTGTAGGGATCAACCTCATGATCTCCAGATCGCAAGGCATCCACAACATCCATTATTAAACTTTGACAGTGATGCATAGAAGCTTAGATATATGAATATTAATCATGCTCATATGCATGTGTAAGAGATGTGTCTCACATTATCAGATTGACAAGTTATATGATTTGTTTTCTGTTGTTTTTGACGTTTGTAGTGTATAATTTTGCTAAACTTTATAATCGTTTTGTTTTGCTGCATGTCTAGATTGTCAATTTAGATAGTTAAGTTTCTGTTTCTTTTATAGGTTTTTGGGATGTTTGTAATGTAAATGGTTGCTAAACTTCATAATCATTGTGGCTTTTACAATAATAATGCCTTGCAACAGTTTTTATGCCCCTGGCATCTTGATGCCGGAGGGAAATATAGTGATTATCCTGTCCATCCGTGACAAGGTTAAGCAGATTTTACTGTTTCGTCTAGCATCAACACCACTTACTACAACACTTGGATACTTATACAGTTGTTTCTTATGACCATCCCCAATCCACCCATATCACCCAACCATACTTTGACCTTTATCTAATTTGGACTTAAAATAATTCAAATGGGCTGTCCAGCACTAACTGGGGGCATGTGTGTTTATCCAACACAGTGTCTTGTTTAACAAGTATTATTAGAAGAAATAATGTGAAACAAAATATTATTTGTAAACTTAACATTCCAAAAGTACTAAATCTATAATACATCTTACTTTCTAGGTATGAAGGTTGCCTACAAGATTTTCCCTGAAGGCTTGTTTACGGGTCATCCCCCAGTGAGTGTGACCGAAACCCCGCGGCAGCCCAATCGTACGTACGAGTCCGCAAACAGAGACAAGTTCTCTCTGGAAGACCTTGAGAAGATTGGCATCTATCTCGATAACGCTCTCTGTGATAAAAGCTCTGGAAGTAAGTATCGTACATGTTGGCATAAGAGGTATTATAACAATTAAAAGTTGGTTGGTGTTTTGGCATGTCATACATTGTAAAATGATGTTATTTTCTGTTGTGTTTTTCATTGAATAAATAAATATTAGGACTGCATAAAAGACTTTTTAACAAGATATACGCATTCACTTCTGCGACATCATTATAAACAACAAAAAATAATGTGTATGGCTGAAAGTTCAGTTTGAACTAAACATGTAATCTCTTAGTTCTAAATTAGTTATAAGATGGTTGTAATCTAAATATGATTAGTATTCATTTTTATTTATCGGTAAAGTATCATCACAAATGTTTGAAACTGTTAAGTTTGATGCAGTACAAGCCAAATGTCACAATGTTGTTTCATTGCAACATAATCGCCTGTCTCATGTACATTTGTAAATTTTAGGTCGCTTATCGAAGGCGAGCACAGCATCTAGTAGAATGAGCAATTTCTCAACGGCTCGTAGTACAAAGCCGTCCCAGTCAGTGGCGACAGGAAGAGCCACACATCAAACTCCGTTTAAACCTTGACACTTGCATCAACAAATTCCTTGGGTAAGGAAATGGACCTTTCCAGTTCTTGGAAATGACATTTGAAACTCCTACCAGGCTAAAGGGTATTTACCAAACACAGCACAAGTTTTACCACATGCTCTTGTGTGTAAAGTAGGTTCACCATTAAACGTATGATATTCCTTTACAGTGATTAGATAAAGTACTAGATTTACCCTGTATATGATTGGTATTTGTAGAAACATCTATTGTGACCTGAAATTTTAACTTTATTAAAGTCTGTAGATTTTGCATTAATCAATCCTTGATTATGTTGTGTCACTTTTTGTTATTTTACAAATATTGTTCATACTTTGCTGTTTTGATCTGAGAAGCATCATCTTGTAAGTATTATTTTGCATGTACATGTAGCAGCACTAATTTATCCATTATTTCTTTCAGCAGAGCGAATCATTATTCAAGGGAGCCTACTTCTGCAATGGACCAATTTGACTGTGATACACAATTGTCTCCCTTCAAGAATTCCTTTAAAAATATTGCAGATTATTAATTTAGTGTTCAGTTGATGATTTTAATTTGTTTTTAAAGACTTGAATACGAAATAGTTTTACCTCTTATTTCCATTAATAGTGTTTCCAAAAAAAGTTGTTCATTTATGGTAAAGTAGATTATATTTTCAAATTGTCTATTGTAATGACAGTATTAGCTTTCAGATATTTCATTTTGTGCATATAGCACTAACACAACATTGTAAAAAGATGCAATATTATTTATAATAAAAGATACTAGTACAAACATTGTTGGCGAGAGTTGTCAATACTTTTTGATGTATGTCTTTTGTAAATACTAAAATGCTTTGTTGTTTAAAATGAAGAAAATAAATATGAAGTATATCAAATAAAAGGTTAACAAAATGTCACTATATATTTTTTATTTCAACCAATAGTCATTTACCTGTTTCTGCTTCCAAAACTAAATTCATTTCAGTGCAACCAATAATTGCAGTATTTTTCTGCAGGCAGTTTCAAAAAAATATTTTGTTGTGTTTTTGTTTTATAATATGATTATAACTGCACTGGCCATCATTTGCAATCCATATTGCTGTAACTTAAATGCGAACCTGATTTAGTCACCATATGACTGATAGAAAGTCTGACTGAGACACTTATTAATGTGATTTATGCACATTCCATGTTTGCGTGAATAACAAGATGAGTCAAATCCTACATGTCCATATGTTTCATGTTTATGTGTAGGTTCAGGTGCTGGGAGTCACTTTTTTCATTGCATTACAATACTCTTTGACTCTTACGTTGTGTACTAGACTTGTGTTTTTTTATTCATTCTGATAATCTTTTCGGAAAGAGTTGGCTTATTTGAAAATGTCATGATCACATGTGAAACTGTTCTAAAGGTATGCTTATATCATAATACATTTATTTACAAAAATCAACAATGAATAACAGACAAAAAGTACAAACATCTAAATTAAATATGTTTGTTTTTACATTTTTATCTAAGCATATATTATTATATTGTAAATCAAAATTCTAGGTTTTTCATATAAATTATATGTACTTTGTGAATAGTGAACTAACTTGTTACTTCAGGAATAGGATTAGCATACTTTTTATTTATTTCATCATTGCATCTATTAGTTGTTAATATTTTGTAAATTAATTTCATTGTTAGTCTCCAGTGTGGTTATACATCTAACCAATCTAGTTATTTGTGTTGTGTTGTCAAGTTTAGAATAAGATTCATTGTCCTATTGTTGTTTGAAATAATACCAAGAGAAACTATGTTTTATTTTAAAAAGCTTGGATTAAACCCTTGTCAGCTTTACTGAGAAATCACTTTCAGAATCATTATGTGTGAGGTAGGAGTTAAGCGAGTTTGAAGATTGACATCCCTGCTATGGAGTCAAACCACACCGTTCAGATGAAAACAAGCCGTTTGTTCCATTGCAGTACAATTAAATACACCATTATGTTTAAATTCAGAGCCACATTTGTTCCAGTGCATATTGACTGTATATGTTAGCTCATTCAGGACTTATCTATCCCAGGATGCTAGTGAACTTGGTGTGGTTGCACACCGTTCAAGTGGAACTATCCAAGCGGAGACATAAGGACTGATCTATTCCCATGTGCTAGCGAACCTAGTGTGGTTCAAGTGGAACTATCCAATGGGAGTGCTCCAGCACATTGCCTGCCTGTCACTAAGGGTTGCTGCGACTCATTTATTACCACACATGTTACAGCAAGCCTTTGTTCCAATGGGCAGTCTTAAGCTATGGATTATTATTGTGTTTGTGTTGTTTATACCACATTCCATCTCCAAACAATCTCTTCTTTTAGGTTAAAGTGATTTTCCTGTAACATCTGGTAGCAAATATAGATCATGGGACCATGCAAATGGAGACTTTTACTTTTGATGTCTAACGGAAAATCAATAGGTTCAGCCTGCTGGGCTTAGGCCTTAATTAATACTAGCTATCAATATGAGAATGTATAGATGATGGAGAGATTTATATCGAAATAGTTATATGAGGCATAAACATGTATGTATGTATTGATGTTGAAGACATTTTAAATATTCCCCAGGTTTAGAATCACTTGTACTTCTGTGTCAGTTGATGTAAGAGAGAGGAGGGTAGATATAGATGTGCTACATGTATTTATATCTGTTATATGAGGCGTGTATGTATGGTGTGAATGGCCCCAGGTTTAGATCCACATGTACTGTGTCAGTGCTGTAAGTGGGAGGAGAGTTGACCATAGATGTACTGCTATACTTTATATTTAGTACAAAAAGACCTCACTATTTATAATTACTACTAAACTTTGATATTTTTATTAGTATTTTTAGATAGGTTAAATTAATTGTTGAATGAATATTTGTGTTACAATATGAAATTTTTCTGGTAAATACTTACAATATTTATAATAATGATTTTAAATAATGGACTATGTGTCATAAGAAAAAGCCTGACGAATATGAGAGTTCGGCCTTGTATGAGACCATCAAGTATTACTATGCTCATTGTTTTGTGTTCAAACATGTTTTTTGTCATAAAACAAATAAAACACGTTTCAAGCAATTTGCTTTGTCATTATCTTTAACCGTATTGCAGGAGCTCTATTGTATATATAAATTTTAAATTCCTGACTTTGTATCGTTTTATTTAGTTAATTTTTTTTTATTTTAAATAAAAAAAGTTAAGCACGCTCTTTCATTGAGATACAATTCAAACGGTTAATTCCATGTTGCATTTGTAGCTTTCAATAATGTGCATGTTTAAGTAGTTTGCATTGATGTTTTCAACAGAAAAAACGTATTTACGTCAGTAGTATATATAAGTAACATCTACGATGACGATGGAATGACGGCCAGAACAAGACCGCCTACAATACTTGTGAGGTGGACGTGTTTGGACAAACTGTTCGTTTAAGCGCCAGTAACTTGATAATCTGATGAACAGTCGATAATATTCACAATATAATATCGCCTCGCCTCATACAATATGTCGCCCCGCTAAGCCGATCAACCATTATAGCGGCGCAGTCACGGCCGGCACCAACAAAGTATTAAAAGGCAGGCTGTGCATGGTTCAATACCGAACTGCGTCAATAGCAGTCCTACCGCCTCCTTCACGACCATTGACATCGCTGTCTTCGATTCGCCGCTTTCTCGAGAGGTGTTCATACGAGAGGTACGCATGTCACGTTAACGAATCAGCTCAAGAAAATCAACATTTGATAAATGAAACGCATCCACATTCGTGCTCTTCTTTGCCATCTTGCAATGAACCATTCTTCATACCGCTCCAGTCGATTGGGCAGGTGGTTAGTTTGCGATAGCGCCATTCAAATCTGTATACGAGAGACTTGCATCCGAATTATAATTATAGGTGTGCTTGCATTAGCATGATCACATCATTTATAGTGTCATTCTAGACAGAATTCATATTCACTTACATGCACTTGTTTTGACGCCTCGGTATATAAATGCATTGGTACCAATTGTCAACGGCTATCTCATTGCCTTTGAGCACATCGTTAAATGTTAAATGTAAGCTCGATGAAGACCTACTAATAGATTAGGGACCTTTTAACCTTTAATACTTTTTTTCGTATACATAGTAAGTCATGTACTTATATGTACTTTTTGTTTTCAGAACAACAAAACAGAAAAAAATACATTTACTAAAATCATTCAAACACAATGCTAGTTGCGTAATTAACAAAACGACAGAATAATATGCGATCCATTGAAACAGTTTGCAGGTTCATCCACTTCGGGCAATGGTTCGGAAAAGCATGCAGAACTGAGATTCTATCAATATTTGCAAATGATGGAAAAAGGGCCGAATATATTTTAAGGTCAAAAACTTTGGATCAGGGTTTTCAGAGGAGCGTGCACATTGTGTAAATATTTGCAAATGATGGCAAAATGGGCGTAGTTATGTGATTTTTGAAGGTCAAAAACTTTTGGTCAGGGGTTTCAGAGAAGCGTGCAGATTTGCGTAAATCTTAAATTTGGCAAATGATGGGAAAAGGGCCGTAGTTATGTAATTTTTTAAGGTTGAAAAATTTCGTGTCAGGGGTTCCAGAGAAGCATGCAGATTGTGTAAATATTTGCAAATTATTTACAGTTTTTCTCCTCTGTGCCAACGTTGCTCAGTCGTACATACTATTTACGTGTTCCTTTGTTATAACCATCCAGGCATCGTTTACTTAAGAAATACACGAATCATTGCGGGTGAACGGAGGTGTTCGTTCTGATTTCATATTAACTTTTTTTTGTTTAGTTTAGGAAATGGATATAATTTAAGTCCACAGGGGCTCTGAACTCAGCCTGAGTCGATATTGTATCAGGTTGATACGTTACAGCGAAATGAATGAAGCCGTATTAAATTTGCATACTTGACGCTTTCAAACTCTACCATAAAGTTGGTTTCAGTTTAATACACATTTTAGTGTATTTGCACTGTAACTCTTAGTCTGGTCATGATTTAATATACGACGCTATACATACTTATAACATTATACTGAACAAGTTATCAGCCAATGGGTCATGATTTAATATACGATGCTATATATACTTATAACATTATACAGAACAAGTTATCAGCCAATGGGTCATGATTTAATATACGATGCTATACATACTTATAACATTATACTGAACAAGTTATCAGCCAATGGGTCATGATTTAATATACGATGCTATACATACTTATAACATTATACTGAACAAGTTATCAGCCAATGGGTCATGATTTAATATACGATGCTATACATACTTATAACATTATACTGAACAAGTTATCAGCCAATGTCGGCTGTTACTCAGAAATTTATCGGATAACTGTAGTACCAGTTTGAGTACGGTAAGTACCAAAATACTTTTGTCAGAGCAGCAAAAATGCATACTACTACATGTAATTGTTATTTAATTGTGTATATCTGCCTATGCAATGACGTTTCGATTAATATGAAAGGGGTTAATAGAACATTTATATAATTTGGTTTATTACCAGTCATTTCAAAAGCAATGGAGAACGTTGGTGAAATTACATATCACGTCCAAGTTCAGAAATGGAATGAAAAACATGTGCTTTGTATACGGGAAATGTCATATGCATCACATATCACAACAGCCTGTTGTCTTCAGAAAACATGTTATACCTCAAGCTCTGTAAATGTCAAATATAATATACATTTGTCAAAATATGGATTTGCTTAAGCAATCGATGAGTCAGAATTCCAGCTACATTTCAACAGCAGCGCAATTCTGGACGCTACATGAAGACCTCAATCCGCCGTGCATTTCTCCACATTGTTGCGATATACAATTATTATCAGAATCGATTGGAAGCTCGCAGTGACGGCTATAATTTCAATGATCTGCTTTTAATTTTCTTCTCAATAACGCCGGCGTATTAAAGCGTAACTAAGTTTTCCATATTTAGAGTTAATTAGGTCGATAGCTCGATCGTCATTAGCTGGCCGGACCCAGTCACCTCTGTTCTTCTCTGAGTGGCTGGCGGTATTGAATGGAAATGAGAAATTGCGAATGCATAAACAAGAATAAAAATAATAAATCATTAAAAGCATGCATGCGTGTGCTTTATTATGTACGAATAAATATATCGTGTATGTTTAAATGAGCGTGTGATATGCATGTATATGTATTTAATGAAATTCTTGTATTAAAAAGGCTATCAGTAATGGCTTTAAAATCATTTTAAATACCATTCATGGCGACGTGTGCACATAATTTCGTATTGAAACAAATGTATTAGCTGCATAAACAAAGCATTTGAACTAAATAATTCAAAAATTAAATATCAAGAAAGATTAGCGGTGCGTTCACGGGTATTCGAACCTACGATCTCGAGCAAAAATTTAATCACTGACCATCAATTAAAAGAAAAATGGTTAATAAATTGGTGCTTACCGACTTTGGAGAATCGGGTAACAAAATGACGACATTGAACTAACTTTGGACTTGGTGGTAATAAAACATGCGAATATGGCGTCACATTTTATACTAAATTATTCATTTTGTAAACGCAGTAACTCTGGGACACTATACGTAATTATTTGGTTATTAAACCCGTTCTCTTTTGCAACTCATTGCTGCATTTCCCTAATCCTGATTGTTAAAATAACAACATAATCACCCATGGCGACACGTGCGTCTACATTACCCTATTCAGAGGACGCATATTAATTGTAAAACTTGGTATGACTGACTTTCACCGCCCTGCTTTGAAATCATTTTACAGTTATGCTCTTTTCAGGCAAAGAAATAATAAGAAATCTGTCACAAATAGTAACATATTTTGCGTATTAGTTCAGTCATCCTGTTCCAAAAAATGTGGTGCTCACTGCAACATATGGCCATATACGTCGAAGGCGAAGATTGGTTGACCAGTGTGGTATAAATGTCAGCCCAGTCACCGCTAGCGTTATATTTATCTAGGAATTTGTCAAACGAACCTTAAGTTGTTTTAAAATATCTTCTTTGTATAATGATTATTATTTATAACATTGTTTCACACATCTTCTATAGTATTCATTCATATATTGATGTGATCGTATCTGGCAAAGTTAAAAAGTTAAAAATCGCAAGACTTGAGCAGTTAGCTGTATTGTTGAATACAAAACACACTGTGATCCCTTGGAGACAGATGTATTATCAGGTAATAGCGTATTGATCATTTTAATTAAAAACAGCATTTATATATTTGTGGCGTGTCGTGGGAAACTCGGGCTTAATGCATGTGCGTAAAGTGTCATCCCGGATTAGCCTGTGCAGTCCAGTACGACACTTTCCGCCTACAGTGGATTTATGTTTAGAAAAGACTTCCTTGAAACAGAAAATACCATAAAAGCAAAAAGTGCCGTACTGGACTAGCTTGTGCGGACTGCACAGGCTAATCCTGGACGACACTTTACGCACATGCATTAAGCCCGGGTTTCCACAAATACTCTGTAGCCAACAGGTAGATCTAGTACATTCATTTATAGAAAATAACGTTGCATTAATTAAGAAAAGAGCAAACTTAACTTCAAATCTTTTACAGTTCTTTATGCTGATAATTTGGTCGCTTTCATGTGTCTTTAAATAAGAAGATATTTCTGACGATACATTAAAGTTTTATGTCAGTCTGGCTTTTATGCGGTGTATAGGAAATCATTATAGTGTTGTCCTCTTTCTAATCCGTCTGTCGTTATAATAAAATCAACTTTTATCACAAATCCTGCTTCTAAATGCTGTCATTAATGGGCTAACAGATTGAAGAAAATATAAATGTAATTTCGATTGACATAGACACAATAGGCTGATAAATGCATCCCGTATTGCCCTTTGGCTTACAGCTATAACATCGTGTGACGGCCTTTTCAATAACTACAATTTATATTGCAGACTAAAACTAATTTGTTTATGACATGATGGTACATGTATCTCATGGAAACTATGTGAAGTGTGTCACTTTCTTAAAATACTCTGGAAGGTTAAGTTATATTAGAAAAATATAACGTAGTTATTTGGCTTTAATTCATTGTGTGACACCAAAGGTAAAGTTTTCATAGCATCCTCGTTTAATAGTATGTATTATTAATTGTTGATACAGCGATGTAATAATTATTATATAATAAAATTTATTATTTTAAAATATAAACGGAATTTATTATCACGAATGGGCCAACAACATTAAAGGTTTTAGAAAATAATAATTTATAACGGCACTTGGCAATTTGTGTGTCTTGTAAACTATGATACAACGACAAATGCCATTTGTGGCTAGTTAGAATGTCTTCTACCCTAGAATGAATTATAAGCGAGCGTTTATTTAACAAAATGTAGACAAAATATCACGAACCTACACAGTAAGTCTTACACATATAGGACCCTCTGTAAATATACGTGGGTGGGGGTTTATTGCTATGTTCTTTTTTCATGCTGCTTTAATATGTATGAACTAACCCTTCCGTTGATGCATTTTAACGCCTAAGTCAATGGCATGTTAACGCTTCCGTCGATGTACTTCTGACACTTCTGTAGATGTAATCTTTACGCTTAATATACATCGATGTACTTCTGACACTTATGAGGATGTAATCTTTACGCTTACTGTAGTTTTATTTGCAGTCAGTGTATTTACACGACCTTTGGAGGACTGCTTATTGAGTTGAATGACCAGTGCCCTGCAGTCACATCGCACCTAGAAGGTCCGGACTCGAATCCACGTGTTAGCGCATCCGAGTCTGCGTAAATGTTCAACATAGTGAGCAGATGAGTAGCAGTAGTTTCATGTTTTACTACATCAAAGCAATACTTGATAATGTGAAACATAATAGCATCATACGCATACGTATACTGTGTGCACATAATATAGTAAATACATAAAAACAATTGTTATTATGTCGTTAGCATTACTATTAAATTAATGAACTGTATATACATATATAACTATTCATTAATAAACACACAAGTGAATTGTGATACATTGTGTGCGATATGTTTTCAGCGTCTATCCATATGAATATTCCGCTCTCACGAATTAAGAAGTCCGTGTCATAGTTTTGATAGTTTTTTTTTGATAGTTTGATAGTTTATTATACATACTTTAGGCATTATGCCCATGGGTATACATTGATACACATTCTACACACAAATAATAATTACAATGCAATTGTCAATAGCTTACAGGTGCAAATTATTTTAAATTAAAATACATACATACATAAACAGAGTGTCTTTAAATTGTTGTATACACGTTACAATAATTTCTATTTAGTAATATTAATTTACAATGAATAAACGTAACATAAATAAACATTACTAAAAATGTCTAAGTTATTGTAATATTTCAAAGATAAATCCACAAAGTATTATTTTGACAGAAAACATTACTAAAAATTCATATAATTATACATGTATTTATTTATTTTGGAGAAAAACTCAATCGTAGTATAATTGGGTTCTCAATTGGAAGGCCTTAAAAATATAAGTTGCGAGCCGTCTAACTGTCTAACTGTTGTTTCATTTGTCGATTTCATTAAGTCGATATATTTCATAATATTTGTAATTTTCCAATAGTATTTGTCTATATACTGTTTACGTAAATTTATAAATAACGGACATATTAACAAAAAATGGAATTCGTCCTCCAGTACATTACAGTTTTTGCATTTCCTGTCGTTGTAGGGTATTCTATTCGGCTTATGCCATCTACCTGACTCTACTTCTAATCGATGAGCTGAAACTCTAAAACGTGTTAAGGCAATTCTGAACTTCGTAATGTTAACAAATTTAAAATATGACTGAATTTCTAACTTTCCGAACAAACTATAATGTGTACCTCTAGTTGTATTTACAAGCTCTGCAGACCAATTAGGGATCATTCTTTTATAATTTAATTTTATAGCTGACGATTGAACGTTTTAAAATAGAAATGCTCAGCGTAGTATGAAAATTAACTTATTGAAAAAATTGTGTTTCAGTCCCCGCATGTAACCGTTCAGATTTATGTATACACCTGAAGTGAAATACATTAAAATTATATGTTTGCTTTATGTTTATTTATTTTTTATCTTTCTGTTGTTCTGTTCAGGAAGATGTTAATTAGTTATTTCTTAAAATACATTTGAGGCGCGTCGTGGGAAAACCGGTCTTAAATGCATGTGCGTAAAGTGTCGTCCACGATTAGCCTGTGCAGTCCGCACAGGCTAATCCAGGACGGCACGTTCCGCCCACAGTGGATTTATGTTTAGAAGAGACTTTCTTGAAACAGAAAATGCCATAAAAAGCGGAAAGTGCATATGCGGACTTCACAGGCTGATCTGGGACGACACTTTACGCACATGCATTAATTCCGGTTTTCCAACGACGCGCCTCATTTATATTTAAACTGTTACTAGTATACTGGTACAAGATTTTTTCGAATTGCATACGTACAATGGCATTGTGATTTTAATCGCGTTTTAAGTATTTATCACGTATGAAGACGATTTCAGTTACTTCAAAACGTGAAATGTGCCATTCATTATTAAATATGTCATGATAATTATTATCTAAACGTAAGTTCTTTACAATTGTCGAAGTAATCATGAGCAAACGTACGCGTATTAGTTCACATACACCACCCAGCTATTATAAATGCGACACGTTTTACGTTTTAAATACATAAAATATATAATGCATTCAGTACTGCGTTTTATAGATTTCCGAAAATTAGAAAATATTCAGTATCCAGTGATGTGTAAAATTCAATTTGATTCAGTTTTTGAAAATCTTGCGGAAGCCGTCATATCTGACTGGTTTAGGTGTGCAGTCTATTGAAATTTACCCCGTAAAGTAATGAATACAACTGAATATTGATGCGACCAGTCTACGTGAAAAGTCACATGACCAAGTCAATCAATATAAAATCATTAATTTTGACTCCTCAATCTTTTCAGGTTCTTAACAGCATAAATATTTCTCATGGAGAAACCTGAATGAAACTCACAGTTTAATACAAACGCATATTTTATCTTCATTGAGTTTAGATGCATTGGGAGTAACACGGTTAAATGAAATGACGTTGGTTACCGGTAGTTTGAGCTAAATTCGGACTAACGTTTTTATCATCGCCAATTTTGATGTATTTTAATAACAATTCATCATTTCACTTATCTGATAAAAATTGTCTGTTCCCTTTATGTATAGAATTTTATAATAATACGGGATTGCGTACATACGCGACGGTTTGTGATGACTTTCCATGCAAACTTGTGATGCAATTTGCGCTACGTAAGGTGTTTGGACGTCTTTTAAGTGTTAAAACTTGGTAAGTATGCTTTATTTTATTTTGCTTCCTCAATGATGATTTTGTTTTTCCACAATTTAGTTATTTTCTTTTTCGAGTTTAATATTATTTCGAGTTCAATTAAATATACAATAAATAATTATTATGTTATAAGTAGAGAATATTTATTTATGTATTTATTATTTATTTTAATTAATTAATTAATTAATTCATGATTAATTCATTAATTCATTAATTCATTAATTAATTAAATAAATAAATAATTAATTAATTCATTCATTCATTCGTTTACTTGAAGATAAATTAATTAATATTAATCATTGCATGATTCTGTTGTAAATTTCGATCAACCACGTGAGGACTATATATATATCTAAACGTAAAACTGAGGGTCTAAAAAGCTTAATCATATTAAATTTATGATAATGACTATATGTTATATTATTTATTTATTAAAATATAAAATCGTAAACTTAAATGTACTCTTATAATGCAAAATGCGTGCATACAATTGTATTCATTTCATTTTTTTCTATATTTTATGAAATTAATGGTGTGGAAGAATAAATCATATAAAATATATCACTATTAAAGTTTATTAAATCAATAAATACATCTGTGTGTCATTTTTCTAATGCGTGGAATTGTATGTCTTTGTTTCTCGCTGGTGTTGTAAAAATATTAAAATGATGTAAAAAAAATCCTATTTCGCAAGACAATTATTTAATTGTTAATTTACACATTTTGCAATATATTTAATATAGCACATACATTACATGTATTATGATCAAAATGAATATTGCATTAACGTAAAAAAACATTTAACAAACATTAGATTTCTATAAGAGTAAGTTTTGATCAATTGTCAAAGACAAAAGTATGAAAGTAATCTGTAATTAAAAAAAAAAAGTATTCATATGTTTTCACTTCCCACGACAACCTCAAATTTGGATACAAATCATCTGTACATTGACCATATGTATGTATTTGTTTTTCCATAAATTAAAGTTGATATTTCAGTTAACTTGTTTAACATTTTCTATTTTTGTCAAATTTAGCGCAGCCTATCCTGTAACATAATTTCTCGATGTTCTACGGCAAAATATGAGGCGCGTCGTGGGAAGACCGGACTTAATGCATGTGCTTAAAGTGTCGTCCCGGATTAGCCTGTGCAGTCCGCACAGGCTAATCCGGGATGGCACTTTCCGCTTTTATGGTATTTTCTGTTTGAAGGAAGTCTCTTCTAACCATTAATCCACTTTAGGCGGAAAGTGCCTTCCCGGATCTGCCTGTGCGGACTGCACAGGCTGATCCGGGACGACACTATAAACACATGCATTAAGACCGGTTTTCCCACGCCACGCCACATACGGAGTTCGAAACAGACCTTCTACAAAAGCAAACACTGTAGTCTTAGGAACCAACCCCACTCACAGGCGATTGATCTTCGTGCCGTTTAAGTACTTCTACGGAATGGGATTCTAATATGTCATACTGTTTAATATGCAGTATCATAACTCTTAATATGTTCATTCACCCACTGTGTTGTCTGCACTATTTCAACGTTCACACTTGTCCTTCAAAGGAAGGTTAGCCAGTGAGACAGCATGGCTATTGTGCAGTCGTATGTCACAAAACACCTCAATTTGGTCAAATAAACGTTTTATTGACATAAGCTGTTACCGAATAAGATATCAACGTATTTACTTTTGTGTCATCAACATTGTAAAAGTGTTGATTCTTCTTTTTCGACATCACAGACACGAATTAATATAATAATATTAAACTGTGCTATTTTTCTTCAGTATTAAACTGTGCTATTTTTCTTCACCAATTTTAAAGTTTATTTGGAATAAAATTGTCTACAAGAACCATATATGTGTGCTTCTAGTTTAAAATGCATGTTGTAGTTTAATATAACGTTTCAACATGCATTGTTTCTTGTAGAGTCGTGTGGCATAATTACCTTGCTAAAGTCTGGACACGTGGAAAAAAGATCGTCTATGTTAAAGATGTGTAATTAAATCAGTATTTAAATTAACATGTATATGTTCACAAATTAAGCATCTGTTTAAATATATAAGGGATATTGGAAATTGGTGTTTCCATACTAATGAAAAGTAATATTCTTACACACCATTTCCTCATTTTGACACTTGTCAAAATAAAGTATAGAGTTCGACGCTTAAATGAAACCACATACTGGATATATTTGGAAAGGACTTGATCTATGTGAAGCAAAATAAACATCACAATATACCATATAATAGAAATAATCGAAATAATAAGGTTGATATTACATAACAATAATAAATACGGCCGCTTAAAGAGGTAAAGTGTTCCTTAAAAGATCCATTCTGACATGACGTCTTTCCAATGCGCCCACGTGTCACTGAAGCGGGTGGAGTAGAGATTTTCAACTCGTAGCACGTGTCCTAGCTCTGCTGTTGTCTGAACAGAACACGTGAGTGGAGTGCTATGATGTGAAGTGGATCCACCGACGGACATCGGTCGACAATTTTACCATTAGGAAAACGATACCGATCGCATTGGACATTTTAAGCGATCAAAATGTATGTACGAAAAAAGCATCAAGTGTCAGTTCTGAAATTACACCACTAAAATTCAAAGAGAAAACGTGAACCAAGTTTTGCATGTGACGATTAGGACGTACAATATGCTAACGTACACACGGACCGTTCGTTAATATAATGCCTCACAGATGAATACTATATCTCCCCATATTTTGATTGTTGCTCAGAAAGCCGTACGATTTACTGGCGTTTGGGCTACAATCAAACACTGTCGGAGATATGCAAACGACTATTTGGATAACGCAACAATGCCTGAATGAAGTACCCGATGGCAAGGATGGAAATACGTGTTCATATCTATCTGCAATGTTAGCCTATGGACAATAATGCACGAGAATGTAAGGATGGACCCATGGACAATCATGCACATGTGGAGCTATGGACCAGAATCTAAGGATGGATCCATGGGCCGCAATTCATGTGTGGAACTATGGACCAGAACATAAGAATGGACCCATGGACCGCAATTAATGTGTGGAACTATGGACCAGAATGTAAGGATGGTGCCATGGATCGCAATTCATGTGTGGAACTATGGGTCAGAATGTAAGGATGGTCCCGTGGACCGCAATTCATGTGTGGAACTATGGACCGGAAGGTAAGGATGGACCCATGGACCGCAATTAATGCGTGGAACTATGAGTCGGAATGAACGGGTCAACCCATCAACCGCTATTCATGTGTGGAACTATGGACCTGAATGTAAGGGTCGGCCCATGGACTGCAATTCATGTGTGGAACTATGGACCAGAATGTTAGGATGGACCCATTGGACGCATTTGATGTGTGGAACTATGGGCCAGAATGTAAGGATGGACCCATGGACCACAATTAATGTATGGAACTATGGACCGGAATGAAAAGATAGACCCATGGACCATAATTCAATGATAGATCGATTAGCCGCAATGCACGTTTGGTACTATGGACCAGAATGCAAGAGTTGACAAGAATTATGCTGTGGACATATAGGCCAACAATGAATTTGCGAACTATGAAACTAAACGAAAACGTGGGTCCTTGGACCAAAATAAAATGTGACGAACTATGGACCACAATTCAAGGGTGGACCCGTGGACTATGCACCACAATGCAACAGTGGACCCATCGACCACGATGCAGGTGTGAAACTGCGGGCTAGAATGAATGTGTATGACTATGAACGAAAATGATTGAATGAAATTATGAACACCAGTTCAATGGTTATCTACGTGAACCACTTTGCCTGCGTATAGATATATGGACAAGAATGCAGGGATGTAACATAAGATTAGATGGAATGGGTTTAACGTGATGCTAAATCGCACTATTTTGGACAAGAGAAAATATTGGGCAAGGGTTTTTGTAGAATACAGCCAATTGACTGTTCATCAACAAACATCATTAGCTTGGAAGCCAAGTAAACTATGGGCAACATTACATGATTGATCTGCAACAAATGCAAAGAAAGCGTAATGTAGTAGGCATGGTTTATAAGCTTAATGTAGAAAATATTAACACGGTAAAAAATGGTGACACACATATTTTGGGCACCACACGACGCAGATTGACTGTATACGGAAACACGTGAGCCAGTAATTAAACGCGCACTCACGACCGTGGGTTCCTGTTTCCAGGCTTGCCTATCAATCGATTATTTGGATGCGAGAAATAGATGGAGGAAAAAACACGCTGCATAATCCCCCGACCTGCACTCGCCAACCACCACGCTCATTACTATCAAAAGGCCTTAATACAAGGTGTCGCACACTTCTGTATAATTCTTTGAATAGCGGCGTTGATGGAAAGCTTTCAACGACGTGTCGCGGAAAGCCGCTTTATCCGTGAAGTCAGAATTAAAATGATTTTCTTGTATAAATTGTCCGCGCAAGAAAAGTCGCGTATAAAGAATTATTAAATATAATTGATCGATCACTTTAGATTGTATAGAGTTATTTGAAAGCAAAACCAAAATGGTTTCGGCAATGTAAGTGTTATTGTAAAAGCACGTAGAGACTTGCACAACCTTAAACAATCTTAGATCTGGTGTAAAAAGAGTAATATATGGTACATACAGTGTACATAATAAAATTTACGAAAATTATTTAAATGTGTTACCAAAGGAGGTATGTTGCTCATTTTATTTCGTATTTTCCTGATTGCACATTTGACTACAAAATTGAAATATTTTATTATAACAGTAAACAATATACTTGCCGTAAATTGTATACGGCAATGAACAGGTTGTTTGTCGAAGTTCTTGTTTTACAATAACATTTCAACATCGGTAAGTAATAAAATACAAAAGGAGCATTTCCATTAACATTTCAATCACAATATAATTATTATACTTATTTAAATTTATTTTTAAAAAAAGATGTCAGAGCCGGTGCCTTTGTAACTGAGTTTTTATAATTCGTTAACAGTGCGGCTAGCACATGCTCTACGATTGCATGTAAGGAGTTTTAAAAAATCCAGCCGTTAAATACATTACGTGCAGTTTTTTTTCTATGTGTTGGTTTTAATTTGTAACATGACTGAACTATTGATTTGTTGTTTTAGATTTCTTTGCGTGTTAACCAGTATACTTCAACTGTTGGTCAACGTTACCAATACTCAATAAACGAGCATGAGCCTGACGATCGTTTATTAAGCATTATGCTCGATCTTATGAGCGAGCATGATGCTCGTAAGATTGAGCATGATGCTGAATAAACGAGCATGATGCTCGATAAACAAGCATT
This sequence comes from Congeria kusceri, assembly GCA_027627225.1. Lineage (NCBI taxonomy): Eukaryota > Metazoa > Mollusca > Bivalvia > Myida > Dreissenidae > Congeria > Congeria kusceri. The sequence goes on from JAPFQT010000186.1 coordinate 45,437, forward strand.
ATGCTCGATAAACGAGCATGATGCTCGATTTTAGTAGCATGATGCTCGTTTATTGAGCATGATGCTCGATAGTACTAGGCCGTACGAAGAGGGTCTTTATTGCCTAACCCATCATGATGCTCCAAAAACTAGCGTCACGCTCGAATTGACGAGCATGATGCTGAATCTTATGAGCATGATGCTCGGCCGAAAGAGCAAGATGCTCGTTTACTGAGCATCATGCTCGTTCATTGAGCATCATGCTCGATCTTACGAGCATGATGCTCGTTTCTATGATGCTGTCTAAGATATTAAAGACCCTATTCGTACTCCATAGAGAAGACCCAAACGCATAACGGTATCGGGACAAAATCCCTCCCGTTTAAGAAACTGTATTTTTTTAATCGATGACAGATTAAATAAAGAAAAAGACATGTTTTCCACTTTAAGAGACAATTATTTTGTATAAAACGAAAACCAAAGCCTTAATATGATACTGATTTGTACAGAGCTGGTCTCTGTCATTGCCAGTACTTAGGTGAGCGCTTTGGGCCACCATGGCCCTCTTGTATTAGTATATTTTACATCACTACTGAACTAGTTTTGGCATAAAGATACTGGTACCGCTTCCAGGGTTGAGTATACATATCCCATGGCTTTAAATATATATCATTCACTTCATTTTATACTTTTGGCAAACAAAATTCAACAGTCAATGTGTTGACCTGTCTAAATAGGTTTTGGGAAAGGGAGTAGAAGGATGCAGGATGCAGTAATTTATATTTTATTTAAAGGTTATCATGCCTGGATAAGTCCTGGTATTACACACATGAAGTTGAAGTTAATCATTAATCTGGAATTTGTCAGGTAAAACTTGGTGTGAATAGGTGCCCTATTACTTTTCTAATCAATTCATGTAGTTTTGCTTTGTACATGTCAATAATACTTTAGGTTGCCGGGATATGATGCTTTATATTTCACAGCTAGTTTTAGTTCTTGTATACGTATTGTTTAATGCATGTACACATATCTTGGTAAAATACAAAATAAATTAATTGTAATCATGTATATAATCAAGTGCTGTAGATTATGAGTGGGCCATTGGCAGTTGATTGGATCACAGGGGCCTAGAACAATAAAAATACCCTACATATGTTCTATAAATATAATGTATAGTCTATTTGTATAGTATATATAGGGTATTTTATTGTTCCAGGCCCCTGTGGATGGGATCAGTAGCAGCTTGTTCACGTCAGCTGCTCATTTCAACATTCGGTTTTTTTTATGAGATCTAGTGACGTCTTTGATTGAGATCTGATATTAGAAGCCTCAAGCCCATCATAGAAGGATGCAGAATTTAAATGCATCACTGGGAATATCCGAATCTTGTGGACTTATGTAAAGGTTGCGATTACAAGTTATGCAGTGTAAGGTATATAGGTGGATCTGTAAGTATCATCAGTAGCCAAAATAGGCAGTAGATAACCCCCATATAGCATCGCAATTTTACAAACAAAATAATTTTGTTTGTAAAAATGTTAAATACGTTAACGTGTATTTAATCATTAAATACACGTCATCATATTTATTCTATTGACAAAACAACAAAATATATAAAGTAATAATAAGCTTTTATAGGAAAAGTTGGAAAACAAACCAAAATACACTGTATAGTTCAACTCTTAATGGCATAGTGTAGACTTGATGGGATCTGTTACATAGACCCTGTTCCACATGCCTTTGTAACTGAGTTTTGATAATTCGTTAACAGTGCGGCTAGCACATGCTCTGCGATTGCATGTAAGGAGTTTAAAAAAATCCAGCCGTTAAATACATTATGTGCAGTTTTTTTCTATGTGTTGGTTTTAATTTGTAACATGACTGAACTATTGATTTGTTGTTTTAGATTTCTTTGCGTGTTAACCAGTATACTTCAACTGTTGGTCAACGTTACCAATACTCAATAAACGAGCATGAGCATGATGATCGTTTATTAAGCAAGCATTATGCTCGATCTTATGAGCGAGCATGATGCTCGTAAGATTGAGCATGATGCTGAATAAACGAGCATGATGCTCGATAAAAGAGCATTATGCTCGATAAACGAGCATGATGCTCGATTTTAGTAGCATGATGCTCGTTTATTGAGCATGATGCTCGATAGTACTAGGCAGTACGAAGAGGGTCTTTATTGCCTAACCCATCATGATGCTCCAAAAACTAGCGTCACGCTCGAATTGACGAGCATGATGTTGAATCTTATAAGCATGATGCTCGGCCGAAAGAGCAAGATGCTCGTTTACTGAGCATCATGCTCGTTCATTGAGCATCATGCTCGATCTTACGAGCATGATGCTCTTTCTATGATGCTGTCTAAGATATTAAAGACCCTAATCGTACTCCATAGAGAAGACCCAAACGCATAACGGTATCGGGACAAAATCCCTCCCGTTTAAGAAACTGTATTTTTTTAATCGATGACAGATTAAATAAAGAAAAAGACATGTTTTCCACTTTAAGAGACAATTATTTTGTATAAAACGAAAACCAAAGACTTAATATGATACTGATTTGTACAGAGCTGGTCTCTGTCATTGCCAGTACTTAGGTGAGCGCTTTGGGCCACCATGGCCCTCTTGTATTAGTATATTTTGCATCACTACTGAACTAGTTTTGGCATAAAGATACTGGTACCTCTTCCAGGGTTGAGTATACATATCCCATGGCTTTAAATATATATCATTCACTTCATTTTATACTTTTGGCAAACAAAATTCAACAGTCAATGTGTTGACCTGTCTAAATAGGTTTTGGGAAAGGGAGTAGAAGGATGCAGGATGCAGTAATTTATATTTTATTTAAAGGTTATCATGCCTGGATAAGTCCTGGTATTACACACATGAAGTTGAAGTTAATCATTAATCTGGAATTTGTCAGGTAAAACTTGGTGTGAATAGGTGCCCTATTACTTTTCTAATCAATGCATGTAGTTTTGCTTTGTACATGTCAATAATACTTAAGGTTGCAGGGATATGATGCTTTATATTTCACAGCTAGTTTTAGTTCTTGTATACGTATTGTTTAATGCATGTACACATATCTTGGTAAAATACAAAATAAATTAATTGTAATCATGTATATAATCAAGTGCTGTAGATTATGAGTGGGCCATTGGCAGTTGATTGGATCACAGGGGCCTAGAACAATAAAAATACCCTATATATGTTCTATAAATATAATGTATAGTCAATTTGTATAGCATATATAGGGTATTTTATTGTTCCAGGCCCCTGTGGATGGGATCAGTAGCAGCTTGTTCACGTCAGCTGCTCATTTCAACATTCGGTTTTTTTATGAGATCTAGTGACGTCTTTGATTGAGATCTGATATTAGAAGCCTCAAGCTCATCATAGAAGGATGCAGAATTTAAATGCATCACTGGGAATATCCGAATCTTGTGGACTTATGTAAAGGTTGCAATTACAAGTTATGCAGTGTAAGGTATATAGGTGGATCTGTAAGTATCATCAGTAGCCAAAATAGGCAGTAGATAACCCCCATATAGCATCGCAATTTTACAAACAAAATAATTTTGTTTGTAAAAATGTTAAATACGTTAACGTGTATTTAATCATTAAATACACGTCATCATATTTATTCTATTGACAAAACAACAAAATATATAAAGTAATAATAAGCTTTTATAGGAAAAGTTGGAAAACAAACCAAAACACAATGTATAGTTCAACTCTTAATGGCATAGTGTAGACTTGATGGGATCTGTTACATAGACCCTGTTCCACATGCCTTTGTAACTGAGTTTTGATAATTCGTTAACAGTGCGGCTAGCACATGCTCTGCGATTGCATGTAAGGAGTTTAAAAAAATCCAGCCATTAAATACATTATGTGCAGTTTTTTTTCTATGTGTTGGTTTTAATTTGTAACATGACTAAACTATTGATTTGTTGTTTTAGATTTCTTTGCGTGTTAACCAGTATACTTCAACTGTTGGTCAACGTTACCAATACTCAATAAACGAGCATGAGCATGATGATCGTTTATTAAGCATTATGCTCGATCTTATGAGCGAGCATGATGCTCGTAAGATTGAGCATGATGCTGAATAAACGAGCATGATGCTCGATAAACGAACATTATGCTCGATAAACGAGCATGATGGTCGATTTTAGTAGCATGATGCTCGTTTATTGAGCATGATGCTCGATAGTACTAGGCCGTACGAAGAGGGTCTTTATTGCCTAACCCATCATGATGCTCCAAAAACTAGCGTCACGCTCGAATTGACGAGCATGATGCTGAATCTTATGAGCATGATGCTCGGCCGAAAGAGCAAGATGCTCGTTTACTGAGCATCATGCTCGTTCATTGAGCATCATGCTCGATCTTACGAGCATCATGCTCGTTTCTATGATGCTGTCTAAGATATTAAAGACCCTAATCGTACTCCATAGAGAAGACCCAAACGCATAACGGTATCGGGACAAAATCCCTCCCGTTTAAGAAACTGTATTTTTTTAATCGATGACAGATTAAATAAAGAAAAAGACATGTTTTCCACTTTAAGAGACAATTATTTTGTATAAAACGAAAACCAAAGCCTTAATATGATACTGATTTGTACAGAGCTGGTCTCTGTCATTGCCAGTACTTAGGTGAGCGCTTTGGGCCACCATGGCCCTCTTGTATTAGTATATTTTACATCACTACTGAACTAGTTTTGGCATAAAGATACTGGTACCGCTTCCAGGGTTGAGTATACATATCCCATGGCTTTAAATATATATCATTCACTTCATTTTATACTTTTGGCAAACAAAATTCAACAGTCAATGTGTTGACCTGTCTAAATAGGTTTTGGGAAAGGGAGTAGAAGGATGCAGGATGCAGTAATTTATATTTTATTTAAAGGTTATCATGCCTGGATAAGTCCTGGTATTACACACATGAAGTTGAAGTTAATCATTAATCTGGAATTTGTCAGGTAAAACTTGGTGTGAATAGGTGCCCTATTACTTTTCTAATCAATTCATGTAGTTTTGCTTTGTACATGTCAATAATACTTTAGGTTGCCGGGATATGATGTTTTATATTTCACAGCTAGTTTTAGTTCTTGTATACGTATTGTTTAATGCATGTACACATATCTTGGTAAAATACAAAATAAATTAATTGTAATCATGTATATAATCAAGTGCTGTAGATTATGAGTGGGCCATTGGCAGTTGATTGGATCACAGGGGCCTAGAACAATAAAAATACCCTATATATGTTCTATAAATATAATGTATAGTCTATTTGTATAGTATATATAGGGTATTTTATTGTTCCAGGCCCCTGAGGATGGGATCAGTAGCAGCTTGTTCACGTCAGCTGCTCATTTCAACATTCGTTTTTTTTTATGAGATCTAGTGACGTCTTTGATTGAGATCTGATATTAGAAGCCTCAAGCCCATCATAGAAGGATGCAGAATTTAAATGCATCACTGGGAATATCCGAATCTTGTGGACTTATGTAAAGGTTGCGATTACAAGTTATGCAGTGTAAGGTATATAGGTGGATCTGTAAGTATCATCAGTAGCCAAAATAGGCAGTAGATAACCCCCATATAGCATCGCAATTTTACAAACAAAATAATTTTGTTTGTAAAAATGTTAAATACGTTAACGTGTATTTAATCATTAAATACACGTCATCATATTTATTCTATTGACAAAACAACAAAATATATAAAGTAATAATAAGCTTTTATAGGAAAAGTTGGAAAACAAACCAAAATACAATGTATAGTTCAACTCTTAATGGCATAGTGTAGACTTGATGGGATCTGTTACATAGACCCTGTTCCACATGCCTTTGTAACTGAGTTTTGATAATTCGTTAACAGTGCGGCTAGCACATGCTCTGCGATTGCATGTAAGGAGTTTAAAAAAATCCAGCCGTTAAATACATTATGTGCAGTTTTTTTCTATGTGTTGGTTTTAATTTGTAACATGACTGAACTATTGATTTGTTGTTTTAGATTTCTTTGCGTGTTAACCAGTATACTTCAACTGTTGGTCAACGTTACCAATACTCAATAAACGAGCATGAGCATGATGATCGTTTATTAAGCAAGCATTATGCTCGATCTTATGAGCGAGCATGATGCTCGTAAGATTGAGCATGATGCTGAATAAACGAGCATGATGCTCGATAAAAGAGCATTATGCTCGATAAACGAGCATGATGCCCGATTTTAGTAGCATGATGCTCGTTTATTGAGCATGATGCTCGATAGTACTAGGCAGTACGAAGAGGGTCTTTATTGCCTAACCCATCATGATGCTCCAAAAACTAGCGTCACGCTCGAATTGACGAGCATGATGTTGAATCTTATGAGCATGATGCTCGGCCGAAAGAGCAAGATGCTCGTTTACTGAGCATCATGCTCGTTCATTGAGCATCATGCTCGATCTTACGAGCATGATGCTCGTTTCTATGATGCTGTCTAAGATATTAAAGACCCTAATCGTACTCCATAGAGAAGACCCAAACGCATAACGGCATCGGGACAAAATCCCTCCCGTTTAAGAAACTGTATTTTTTTAATCGATGACAGATTAAATAAAGAAAAAGACATGTTTTCCACTTTAAGAGACAATTATTTTGTATAAAACGAAAACCAAAGACTTAATATGATACTGATTTGTACAGAGCTGGTCTCTGTCATTGCCAGTACTTAGGTGAGCGCTTTGGGCCACCATGGCCCTCTTGTATTAGTATATTTTGCATCACTACTGAACTAGTTTTGGCATAAAGATACTGGTACCTCTTCCAGGGTTGAGTATACATATCCCATGGCTTTAAATATATATCATTCACTTCATTTTATACTTTTGGCAAACAAAATTCAACAGTCAATGTGTTGACCTGTCTAAATAGGTTTTGGGAAAGGGAGTAGAAGGATGCAGGATGCAGTAATTTATATTTTATTTAAAGGTTATCATGCCTGGATAAGTCCTGGTATTACACACATGAAGTTGAAGTTAATCATTAATCTGGAATTTGTCAGGTAAAACTTGGTGTGAATAGGTGCCCTATTACTTTTCTAATCAATGCATGTAGTTTTGCTTTGTACATGTCAATAATACTTAAGGTTGCAGGGATATGATGCTTTATATTTCACAGCTAGTTTTAGTTCTTGTATACGTATTGTTTAATGCATGTACACATATCTTGGTAAAATACAAAATAAATTAATTGTAATCATGTATATAATCAAGTGCTGTAGATTATGAGTGGGCCATTGGCAGTTGATTGGATCACAGGGGCCTAGAACAATAAAAATACCCTATATATGTTCTATAAATATAATGTATAGTCAATTTGTATAGCATATATAGGGTATTTTATTGTTCCAGGCCCCTGTGGATGGGATCAGTAGCAGCTTGTTCACGTCAGCTGCTCATTTCAACATTCGGTTTTTTTATGAGATCTAGTGACGTCTTTGATTGAGATCTGATATTAGAAGCCTCAAGCTCATCATAGAAGGATGCAGAATTTAAATGCATCACTGGGAATATCCGAATCTTGTGGACTTATGTAAAGGTTGCAATTACAAGTTATGCAGTGTAAGGTATATAGGTGGATCTGTAAGTATCATCAGTAGCCAAAATAGGCAGTAGATAACCCCCATATAGCATCGCAATTTTACAAACAAAATAATTTTGTTTGTAAAAATGTTAAATACGTTAACGTGTATTTAATCATTAAATACACGTCATCATATTTATTCTATTGACAAAACAACAAAATATATAAAGTAATAATAAGCTTTTATAGGAAAAGTTGGAAAACAAACCAAAACACAATGTATAGTTCAACTCTTAATGGCATAGTGTAGACTTGATGGGATCTGTTACATAGACCCTGTTCCACATGCCTTTGTAACTGAGTTTTGATAATTCGTTAACAGTGCGGCTAGCACATGCTCTGCGATTGCATGTAAGGAGTTTAAAAAAATCCAGCCATTAAATACATTATGTGCAGTTTTTTTTCTATGTGTTGGTTTTAATTTGTAACATGACTAAACTATTGATTTGTTGTTTTAGATTTCTTTGCGTGTTAACCAGTATACTTCAACTGTTGGTCAACGTTACCAATACTCAATAAACGAGCATGAGCATGATGATCGTTTATTAAGCATTATGCTCGATCTTATGAGCGAGCATGATGCTCGTAAGATTGAGCATGATGCTGAATAAACGAGCATGATGCTCGATAAACGAACATTATGCTCGATAAACGAGCATGATGGTCGATTTTAGTAGCATGATGCTCGTTTATTGAGCATGATGCTCGATAGTACTAGGCCGTACGAAGAGGGTCTTTATTGCCTAACCCATCATGATGCTCCAAAAACTAGCGTCACGCTCGAATTGACGAGCATGATGCTGAATCTTATGAGCATGATGCTCGGCCGAAAGAGCAAGATGCTCGTTTACTGAGCATCATGCTCGTTCATTGAGCATCATGCTCGATCTTACGAGCATCATGCTCGTTTCTATGATGCTGTCTAAGATATTAAAGACCCTAATCGTACTCCATAGAGAAGACCCAAACGCATAACGGTATCGGGACAAAATCCCTCCCGTTTAAGAAACTGTATTTTTTTAATCGATGACAGATTAAATAAAGAAAAAGACATGTTTTCCACTTTAAGAGACAATTATTTTGTATAAAACGAAAACCAAAGCCTTAATATGATACTGATTTGTACAGAGCTGGTCTCTGTCATTGCCAGTACTTAGGTGAGCGCTTTGGGCCACCATGGCCCTCTTGTATTAGTATATTTTACATCACTACTGAACTAGTTTTGGCATAAAGATACTGGTACCGCTTCCAGGGTTGAGTATACATATCCCATGGCTTTAAATATATATCATTCACTTCATTTTATACTTTTGGCAAACAAAATTCAACAGTCAATGTGTTGACCTGTCTAAATAGGTTTTGGGAAAGGGAGTAGAAGGATGCAGGATGCAGTAATTTATATTTTATTTAAAGGTTATCATGCCTGGATAAGTCCTGGTATTACACACATGAAGTTGAAGTTAATCATTAATCTGGAATTTGTCAGGTAAAACTTGGTGTGAATAGGTGCCCTATTACTTTTCTAATCAATTCATGTAGTTTTGCTTTGTACATGTCAATAATACTTTAGGTTGCCGGGATATGATGTTTTATATTTCACAGCTAGTTTTAGTTCTTGTATACGTATTGTTTAATGCATGTACACATATCTTGGTAAAATACAAAATAAATTAATTGTAATCATGTATATAATCAAGTGCTGTAGATTATGAGTGGGCCATTGGCAGTTGATTGGATCACAGGGGCCTAGAACAATAAAAATACCCTATATATGTTCTATAAATATAATGTATAGTCTATTTGTATAGTATATATAGGGTATTTTATTGTTCCAGGCCCCTGAGGATGGGATCAGTAGCAGCTTGTTCACGTCAGCTGCTCATTTCAACATTCGTTTTTTTTTATGAGATCTAGTGACGTCTTTGATTGAGATCTGATATTAGAAGCCTCAAGCCCATCATAGAAGGATGCAGAATTTAAATGCATCACTGGGAATATCCGAATCTTGTGGACTTATGTAAAGGTTGCGATTACAAGTTATGCAGTGTAAGGTATATAGGTGGATCTGTAAGTATCATCAGTAGCCAAAATAGGCAGTAGATAACCCCCATATAGCATCGCAATTTTACAAACAAAATAATTTTGTTTGTAAAAATGTTAAATACGTTAACGTGTATTTAATCATTAAATACACGTCATCATATTTATTCTATTGACAAAACAACAAAATATATAAAGTAATAATAAGCTTTTATAGGAAAAGTTGGAAAACAAACCAAAATACAATGTATAGTTCAACTCTTAATGGCATAGTGTAGACTTGATGGGATCTGTTACATAGACCCTGTTCCACATGCCTTTGTAACTGAGTTTTGATAATTCGTTAACAGTGCGGCTAGCACATGCTCTGCGATTGCATGTAAGGAGTTTAAAAAAATCCAGCCGTTAAATACATTATGTGCAGTTTTTTTCTATGTGTTGGTTTTAATTTGTAACATGACTGAACTATTGATTTGTTGTTTTAGATTTCTTTGCGTGTTAACCAGTATACTTCAACTGTTGGTCAACGTTACCAATACTCAATAAACGAGCATGAGCATGATGATCGTTTATTAAGCAAGCATTATGCTCGATCTTATGAGCGAGCATGATGCTCGTAAGATTGAGCATGATGCTGAATAAACGAGCATGATGCTCGATAAAAGAGCATTATGCTCGATAAACGAGCATGATGCCCGATTTTAGTAGCATGATGCTCGTTTATTGAGCATGATGCTCGATAGTACTAGGCAGTACGAAGAGGGTCTTTATTGCCTAACCCATCATGATGCTCCAAAAACTAGCGTCACGCTCGAATTGACGAGCATGATGTTGAATCTTATGAGCATGATGCTCGGCCGAAAGAGCAAGATGCTCGTTTACTGAGCATCATGCTCGTTCATTGAGCATCATGCTCGATCTTACGAGCATGATGCTCGTTTCTATGATGCTGTCTAAGATATTAAAGACCCTAATCGTACTCCATAGAGAAGACCCAAACGCATAACGGCATCGGGACAAAATCCCTCCCGTTTAAGAAACTGTATTTTTTTAATCGATGACAGATTAAATAAAGAAAAAGACATGTTTTCCACTTTAAGAGACAATTATTTTGTATAAAACGAAAACCAAAGACTTAATATGATACTGATTTGTACAGAGCTGGTCTCTGTCATTGCCAGTACTTAGGTGAGCGCTTTGGGCCACCATGGCCCTCTTGTATTAGTATATTTTGCATCACTACTGAACTAGTTTTGGCATAAAGATACTGGTACCTCTTCCAGGGTTGAGTATACATATCCCATGGCTTTAAATATATATCATTCACTTCATTTTATACTTTTGGCAAACAAAATTCAACAGTCAATGTGTTGACCTGTCTAAATAGGTTTTGGGAAAGGGAGTAGAAGGATGCAGGATGCAGTAATTTATATTTTATTTAAAGGTTATCATGCCTGGATAAGTCCTGGTATTACACACATGAAGTTGAAGTTAATCATTAATCTGGAATTTGTCAGGTAAAACTTGGTGTGAATAGGTGCCCTATTACTTTTCTAATCAATGCATGTAGTTTTGCTTTGTACATGTCAATAATACTTAAGGTTGCAGGGATATGATGCTTTATATTTCACAGCTAGTTTTAGTTCTTGTATACGTATTGTTTAATGCATGTACACATATCTTGGTAAAATACAAAATAAATTAATTGTAATCATGTATATAATCAAGTGCTGTAGATTATGAGTGGGCCATTGGCAGTTGATTGGATCACAGGGGCCTAGAACAATAAAAATACCCTATATATGTTCTATAAATATAATGTATAGTCAATTTGTATAGCATATATAGGGTATTTTATTGTTCCAGGCCCCTGTGGATGGGATCAGTAGCAGCTTGTTCACGTCAGCTGCTCATTTCAACATTCGGTTTTTTTATGAGATCTAGTGACGTCTTTGATTGAGATCTGATATTAGAAGCCTCAAGCCCATCATAGAAGGATGCAGAATTTAAATGCATCACTGGGAATATCCGAATCTTGTGGACTTATGTAAAGGTTGCAATTACAAGTTATGCAGTGTAAGGTATATAGGTGGATCTGTAAGTATCATCAGTAGCCAAAATAGGCAGTAGATAACCCCCATATAGCATCGCAATTTTACAAACAAAATAATTTTGTTTGTAAAAATGTTAAATACGTTAACGTGTATTTAATCATTAAATACACGTCATCATATTTATTCTATTGACAAAACAACAAAATATATAAAGTAATAATAAGCTTTTATAGGAAAAGTTGGAAAACAAACCAAAACACAATGTATAGTTCAACTCTTAATGGCATAGTGTAGACTTGATGGGATCTGTTACATAGACCCTGTTCCACATGCCTTTGTAACTGAGTTTTGATAATTCGTTAACAGTGCGGCTAGCACATGCTCTGCGATTGCATGTAAGGAGTTTAAAAAAATCCAGCCATTAAATACATTATGTGCAGTTTTTTTTCTATGTGTTGGTTTTAATTTGTAACATGACTAAACTATTGATTTGTTGTTTTAGATTTCTTTGCGTGTTAACCAGTATACTTCAACTGTTGGTCAACGTTACCAATACTCAATAAACGAGCATGAGCATGATGATCGTTTATTAAGCATTATGCTCGATCTTATGAGCGAGCATGATGCTCGTAAGATTGAGCATGATGCTGAATAAACGAGCATGATGCTCGATAAACGAGCATTATGCTCGATAAACGAGCATGATGGTCGATTTTAGTAGCATGATGCTCGTTTATTGAGCATGATGCTCGATAGTACTAGGCCGTACGAAGAGGGTCTTTATTGCCTAACCCATCATGATGCTCCAAAAACTAGCGTCACGCTCGAATTGACGAGCATGATGCTGAATCTTATGAGCATGATGCTCGGCCGAAAGAGCAAGATGCTCGTTTACTGAGCATCATGCTCGTTCATTGAGCATCATGCTCGATCTTACGAGCATCATGCTCGTTTCTATGATGCTGTCTAAGATATTAAAGACCCTAATCGTACTCCATAGAGAAGACCCAAACGCATAACGGCATCGGGACAAAATCCCTCCCGTTTAAGAAACTGTATTTTTTTAATCGATGACAGATTAAATAAAGAAAAAGACATGTTTTCTACTTTAAGAGACAATTATTTTGTATAAAACGAAAACCAAAGACTTAATATGATACTGATTTGTACAGAGCTGGTCTCTGTCATTGCCAGTACTTAGGTGAGCGCTTTGGGCCACCATGGCCCTCTTGTGTTAGTATATTTTACATCACTACTGAACTAGTTGTGGCATAAAGATACTGGTACCTCTTCCAGGGTTGAGTATACATATCCCATGGCTTTAAATATATATCATTCACTTCATTTTATACTTTTGGCAAACAAAATTCAACAGTCAATGTGTTGACCTGTCTAAATAGGTTTTGGGAAAGGGAGTAGAAGGATGCAGGATGCAGTAATTTATATTTTATTTAAAGGTTATCATGCCTGGATAAGTCCTGGTATTACACACATGAAGTTGAAGTTAATCATTAATCTGGAATTTGTCAGGTAAAACTTGGTGTGAATAGGTGCCCTATTACTTTTCTAATCAATGCATGTAGTTTTGCTTTGTACATGTCAATAATACTTAAGGTTGCAGGGATATGATGCTTTATATTTCACAGCTAGTTTTAGTTCTTGTATACGTATTGTTTAATGCATGTACACATATCTTGGTAAAATACAAAATAAATTAATTGTAATCATGTATATAATCAAGTGCTGTAGATTATGAGTGGGCCATTGGCAGTTGATTGGATCACAGGGGCCTAGAACAATAAAAATACCCTATATATGTTCTATAAATATAATGTATAGTCAATTTGTATAGCATATATAGGGTATTTTATTGTTCCAGGCCCCTGTGGATGGGATCAGTAGCAGCTTGTTCACGTCAGCTGCTCATTTCAACATTCGGTTTTTTTATGAGATCTAGTGACGTCTTTGATTGAGATCTGATATTAGAAGCCTCAAGCCCATCATAGAAGGATGCAGAATTTAAATGCATCACTGGGAATATCCGAATCTTGTGGACTTATGTAAAGGTTGCAATTACAAGTTATGCAGTGTAAGGTATATAGGTGGATCTGTAAGTATCATCAGTAGCCAAAATAGGCAGTAGATAACCCCCATATAGCATCGCAATTTTACAAACAAAATAATTTTGTTTGTAAAAATGTTAAATACGTTAACGTGTATTTAATCATTAAATACACGTCATCATATTTATTCTATTGACAAAACAACAAAATATATAAAGTAATAATAAGCTTTTATAGGAAAAGTTGGAAAACAAACCAAAACACAATGTATAGTTCAACTCTTAATGGCATAGTGTAGACTTGATGGGATCTGTTACATAGACCCTGTTCCACATGCCTTTGTAACTGAGTTTTGATAATTCGTTAACAGTGCGGCTAGCACATGCTCTGCGATTGCATGTAAGGAGTTTAAAAAAATCCAGCCATTAAATACATTATGTGCAGTTTTTTTTCTATGTGTTGGTTTTAATTTGTAACATGACTAAACTATTGATTTGTTGTTTTAGATTTCTTTGCGTGTTAACCAGTATACTTCAACTGTTGGTCAACGTTACCAATACTCAATAAACGAGCATGAGCATGATGATCGTTTATTAAGCATTATGCTCGATCTTATGAGCGAGCATGATGCTCGTAAGATTGAGCATGATGCTGAATAAACGAGCATGATGCTCGATAAACGAGCATTATGCTCGATAAACGAGCATGATGGTCGATTTTAGTAGCATGATGCTCGTTTATTGAGCATGATGCTCGATAGTACTAGGCCGTACGAAGAGGGTCTTTATTGCCTAACCCATCATGATGCTCCAAAAACTAGCGTCACGCTCGAATTGACGAGCATGATGCTGAATCTTATGAGCATGATGCTCGGCCGAAAGAGCAAGATGCTCGTTTACTGAGCATCATGCTCGTTCATTGAGCATCATGCTCGATCTTACGAGCATCATGCTCGTTTCTATGATGCTGTCTAAGATATTAAAGACCCTAATCGTACTCCATAGAGAAGACCCAAACGCATAACGGCATCGGGACAAAATCCCTCCCGTTTAAGAAACTGTATTTTTTTAATCGATGACAGATTAAATAAAGAAAAAGACATGTTTTCTACTTTAAGAGACAATTATTTTGTATAAAACGAAAACCAAAGACTTAATATGATACTGATTTGTACAGAGCTGGTCTCTGTCATTGCCAGTACTTAGGTGAGCGCTTTGGGCCACCATGGCCCTCTTGTGTTAGTATATTTTACATCACTACTGAACTAGTTGTGGCATAAAGATACTGGTACCTCTTCCAGGGTTGAGTATACATATCCCATGGCTTTAAATATATATCATTCACTTCATTTTATACTTTTGGCAAACAAAATTCAACAGTCAATGTGTTGACCTGTCTAAATAGGTTTTGGGAAAGGGAGTAGAAGGATGCAGGATGCAGTAATTTATATTTTATTTAAAGGTTATCATGCCTGGATAAGTCCTGGTATTACACACATGAAGTTGAAGTTAATCATTAATCTGGAATTTGTCAGGTAAAACTTGGTGTGAATAGGTGCCCTATTACTTTTCTAATCAATGCATGTAGTTTTGCTTTGTACATGTCAATAATACTTAAGGTTGCAGGGATATGATGCTTTATATTTCACAGCTAGTTTTAGTTCTTGTATACGTATTGTTTAATGCATGTACACATATCTTGGTAAAATACAAAATAAATTAATTGTAATCATGTATATAATCAAGTGCTGTAGATTATGAGTGGGCCATTGGCAGTTGATTGGATCACAGGGGCCTAGAACAATAAAAATACCCTATATATGTTCTATAAATATAATGTATAGTCAATTTGTATAGCATATATAGGGTATTTTATTGTTCCAGGCCCCTGTGGATGGGATCAGTAGCAGCTTGTTCACGTCAGCTGCTCATTTCAACATTCGGTTTTTTTATGAGATCTAGTGACGTCTTTGATTGAGATCTGATATTAGAAGCCTCAAGCTCATCATAGAAGGATGCAGAATTTAAATGCATCACTGGGAATATCCGAATCTTGTGGACTTATGTAAAGGTTGCAATTACAAGTTATGCAGTGTAAGGTATATAGGTGGATCTGTAAGTATCATCAGTAGCCAAAATAGGCAGTAGATAACCCCCATATAGCATCGCAATTTTACAAACAAAATAATTTTGTTTGTAAAAATGTTAAATACGTTAACGTGTATTTAATCATTAAATACACGTCATCATATTTATTCTATTGACAAAACAACAAAATATATAAAGTAATAATAAGCTTTTATAGGAAAAGTTGGAAAACAAACCAAAACACAATGTATAGTTCAACTCTTAATGGCATAGTGTAGACTTGATGGGATCTGTTACATAGACCCTGTTCCACATGCCTTTGTAACTGAGTTTTGATAATTCGTTAACAGTGCGGCTAGCACATGCTCTGCGATTGCATGTAAGGAGTTTAAAAAAATCCAGCCATTAAATACATTATGTGCAGTTTTTTTTCTATGTGTTGGTTTTAATTTGTAACATGACTAAACTATTGATTTGTTGTTTTAGATTTCTTTGCGTGTTAACCAGTATACTTCAACTGTTGGTCAACGTTACCAATACTCAATAAACGAGCATGAGCATGATGATCGTTTATTAAGCATTATGCTCGATCTTATGAGCGAGCATGATGCTCGTAAGATTGAGCATGATGCTGAATAAACGAGCATGATGCTCGATAAACGAACATTATGCTCGATAAACGAGCATGATGGTCGATTTTAGTAGCATGATGCTCGTTTATTGAGCATGATGCTCGATAGTACTAGGCCGTACGAAGAGGGTCTTTATTGCCTAACCCATCATGATGCTCCAAAAACTAGCGTCACGCTCGAATTGACGAGCATGATGCTGAATCTTATGAGCATGATGCTCGGCCGAAAGAGCAAGATGCTCGTTTACTGAGCATCATGCTCGTTCATTGAGCATCATGCTCGATCTTACGAGCATCATGCTCGTTTCTATGATGCTGTCTAAGATATTAAAGACCCTAATCGTACTCCATAGAGAAGACCCAAACGCATAACGGTATCGGGACAAAATCCCTCCCGTTTAAGAAACTGTATTTTTTTAATCGATGACAGATTAAATAAAGAAAAAGACATGTTTTCCACTTTAAGAGACAATTATTTTGTATAAAACGAAAACCAAAGCCTTAATATGATACTGATTTGTACAGAGCTGGTCTCTGTCATTGCCAGTACTTAGGTGAGCGCTTTGGGCCACCATGGCCCTCTTGTATTAGTATATTTTACATCACTACTGAACTAGTTTTGGCATAAAGATACTGGTACCGCTTCCAGGGTTGAGTATACATATCCCATGGCTTTAAATATATATCATTCACTTCATTTTATACTTTTGGCAAACAAAATTCAACAGTCAATGTGTTGACCTGTCTAAATAGGTTTTGGGAAAGGGAGTAGAAGGATGCAGGATGCAGTAATTTATATTTTATTTAAAGGTTATCATGCCTGGATAAGTCCTGGTATTACACACATGAAGTTGAAGTTAATCATTAATCTGGAATTTGTCAGGTAAAACTTGGTGTGAATAGGTGCCCTATTACTTTTCTAATCAATTCATGTAGTTTTGCTTTGTACATGTCAATAATACTTTAGGTTGCCGGGATATGATGTTTTATATTTCACAGCTAGTTTTAGTTCTTGTATACGTATTGTTTAATGCATGTACACATATCTTGGTAAAATACAAAATAAATTAATTGTAATCATGTATATAATCAAGTGCTGTAGATTATGAGTGGGCCATTGGCAGTTGATTGGATCACAGGGGCCTAGAACAATAAAAATACCCTATATATGTTCTATAAATATAATGTATAGTCTATTTGTATAGTATATATAGGGTATTTTATTGTTCCAGGCCCCTGAGGATGGGATCAGTAGCAGCTTGTTCACGTCAGCTGCTCATTTCAACATTCGTTTTTTTTTATGAGATCTAGTGACGTCTTTGATTGAGATCTGATATTAGAAGCCTCAAGCCCATCATAGAAGGATGCAGAATTTAAATGCATCACTGGGAATATCCGAATCTTGTGGACTTATGTAAAGGTTGCGATTACAAGTTATGCAGTGTAAGGTATATAGGTGGATCTGTAAGTATCATCAGTAGCCAAAATAGGCAGTAGATAACCCCCATATAGCATCGCAATTTTACAAACAAAATAATTTTGTTTGTAAAAATGTTAAATACGTTAACGTGTATTTAATCATTAAATACACGTCATCATATTTATTCTATTGACAAAACAACAAAATATATAAAGTAATAATAAGCTTTTATAGGAAAAGTTGGAAAACAAACCAAAATACAATGTATAGTTCAACTCTTAATGGCATAGTGTAGACTTGATGGGATCTGTTACATAGACCCTGTTCCACATGCCTTTGTAACTGAGTTTTGATAATTCGTTAACAGTGCGGCTAGCACATGCTCTGCGATTGCATGTAAGGAGTTTAAAAAAATCCAGCCGTTAAATACATTATGTGCAGTTTTTTTCTATGTGTTGGTTTTAATTTGTAACATGACTGAACTATTGATTTGTTGTTTTAGATTTCTTTGCGTGTTAACCAGTATACTTCAACTGTTGGTCAACGTTACCAATACTCAATAAACGAGCATGAGCATGATGATCGTTTATTAAGCAAGCATTATGCTCGATCTTATGAGCGAGCATGATGCTCGTAAGATTGAGCATGATGCTGAATAAACGAGCATGATGCTCGATAAAAGAGCATTATGCTCGATAAACGAGCATGATGCCCGATTTTAGTAGCATGATGCTCGTTTATTGAGCATGATGCTCGATAGTACTAGGCAGTACGAAGAGGGTCTTTATTGCCTAACCCATCATGATGCTCCAAAAACTAGCGTCACGCTCGAATTGACGAGCATGATGTTGAATCTTATGAGCATGATGCTCGGCCGAAAGAGCAAGATGCTCGTTTACTGAGCATCATGCTCGTTCATTGAGCATCATGCTCGATCTTACGAGCATCATGCTCGTTTCTATGATGCTGTCTAAGATATTAAAGACCCTAATCGTACTCCATAGAGAAGACCCAAACGCATAACGGCATCGGGACAAAATCCCTCCCGTTTAAGAAACTGTATTTTTTTAATCGATGACAGATTAAATAAAGAAAAAGACATGTTTTCCACTTTAAGAGACAATTATTTTGTATAAAACGAAAACCAAAGACTTAATATGATACTGATTTGTACAGAGCTGGTCTCTGTCATTGCCAGTACTTAGGTGAGCGCTTTGGGCCACCATGGCCCTCTTGTATTAGTATATTTTGCATCACTACTGAACTAGTTTTGGCATAAAGATACTGGTACCTCTTCCAGGGTTGAGTATACATATCCCATGGCTTTAAATATATATCATTCACTTCATTTTATACTTTTGGCAAACAAAATTCAACAGTCAATGTGTTGACCTGTCTAAATAGGTTTTGGGAAAGGGAGTAGAAGGATGCAGGATGCAGTAATTTATATTTTATTTAAAGGTTATCATGCCTGGATAAGTCCTGGTATTACACACATGAAGTTGAAGTTAATCATTAATCTGGAATTTGTCAGGTAAAACTTGGTGTGAATAGGTGCCCTATTACTTTTCTAATCAATGCATGTAGTTTTGCTTTGTACATGTCAATAATACTTAAGGTTGCAGGGATATGATGCTTTATATTTCACAGCTAGTTTTAGTTCTTGTATACGTATTGTTTAATGCATGTACACATATCTTGGTAAAATACAAAATAAATTAATTGTAATCATGTATATAATCAAGTGCTGTAGATTATGAGTGGGCCATTGGCAGTTGATTGGATCACAGGGGCCTAGAACAATAAAAATACCCTATATATGTTCTATAAATATAATGTATAGTCAATTTGTATAGCATATATAGGGTATTTTATTGTTCCAGGCCCCTGTGGATGGGATCAGTAGCAGCTTGTTCACGTCAGCTGCTCATTTCAACATTCGGTTTTTTTATGAGATCTAGTGACGTCTTTGATTGAGATCTGATATTAGAAGCCTCAAGCCCATCATAGAAGGATGCAGAATTTAAATGCATCACTGGGAATATCCGAATCTTGTGGACTTATGTAAAGGTTGCAATTACAAGTTATGCAGTGTAAGGTATATAGGTGGATCTGTAAGTATCATCAGTAGCCAAAATAGGCAGTAGATAACCCCCATATAGCATCGCAATTTTACAAACAAAATAATTTTGTTTGTAAAAATGTTAAATACGTTAACGTGTATTTAATCATTAAATACACGTCATCATATTTATTCTATTGACAAAACAACAAAATATATAAAGTAATAATAAGCTTTTATAGGAAAAGTTGGAAAACAAACCAAAACACAATGTATAGTTCAACTCTTAATGGCATAGTGTAGACTTGATGGGATCTGTTACATAGACCCTGTTCCACATGCCTTTGTAACTGAGTTTTGATAATTCGTTAACAGTGCGGCTAGCACATGCTCTGCGATTGCATGTAAGGAGTTTAAAAAAATCCAGCCATTAAATACATTATGTGCAGTTTTTTTTCTATGTGTTGGTTTTAATTTGTAACATGACTAAACTATTGATTTGTTGTTTTAGATTTCTTTGCGTGTTAACCAGTATACTTCAACTGTTGGTCAACGTTACCAATACTCAATAAACGAGCATGAGCATGATGATCGTTTATTAAGCATTATGCTCGATCTTATGAGCGAGCATGATGCTCGTAAGATTGAGCATGATGCTGAATAAACGAGCATGATGCTCGATAAACGAGCATTATGCTCGATAAACGAGCATGATGGTCGATTTTAGTAGCATGATGCTCGTTTATTGAGCATGATGCTCGATAGTACTAGGCCGTACGAAGAGGGTCTTTATTGCCTAACCCATCATGATGCTCCAAAAACTAGCGTCACGCTCGAATTGACGAGCATGATGCTGAATCTTATGAGCATGATGCTCGGCCGAAAGAGCAAGATGCTCGTTTACTGAGCATCATGCTCGTTCATTGAGCATCATGCTCGATCTTACGAGCATCATGCTCGTTTCTATGATGCTGTCTAAGATATTAAAGACCCTAATCGTACTCCATAGAGAAGACCCAAACGCATAACGGCATCGGGACAAAATCCCTCCCGTTTAAGAAACTGTATTTTTTTAATCGATGACAGATTAAATAAAGAAAAAGACATGTTTTCTACTTTAAGAGACAATTATTTTGTATAAAACGAAAACCAAAGACTTAATATGATACTGATTTGTACAGAGCTGGTCTCTGTCATTGCCAGTACTTAGGTGAGCGCTTTGGGCCACCATGGCCCTCTTGTGTTAGTATATTTTACATCACTACTGAACTAGTTGTGGCATAAAGATACTGGTACCTCTTCCAGGGTTGAGTATACATATCCCATGGCTTTAAATATATATCATTCACTTCATTTTATACTTTTGGCAAACAAAATTCAACAGTCAATGTGTTGACCTGTCTAAATAGGTTTTGGGAAAGGGAGTAGAAGGGTGCAGGATGCAGTAATTTATATTCTATTTAAAGGTTATCATGCCTGGATAAGTCCTGGTATTACACACATGAAGTTGAAGTTAATCATTAATCTGGAATTTGTCAGGTAAAACTTGGTGTGAATAGGTGCCCTATTACTTTTCTAATCAATGCATGTAGTTTTGCTTTGTACATGTCAATAATACTTAAGGTTGCAGGGATATGATGCTTTATATTTCACAGTTAGTTTTAGTTCTTGTATACGTATTGTTTAATGCATGTACACATATCTTGGTAAAATACAAAATAAATTAATTGTAATCATGTATATAATCAAGTGCTGTAGATTATGAGTGGGCCATTGGCAGTTGATTGGATCACAGGGGCCTAGAACAATAAAAATACCCTACATATGTTCTATAAATATAATGTATAGTCTGTTTGTATAGTATATATAGGGTATTTTATTGTTCCAGGCCCCTGTGGATGGGATCAGTAGCAGCTTGTTCACGTCAGCTGCTCATTTCAACATTCGGTTTTTTTATGAGATCCAGTGACGTCTTTGATTGAGATCTGATATTAGATGCCTCAAGCCCATCATAGAAGTATGCAGAATTTAAATGCATCACTGGGAATATCCGAATCTTGTGGGCTTATGTAAAGGTTGCAATTACAAGTTATGCAGTGTAAGGTATATAGGTGGATCTGTAAGTATCATCAGCAGCCAAAATAGGCAGTAGATAACGCCCATATAGCATCGCAATGTTACAAACAAAATAATTGTGTTTGTAAAAATGTTAAATATGTTAACGTGTATTTAATCATTAAATCCACGTCATCATATTTATTCTATTGACAAAACAACAAAATATATAAAGTAATAATAAGCTTTTATAGGAAAAGTTGGAAAACAAACCAAAATACAATGTATAGTTCAACTCTTAATGGCATAGTATAGACTTGATGGGATCTGTTACATAGACCCTGTTCCACATGCTTTTAATAGCAGTTTAATAATTTTAATGAAATAATCTGGTGTAATCCAGTTCAACCATTTACACCATTGTTAAACGTGTAACTTGTTATCAAGTCTTACTAGAATTTGTGATGCTTTAATACCAGTTATGAAAATAATGCAGTACATGTACTTCAACACTCACATGGGTTATTAGTTGCAAATATTGTTGGACTTATGTTCATACACACGCTAAATCTTAAAATGTGTTCATGTTTTGAAGTAGGCTTGGCTAAATTACTTTAAATAGCACGAAGCTTAGCTATAATTTTAGAATATACTGATATTTTGAATACTACTTCCATTGTTTTGCAGAAACCTGCCTTCTACCAGGTGTCCATGTGAATACATGTAGTTTGTGCAACAAGATACGCTGCTACTTGACACACAGAGGGGATATTCCAGATGGAGAGGAGCTTGTTGGATATTGCACAACTGTATTCCAAGGACAATAACTATTACACGTGACACTGGTACTTAATACCAATAGCGAGGTTCAACAAATAGTTGGTGTTCTGGTTCTTTTCAGGGTCAAGTCGTCAATTACGAGAAAAGTGGCGTATTGACTTATTTTTACTTTTTTTGTTAAAAGGGACATAACTCAAGTATGATACAGTATTAGTTATTACGCTGAAAACCGAACTTGACCTTCATTTTATTTTTACAAACACTATTCAACAAATTTAAGATGATTGAACACAAACGCTTTCAGATAATATTTTCTGCACAAGCCTTATTTTTTACAATTTGTTTAAAAAAAATAAAAAGGGGCATAGCTCAAGTACGATAAGAGCGATTATGCCGAAAACCGAACTTAACCTTCCTGTTATGCCTACTAACACTTCCCTAAAGTTTCATAATGACTGCGCAAACACTTCTCAAGTTATTGTCCGCACAAACTAAATGGACGCCGCCGCCGGGGACTCCGCCCAAAGTAAATCCTATATGTCGCCTTTTCAGGTGACACAAAAATAAAGGCATGCAAATGTAAACTTGTGTTCCTTGTGTATTGGAAACCTAAATGTAAAAATGCAGTTAGCCGTCATATGACACTGGCTTTTTTGTTAGTCATTAGTTGACTGCTGTTCCACGGAATTACCTTCTAATCTACGAAAAACAAAGTTTGACACCTGCCTTGTTCTCTTGCTTCTATATGAGGCCACCAAGGTTCGATGTTTATCACGCCTCAGTTTTGTTAGTGGCTACCATACCAGCATGCATTTCCTCTAGGTACACCTGCATTCAATGCACGGCAAAGCCATCTGCACGTGTAATGGTAATTGCCTTATCTCCCAATAATAAAGATTTGTTACGTGAATGATCACGATGCTGATCGGGATCACCACCAAATTCAAACAAATTATTCATTGGGCCATTTCCAACCTCCGCAGAAAAGTTCAAGTTCATAACTTTTTGCGTAATATTGCAAATAGACAACGCCAGTAAAAACATAACCCCCATAGGTGGTGGAAAACACCAAATAAATGTATTACATTAATAAAATACAATTATTATGATTGAGTATTATAAAGTCAAAATTATACAAAAATTTAACTTAGATATGTGCAACATGTAGACATATTTTAAGAAGGGTCGACTTTTGAACACGGGTTTACATGTTGTTTACAATTAATGTGAGTGGTTTTCACTAGACCAAAGTTATATCTATGTATTATATTGATTTTATATACACAGTAATATTATTTTAAATAAGTTTTTTTATTTATTTCATAATTATATTATGATTCTGAAAAAAAAACTCATTTTAAAAGCTAACAACCTGGGCAATGTTTACAGATATTGTTTATAATGAAATTGAATAGACCAAATACACCCAATGTTGTGTACCAAAATAATAAGACAGAAGCTGGAATGTGTATTCACAAGCCAAAGGCTATATGTGCATGCAGTGTCCACCTCCGCTATTTCGGTTATATCTGTCTGACTAACAAAGGGAGACAACACATGCCCTGAGAATTATCTTTCTTATACTGCATTTACCTCCCTTTGCCAAGTGAGTAATTCAGGAAAAGATGTACTTGGGGCAAAAAAGGGGCAATAATTCTTGTGTTCCTGGTCCGATCTGGCCCATTATCGAACATATCCGAGATTTAAAGGTCACACACAAAACTGTGCAAGTTTGGCAGAGATTGAATGAAAAAATAAAGTCTGTATCGTGCCTACGAGCCTAATTATAGACGCATTTGGGACGACGCAGGACAGTCCCCCTATAGAAATAGCTAACCGAGCACAGGTGAGCTAACACAAAAAAACTTGAGCAATATCGAAGGCCAACCCCGCCAACATGTGTTGTACAAGAGCAGCAATCATGCGAGTCCAAAACATCTGTAAACATCATAGACTATGGCAGATCAAGATTTAACTAATTATAACCCAGAAGATATTGTTGTTATATTTTGTTGTTTACTCTCAGGTCTTTTAGCAGCATTAGGTGTATAACTGACCCTATGGCTTTTCAGAGGAGAAAATGGGTGAGCAAATAATGGTGACATTTTGGAGAGAGAAAAACAACAGCTAGAACACTTCACGAACCTCAATAATGAAAACCACTAAAATAATATATTTAAATTGTAATGTAAAAATTTTTTTTTTTGCAATACTACACCATGCAATTACAACAATTTGTTTTAAATTTGCTGATATTCTTTGAGTAACTATTGAGTTAAATAGCAAATAAGTTAGGTGTTTCAGTTTATAATTTAATCCCAAAATTACATGTAAAACTCCAAAACATTTATTCAACTTAATCAAGTAAGACATTTGAATAAACTAGAGTGTGTGACAATGTTAGTTTTAATATGTCTGATAAATAATATTTTACAAATAGCTGTTGTCAGTTCTTAAACCCACCATTCCATACTTCATTGATCAGCATATATTTCCAGACGAATTAGAAATATTAAAAGTTGAAAGTTTTGCATTGTTTATTTGTATTAACCATAAAATTAATTTTGGAGGGTCACATACACTTGAACAATAGTCCAGAATTCACTTTGAAGTTGAAAGCACATTTTATAAAAGTGTTAGAATTTGTTTTTAGAGGGGGTACTTTAACATTTTGTATATTTGTCAATAAATGATTGCTGTTAACATCACAAAGTTGTGTATTTAATGTATAATTATGATAATGTATAGTCTATTTTATTGTATATAAATGGAAACAAATGTATTTTTAAACTACATAAAAAGATCAACAGAAACTACAACTTTTCAGTTCTTCTTGAGTACAAAATGACGCAGATATTGAGATATTGTGTATATTTTTGAAATTGGAATAACCAAAGACATTAATATGTTGCATTATTAAAATATAAAGTACTATAAACAGAATATTGTCTGGAATTTTTATCATTTATCACCTTCAAATATTGACATAAATTAATGCACTCAAGTTGTAAGCAGTAGAATAGTTAATATAATTTGATGTTCTTGCTTTAACTCATCGTTATATCCTTATGACAAAGCCCAGTTTAAAATATTGACCTTAACACATATCAAAGACGTTCGGAACAATTTCGTCCATTTTTTCCAACTACAGATTTTCTAAAAAATTTGCACAAATATGTGTCAATGAATCCTAAAACTAAAACAATCTTAAAAAATTGGGGTCACCGGCCTTGTTCCGGAAATATTGGGGTTTACATATGCTACCTGTCAAAGCCCTTTTCCAGTTTGTGTGCCTAGCAATGTTCAATTATATAAAGCGTTCATATTCAAACAAGTACGGAGATTTTAAATGCATCTTTGTTTTAATCTTTCGTTTGGCAATATACAAGTGCAGTTAAATGATAAAACGCGCTTCATCTATAGCAACCATTTAAAAAATGACTTTTATTGGACACTTAATGAGGCTAATTATGCATTTAATATGCCTTTGAAAACATCAATTAATAATAAAATATTTGAATATCTTTTGTTCCAAACGACAGATTTTGCAAAAAAATTCCATATACATGTGTCATTGTATACTGAAACTAAAACAGTGTTAAAAATAGGGCTCACCGGCCTTTGTCCGGAAATATTGTGTTTTGAATACGGTACCTGTTGAAGCAACTTTGTCATTTTTTTTTTTTATCAAAGTTTTAAGTATATGTAGGGGAGCTTTTTTTCAAACAAGGTTATGGTTCTTTCAACTGATATGTTTTCACATGTCTTACTTGGCAATATACAAGTGTATTTCGATAATAACAAGAGCTGTCAGAGGGTAGCACGCTCGACTATTCGAAGTATTTCAGTTGGTACATATTTTGGATAGTGAAAGGGGCATAAATTTGTTAAAATACAATATTTTTAAGTGAAGCCTTGTATCGTTTTTAAATTTTTGGAACAAAAACTTTAACCACAAAATCTATGTAAAAAGTGGGCTAACTCTGTCAAAATACAAAACAGTTTATGGGTAATGATGCCCCTGATACTAGAGTTGATGACAAGAATAGTTCCAAGTTTCAAGCGAATAACTTATGTAGTTTTGAAGTAACAAAACTTGTGAATATAGCCTTTAACCAGAAAATCTATGTGAAAAAGAGGCATAACTCTGTCTAAATACAAAAAGTTATGGGTAATGTTGCCCCTGGTACTAGAGTTGATGATAAAGGTTAGTTCCAAGTTTCAAGTGAATAACTTATGTAGGTTTGAAGTTACAAAACTTTTGAATATAAACTTTAAACAGAAAATCTATGTGAAAAAGGGACATAACTCTATCAAAATACAAAATAGAGTTATGGGGAATATTCACCCTGATACTGGAGTTGATGACAAAGGTATATTCCAAGTTTCAAGTGAATAGATTTTGTAGTATTGAAGTTACACAACTTTTGAATATAAACTTTAACCAGAAAATCTGTCTGAAAAAGGGGCATAACTCTGTCAAATACAAAACAGAGTTATACGGAATGTTGCCCTTGATACTGGAGTTGATGACAAGGTTAGTTCCAAGTTTCAAGTGAATAACTTATGTAGTTTCGAAGTTACAAAGCTGTTGAATATAAACTTTAACCAAAAAATCTAAGTGAAAAAGGGGCATAAATCTGTCAAAATACAAAACAGAGTTATGGGAAATGTTGCCCCTGACACTGGAGTTGATGACAAAGGTTAGTTCCAAGTTTCAAGTGAATAACTGATGTAGTTTTGAAGTTAAAAAACTTTT
Organism: Congeria kusceri; assembly: GCA_027627225.1. Classification (NCBI taxonomy): domain Eukaryota; kingdom Metazoa; phylum Mollusca; class Bivalvia; order Myida; family Dreissenidae; genus Congeria; species Congeria kusceri. The sequence goes on from JAPFQT010000186.1 coordinate 73,023, forward strand.
GAATATAAACTTTAACCAAAAAATCTAAGTGAAAAAGGGGCATAAATCTGTCAAAATACAAAACAGAGTTATGCGGAATGTTGCCCCTGACACTGGAGTTGATGACAAAGGTTAGTTCCAAGTTTCAAGTGAATAACTGATGTAGTTTTGAAGTTACAAAACTGTTGAATATAAACTTTAACCAGAAAATATATGTGAAAAAGGGGCATAACTCTGTCAAAATACAAAATAGAGTTATGGGTAATGTTGCCCGTGGTACTAGAGTTGATGATTAAGGTTAGTTCCAAGTTTCAAGTGAATAACTTATCTAATTTTGAAGTTACAAAACTTTTGAATATAAACTTTAACCAGAACATCTAAGTGAAACAGGGGCATAAATCTGTCAAAATACAAAACAGAGTTATGGGGAATGTTACCCCTGACACTGGAGTTGATGACAAAGGTTAGTTACAAGTTTTAAGTGAATAACTGATGTAGTTTTGAAGTTACAACACTTTTGAATATAAACTTTAACCAGAAAATCTATATGAAAAAGGGGCATAACTCTGTCAAATACAAAACAGAGTTATAAGGAATGTTGCCCTTGAAACTGGAGTTGATGACAAAGGTTAGTTACAAGTTTCAAGCGAATAACTTAAGCAGTTTTGAAGTTACAAACCTTTTGAATATAAACTTTAACCAGAAAATCTAAGTGAAAAAGGGGCATAACTCTGTCAAAATACAAAACAGAGTTACGGGGAATGTTGCCCCTGACACTGGAGTTGATGACAAAGGTATATTCCAAGTTTCGAGTGAATAACTTATGCAGTTTTGAAGTTACAAGACTTTTGAATAAAAAGTTGAACCAAATTCAGACGCGGACGCCGACGCTGGTTGTAGTAGGAAAGCTCACCTATTCTTCGAATAGTCGAGCTAAAAACGCTTTACCTATATTTACTGTTAAAATCATGAATTTGGCTGGACATTTAAGTAGGTCAAATGGGTGCTAATAATGCCTTTTGAAACATCATTTATTATGCATCAATATATTTTGTTCCAAACGACAGATTTTCTTAAATTTTCGTACATACATGCACCAATGTATCCTTACATCAAAACATTCATAAAAATAATGGGTCACCAAACTTGTTTGGGAAATATTGGACTTTTAATAGGGTACCTGAGTAGCCATTTTCATGTTTAGTGTTTACGTAAACAACTTATCAATTGCCAAAATAGAATCAAGATATTTAATGGATCTTTTTTTTTAACTAATTTGTTTGGCAATACATTGTATACGTGTAGTTTTGATAATTATAATGCTTTATGAACTTTTAACCATTGACTGGAACTTAATGACTGACAAAGATTTATATTTATTGATTGAAATGAGTATATTTTTTGTAACCCATAAACAATAAAGAAATAATGAAGCAAAAGGAGAAATTAACCCAATTATTTTCTTTTTGTTGCGAATGTCTTTAAGCAGTTAACAATTAAATAGTTTGTAAACATTTTTTGTTGTTATTGAAAAGAACCACAAAATCACAATTAGCAGTTACTGATTATGTGTGTAAAAAGCAACACAATAACAATACAAGATTCTGTGTTTGATAAACACACTTGCCCCCAGTTGGTGCTGGATAGCCCATTTCTTAAAGCAAACATTCTAAGTTGAAAAAGGGCAATAACTCCACCAAAATCCTTGATATAGTTACCTCATCTTGTCTACAGAATGGTTTCATAACTGTAATCAAGTATTTTTAGTTTCAAGTAAATTCCTGTTATAGATATTGTGAAATTTGACCTAAAGCAAAAATCCTAAGTTAAAAAAAGGGCAAACTACTTTATAGAGTTATCTCCTCTTGTCTACAGAATACGTTCATCACTGTGATCAAGTACTTTGAGTTTCAAGTCAATACCTCATATAGGTATTGAGAAAATTGACCTAAAACGAAAATTGTAAGTTGAAAAAAGGATAACTCCAACAAATTCCATGAAAGAGTTACCTTCTCTTGTCTACAGAATGGGGTCAGCAATATAAACAAGTACCTTGAGTTTCAATTTAATGTCTTTCATAGTTATTGAAAATTTTTATATTTACCAAAAAATTGTCAAAATATGCTAAGTTGTAAGTCCAAACAAGGGCAGATAACTCTGGTAATACAAATCACACGGGTACCTGCCTTGTTAAATCGTCTTCCCCTTTTAGAAGTGAACAAGTATTGAAAGTTTCAAATGGATACCTTTGATAGTTTTTGAGAAATGGACTCTGACAAAAAACTTAACTGAACAATTTAACCAAAAAACTTAACTAACGCAGATGCTGATGACTGGGCAACGACAATGGCTTGACTTCTTTTCTTCGAAAAGTCAAGCTAAACTTGTAATAATCTTGCACAATTAAGCTTGATTTAGACAAAGGAACATATTTACAATTTTGTAAGAAACAAACATATAATTGTATGAAATAGACATTTGAAACATCTGAGAAGCATGTTTATATTATGTTTTAGTATCAAACTACACTGAACAGAACTTATAAGTGTCCTCTTAGAAGTTTTGTTCCGTGTATACAAACAGCTTCATTTGAACCAATGTTGTAAATTCTGAGCATTTCAATGACATCTGTAAGTACATGTGCACATTTTCAAAGAAATGGTTTTGTAGTACATACAGAATTAATAATTAACAAATACTCGGTAGTTCATAACAAATTCATTTCCAAGTTTCTATCCAAGTAAATGCTAATAGTGATGCTTAAACATTGCACAACACCATTATCTATGATAATGTAAGGTTTGTTAAACATACATATTGTCTAGAAAAACAGTATTAATATACTTGATCAATCCCACCATATGATAGCATATTAAAATAAAGTTGTGATACATTTATAATTATTATAAATGTATCAGGACATTTTTTTTTTCCAAAATGACAACAATATATTCAGTAAAATATTATGAAGAATAACACCTTAGAAAGTATATACAAAAAGTAGGCTTTAGCAAACATTTATTTTACATAATTCAAACCTTCTTTTAAATATATCAACTAAAAGAACTTCTCGTTAATTTATTGCGTGTTTTTATAACGTTAAGCACCACTTTTTGTGGTAATAAAAATGTTCATTGTTCCAGATCTATTTCTCCATAATACTTTCATGTATGGAACAATAAAAGCAAGTAAATTTATATGATGTTGTTTGACACAAACTTTAGTCTGACAATATATGTTAATTAAACATTATATAAATACATACAATATAATTTTCTATCTCGGTAAATCATCAGCTTTCTTTACTATGCATGTTTTGAACAGATCACATTCTTGTTGGAAGTAATGAATAAAACTGAAATGATTTGGGGCGTGTTGTGGGAAAATCGGGCTTAATGCATGTGCATGATTTAATGTCGTCCCGCATTAGCCTGTGCATTCCACACTTTATGCACATGCATTAAGCCCGATTTTCCCATGACGCGCCTCATTAGCATCATAATGTTCATTGTCTTCATCATCATTGTCATAAACGCCATCATTTATCTACAAAATATATCACAAAAGAATGATCTATGGACGTTTCTGCATCAAACACAATAACAATTTACCAGCCATATTGCTGGGGAGGAGCAGTTGGTCTGTGTTCTGGCTGCCCTAGAGGCACACCCACAGACTCCGAGTAGCTGGGGGGAGGGGGATCTAAATTAAACACAGGTCTATGGGCACCTGACCCTGTTGCTTGGTAACCACCTGCATACTGTTGGTGACCTTGAACTGGGTGAGCGGGGACCTGGCTCTGATAGCCAGTGAATGTCTGTGCAGTTTGTGGATGCATGGCATAGGGCAACTGATGTTGATGCTCAGGAACATATGGATCGTTGGCTAGAGTAGTGCCTAATGTCATCACACGGGTGTTGGCGTGTGTTGATACAGCACTGTATTGTTGTGAATGGTGGGTTTTGTTTCCACTTGATGCTGCATGGCTATCACTTCCCACCTCCATTGGTGTACACCCGCCACATAATGTCAGAATAAATATGAGCACTATCAAGCTCACTATAATAGCTCCAATTGATATAAGTGCATGTGTTGCAAACCCTCCTGAAATAAAATTCACATAAATGACAAATGTCCCCGAAGAAATGTTAACATACATTTACTGTCAGGAAATTAAACAAAGGGCACTAACGCCATAAATATTGTAGAAAGAATTAATACGTTTTCGCCTCTGCACTTCCTATCCATGATCATGTCATTTGTTCCATTCTACTGGTATATTAGTCCAATTATGCTCTGCACAAGAAATGCAATGACAAATTAGGACAGTACTAGTAACTGTTGCGGCATCAGTATGTTACTTATAAATATGTTGCAAGGTAATAAATACATATGGACACAGAATAGTAACCAAATACACATACATTCTTGTCAAAATTTACTGCTTAAAAAATACAAACACACTTTTAAAAGTCGGCTTTAGGGAACATTCATTTAACAATCAACAGAAATATTAATGCAAGCACTTACCATTTTGTTCCAGAGAATCGGTGTAACCATGAATTGGAAGACAACCAGCAGCTAGTAATACTGTCTGGGAGAAAAAGCTATGAATCATCACTGTCACTTATGGCTTCGTCCTGAAATTATCATATATGTACCAGTAGATGTTTGTGGTACTTATTTTATGCTCCAGATGGATTATGTGGTTTTAATTAGAATAGCTTTTTGTTGGCACTGCACCTGTACAGTGTACCCTCGTACAATGATTAAACCTTGAAATGACCCATGATAAAAAACTGTCACATACTGTACGGTACCATTACACACTTTCTACAGCATACATGCACAGCGGAGAGGATTCAATCTTTTTGTCAGTAATAACAAAACAAAAGGAAGAACTGTGAAGCATTGTCAGAACTTTTCAAAAATGTAATTGCTTAACTCAATTATTCTCATGCAACAACAATTTGCCATAAGGTCTATGAATGTACTGTCAGCCCTCGTTACGACACGACACAATCCGTTCCCGTTGAAAATAACGATATATCAAATTTCCGTTATAGTGAATTCTGGCAATATTGTTATAGCATATAGGTAAAATAATTATAGAAGATAAACATATCTTTTAGACATTTGAACTTTGTGGACATGCATTACTCATTTTCGCACCATCAAAAGCATTCCTAATTTTTTTTATGGGGTACAGTTGGAAATTTTTTGTCTTCTTTGAATTTAATTCAATTTAATTAAAAACGAGTCCAACTTTTAATCCAAACAACCATTAATGGTAATCATATGGCATTCACTACTATGTGAATTCAGTTAACACCGTAAAACTGATTATCACACCTTTATTGTATATCTGGCTAATCCTGTGACACCTGTTGATAACACTTGATTTAGCAAATCAATAGGACCTATGACAAATTAACACGTTTTGAACGCTGTTGGTTCCAAATGTCGTTATAACGATTCTGTTAAGTGCAAATTCTATTGATTGGTTCCCAGATATTTCGTGTCTGAGCCGGAAACCAAATATTCCATATGTAAATGTTATGCACATTATTTATTTTATTTTTCATTAATAATTATCACAAGTGTCAGGTAAATGTATCCAAGTTATACTGAACGTTGCATTTTGGTTACATCAGGGTGACGGAACTATAAATACAGATACTTGACAAATTTTCTAAATTATTGGCAAAGACTTCAAAGTTCAATGTTTCATCCCAGTCTTAAATTTGTTTAAGTAAATGTTATACTATAACATTAACAGTTGTGCATACTTAAATAATTAAAGAATCAGTAAGTTAATAACATAGCGTGACGGTGTTACTTACCACATTATAGGCACAAGTTATTTACTTTGTTTTCGTAGATATTAAATTGCACTGACACAATATTGCAAATCAGTTGAGAAGTGAAAGTAAGTATTTGGAAATATTTGTCAAATAACACAACCAGGAAATAATCATGATCAAACAGACGCTTGCAGGATAAAGCATTCAATGACAATGACGATTTCTATCGACTGATGTACAATCGGGGAAACACTTATTTCCATTTAGGGAACGACTCTTTTCCATTGTCGAGATAGTCACTGTGGCCATAAGTGACTTTCATTGCATAATTCAAATGTTTGATTTTAGGCTTTATACTACTAAATTATAAAATAACTTTGATCTGGAATAATGACTATAATTTATATGAAATCTAAGAATCAATATCAATCCACTAATAATAGTTGACACATTAACATTATTTATTTTGAAATTAACACCTAAATGAATAAATGCTTCAAATATGTATAACTAGAATACATTGCTAGTTTTATGGGAATATTTGCATATCCGGTGGCCTTTGGCGATTTGTATTAGTAAAGACGCATATCAAGTAACCTATGGCTACAGAAATGTGCGATTTGTATGATCATATAATGTAAATTAAGTGACCTATGGCCACAGTCAATGGCCATTTCTATAAGAATATAAGCACATCCAGTGGCCTATGATAGCAGTAAATGGTCATTTCTATAACAATATACGCACATCCAGTGGTTTATGGCCACAGTAAGGGACCATTTCTACGATAATATTCGTAAATTAAGTGACACATGGTTACAATAAATGGACATTTCTATGTGAATACACGCACATCCAGTGGCCTATGGCCACAGTAAATGGCCATTTCTATGTGAATATACGCACATTCAGTGGCCTATGGCTACAGTAAATGGCCATTTCTTTGTGAATATACGCACATCCAGAGGCCTATGGCCACAGTAAAAGGCCATTTCTATGTGAATATATGCACATCCATTAACCTATGGCCACAGTAAATGGCCATTTCTATGAAAATATACGCACATCCACTGGCTTATGGCCACAGTAAATGGCCATTTCTATGATAATATACGCACATCCATTGGCCTTCGGCCACAGTAAATGGCCATTTCTATAATTATATACGCACATCCAGTGGCCTATGGCCACATTAAATGGCCATTTCTGTAATAATATACGCACATCAAGTGGCCTATGGCCACAGTAAATGGCCATTTATATGATAATATACGCAGATCCAGTGACCTATGCCCACAGTAAATGGCCATTTCTATGATAATATACGCACATCCAGTGGCTTATGGCCACAGTAAATGGTCATTTATATGATAATATACGCACATCCAGTCGCCTACGGCCACAGCAAATGGCCATTTCTATTTGAATAAAAGAACATTGATTGACCTTTGGCCACAGCAAATGGTGATTTCTATGTGTATATATGCTCATCAATATCCTATGGCGACAGTGAAGGACGATGTTTATTAGAAGATAAGCACATCCATTGGCCTATGGGCACAGTAAAGGTCGAATTTTTTGATAATATACGTAAACAAAGTAACCTATGACGACAGCAAATGGCGATTTCAATGTGAATATATAAACATCTACTGACCTATGACCATAGTAAAGGGCTATTGAAATACAAATATATGTATATATTTCTATAAGAATATACTTCAACAAAGCGACCTATGACCAAAGTAAAGGGCGATTTCTATAGGAATATAACCACACGCAGTGACCCATGGCCACAGCAATTGGCCATTTCTATGAGAATATAAACACATACAGTGACCTATGGCTAGAACAACTGTTCAATGGAATGTATGAATATTCAGTGACCTTTATTTGTATTAAATACATTTGCATTTGAGACTTTGAGATTTCAGTAGAGACTTTGCAGAGTACTTGTGTCATGTTATGAGCAACTGAAAGGCCGCCGGGTTTTTTTGTCCATTGGTGAGCCAACCGGCTACACAAAAGATCCTACAAGGACTGACATAAGTGTGACCAGCCACCAGTCTTCGAGCGATGGGTTCATTGATGCTGACGGCGACTGCTTTGAAAGTTCATGCACGCCAAGCGAGACGTCGTCAACGTCATGCACTGCTGACAGTGACACAAACTAAGCATTTGATTTTGCTTGTATCTTGAAACCAAAATGCGCTATCACATTAAAATATCACAAGAAGTTCTTGTTTGTTCTGTGATTTTTTAAAACACCCTTCGACGTCTGTTTGCTTATTACTTCCATACCCAGTTATCAATATCAACAGTACATAGTGTTGTATGTGTGAATATGGGAATACACTCCAGTGGGTATTGAGTAAACTGTGATCAGATTCAATGCCAACATACCAATATATTCAAGTATTTACAATTTCATGTTGATTAGATATATATTGTGCACAGGAAGTACGATTATACAGGCAGGGGTTCTTAAACAAGTTACTGTTCACTTAGCAGACTCTATCATACATGTTGGGCTAAAAGGAAAAGAAGGAAAGCAATGATTATTCAGGTTTTAATCCAATAGAACTGCATCCGATTTTAATTTAAGTTCAACATCCGTTGACTAGTATGCATTTTGTGTACCAAAGCATTGATCATTGATATATTTGAAATATATACATATCAATATTAACATACATGTATGTCAAAACATAATTAAGTACAGTTATAGTTCAAACATCAGTAGTACTGATTCCATACATATGTTGCGCAAAATGATAATTCTTTGAAAAAAAAACATCTTAAGATGGTCTGTACTGAAATAAACATTCCGATAACTGAGCCAAACTACACGCTTCATAAAAGACAGTTGTTGGTATTAAATAAATTAATCATTATTATTAACATCATTTTTTGTCAATAAGCATTATTGCTGTAAAAAATATCAAAATAGCTATGTCTGTCTGGTTAAAATGTGTTGCATACTGTGTAATAATAGCGTACCCAGTTGATACAGATTAATGTATCTAAACAAGATGGTCAAAGTGTTCGTGGTCGCTGACGTAAGTATAAATCAAGTTCACCAACAACTAACTATTTGTATCCAATAGTTGGTTATCTCCGCTTACTATTTGGTTGTCTCCCCTTACATAAAAAATAACATTTTCTCACGAACTATAATCAGTAATCGACATAAAGTGAGATCGTAACAAGACTGTGGCAAGACATAGAAGAAAACCAAAAGCAAAGAAAATATAATGTGTTTTAAACAAAAACATATACCGTGTCTAGTCCGCTCATACGAGTACATATACTTGTACTCGTATGTGCGGACCAATATGCCTATATGATATCTGACAATTTGTAACATACCCTTTCAATGTTCAGACATGCGGATGGGAAGCAGCTTTCAGCTTCATGGATACAAACCTTGACGATTATTGTTCAAGTTGTTAAAAGTAATTTAAATGACGACGGACGACGAACAATGAACGCCCGACAGTGATGACCACTATATCTCACCCATAAGCAATTTGGCTCAGGTGAGCTTAATACCTCATTAACAACAAAAATGTTATTGAAGAGGTTTGAATAATTAACAAAAACAGATAATTGTTTTAGTAGGTCAAAGGGATAGTCATAGAGACCATAAACATAGTTCATATCTTACATATATGTAACTGTCAACATAATAATGTATAAAACTCATACTTAAGTTATTATTTTATGCATAGTTTGCATATATGTGTAGAGTATTTTAGGCTTCCAATGTCATAAAGCAAGTTACGTAGTTAATATATTGTGCCTTTTACTTAGATGAGAACAAACAAACCGCTAGGCTCTCAGGAAAAAAACTAACATAATTTAAAACACTTTTGAATACAATAATGTAAAGCAAAATATTGTATGCATTATCATGGTTGATAGCAATTTACTTACTCTATTAGTTCCCCAGTCTATTGTTGCACGGTAAATAAATTACTAAAAACCACACGCACATCTGTCTGTCATTTTCTTATATATACTTCAAATTAATTCAATCGGTTATTATGCAGTGTCATTTTTTTCCTATATACAAACACCAAAACATGGGCGTATTAATGCAATATATTGTTGTACAAAAGGACTGATCTATTATGAATAAACAGACAGTGCAGTATGTATTATGTAATAATAATATAGAAATATATAGACATTTTCAACAATAATAATAATGCAATTAAGAACGGATACAGTTACATAAATAACTTGTCATATTATCAATTATTAAAATATATAGAAAATATACTTCTATATGTTGATATTGCATGTTAGTAAATAAAGCAGACAATAAAAATAAGTAATAGTTGTAATAATAAATTCTATCATATACAAAAATAATGTCATACATGTATTTTTAAACTGCTAGGAGTATGAACATATAATATTTCACTGTTGTAAAAATAGATTGTGGCTGCTCCATTAAAGGTTGAACAGCGCACCATTGAAGCATGTGAGCATAAAACAAATGTATACAATTATACGCTATAATGTTGGTTCTTAACTCTATGTGGAAACTGTGCTTTGTCCCACAGTGAAATGTATAAAAAGTAAGCTCATGTATAAGTCCCACATTAATTCACAACTGATCCATGTCTACCAGTACTGTAAGTTTGAAGAAATCAGTTTCGGAGACTCTGACCTTGTAATTCATGCTTTCTCTTCACGCCTGTGAAGTAAAAATGACAAACATAATGCATAAATGCATTTTCACTGATTTGATTACTAACTTGATATCTTTTTACAGTTTTTATCATTTTGTTCTTGGATAATTGACTATTATAAGTTTATTGTCTGAAAATAGAGTGAAAAAAGCAGTTATCACATATACATCGCATGGTAGCAAAGTGGCAAGTAATTAATTGTTACATTTTATAAAGTACATAACATGAACTAACATGTGTTCAGTCCATCGGCAAGTGCTTTCAGTAAGGTTTTCCTTCCTTCGGTATATGTCAACGAAGCATTAGCCTCTTCATAGGAGCATGACTTCACCTGCAAAATTACAAAAACAATGTTTAACTTTGATAGAAGTGATGTGTTAACGGTCTGGCAAGAGTTGCATTCTTTTTTTTAATCAACGTAAAACACACTTAGAACAGTGAATATTAAATAAAAATCTTCATCTACGAGTAGAGATTTTCAGTTTTTATCTAACAAGATACAGACACATGATAACTCGATTTTTTTTGGTATATATGTATGCTTGAAATGAAATCTGAAACAAGAGTACTTTTTACAAAAATAATTCACGAAGCTTCCCATTGTTTATTAAACCAATTCACAATCTTCAGTTATTGTTGAAACATAAAAATCCCGATTAACTGTGGGCATATGTCACTTGAAATGCGTCTATTGTTATAGAAATCGCCATTGTCTGTGACCATAGGTCACTGGATGTGTGTATATTATTATAGAAATGGCCATTTACTGTGGCCATAGGTCACTGGATGTGCGTATATTCACATAGAAATGGCCATTTACTGTGGCCATCGGCCACTTGATGTGCGTATATTGTCATAGAAATGGCCATTTACTGTGGCGATAGGCCACTGGATGTGCGTATATTATTATAGAAATGGCCATTTACTGTGGCCATAGGCCACTGGATGTGCGTATATTCACATAGAAATGGCCATTTACTGTGGCCATAGGCCACTTGATGTGCATATATTGTCATAGAAATGGCCATTTACTGTGGCCATAGGCCACTGGGTGTGCGTATATCATTATGGAAATGGCCATTTACTGTGGCCATAGGCCACTGGATGTGCTTATATTATTATAGAAATGGCCATTTACTGTGGCCATAGGTCACTGGATGTGCGTAAATTCACATAGAAATGGCCATTTACTGTGGCCATAGGCCACTGGATGTGCGTATATTATTATAGAAATGGCCATTTACTGTGGCCATAGGCCACTGGATGTGCTTATATTATTATAGAAATGGCCATTTACTGTGGCCATATGTCACTGGATGTGCGTATATTGTCATAGAAATGGCCATTTACTGTGGCCATAGGTCGCTGTATGTGCGTATTTTATCATAAAATGGCCATTTACTATGGCCATAGGTCACTTTATATGCGTCTATTCACATAGAAATCGTCCTTTACTGTGGCCATAGGTGACTTGAGATGCGTGTATTCACATAGAAATCGTCCTTTACTGTGGCCATAGGTCACTTTATATGCGTATATTCACATATAAATCGTCCTTTACTGTGGCCGTATGTGACTTGAGATGCGCATATTCACATAGAAATCGCCATTTGCTCTGGTCATGGGCCACTTCATTTACGTATATTCTGATAGAAATCGCCATTTGCTGTGACCATAGGTACTTCATATGCGTTTATTCTAATAGAATTCGCCATCAGCTGTGGCCATAGCCACCTTTATTCTCATAGAAATCGTCCTTTACTGTGGCCGTAGGTGACTTGATATGCGTATATTCTCATATAAATCCCGATTACCTGTGGGCATATGTCACTTGAAATGCGTCTATTGTTATAGAAATGGCCATTGTCTGTGGCCATAGACCACTGGATGTGGGTATAATATGTATATTATTATAGAAATGGCCATTTACTGTGGCCATAGGTCACTGTAAGTGCCTATATTCACATAGAAATCGTCCTATACTGTGGCCAAAGGTGACTTGAGATGCGTATATTCACATAGAAATCGCCATTTGCTCTGGTCAAGGGCCACTTTATTTACGTATATATTGATAGAAATCGCCTGTTGCTGTGGCCATAGGTCACTTCATATGCGTACATTCTAATAGAAATCGCCATTCGCTGTGGCCATAGGCCACTTTATTCTCATAGAAATCGTGCTTTACTATGGCTGTAGGTGACTTGATATGCATATATTCTTATATAAATCCCGATTACCTGTGGCCATATGTCACTTGAAATGCGTCTATTGTTATAGAAATCGATATTGTATGCGGCCATTGGTCACTGGATGTGCACAATTGTACATAAAAATCGCTTTTTACTGTGGCCATAGGTCACTGGCTGTTAACAAATAAATGAATAATGTTAATGCGCCTATTGCTTATTGTTAGAATTGAATTAATTCATACATTTAATATAAAATATTCTTATTCCAGATCATTGTGTAATTTTAGTGGTTTAAGATCGGAATTCAGACGCTAACCATGGCCAATTCAGACGCTATTTATGGCCACAGTAAACAGCTCGACTTTGCCGTCTCATCTATGGAAATGAGTGTTTCCCAGATGAGACGGCAAAGTCGAGCTGTTTACTGTGGCCATAAATAGCGCCTGAATTGGCCATGGTTAGCATCTGAATTCCATCTCAAACCACTAAATTCATCAATGATCTGGAAAAAGAATATTTTATATTAAATGTATGAATAAATTCAATTCTAACAATAAGCAATAGGCGCATTAACATTATTTATTTATTTATTAACAGCCAGTGACCTATGGCCACAGTAAAAAGCGATTTTTATGTAAAATTGTGCACATCCAGTGACCAATGGCCACAGACAATATCGATCTATAACAATAGACGCATTTCAAGTGACATGGCCACAGGTAATCGGGATTTATATGAGAATATATGCATATCAAGTCACCTACAGCCACAGTAAAGGACGATTTCTATGAGAATAAAGTGGCCTATGGCCACAGCGAATGGCGATTTCTATTAGAATGTACGCATATGAAGTGACCTATGGCCACAGCAAATGGCGATTTCTATCAATATATACGTAAATAAAGTGGCCTATGACCAGAGCAAATGGCGATTTCTATGTGAATATAAGCATCTCAAGTCACCTTTGGCCACAGTACAGGGCGATTTCTATGTGAATATAGGAACTTACAGTGACCTATGGCCGCAGTAAAGGACGATTTCTATGTGAATATAGGCATCTCAAGTCAGCTATGGCCTCAGTTAAGGACGATTTCTATGTGAATATACGCATATAAAGTAACATATGGCGACAGTAAATGGCCATTTTTATGACAATATACGCACATCCAGTGGCCTTAGGCCACAGTAAATGGTCATTTCTATGTAAATATACGCACATGCAGTGACCTATGGCCACAGTAAATGACAATTTCTATGATAATATACGCACATCCAGTGGATTGATATTAATTCGTAGATTTCATATAAATTATAGTCATTATTACAGATCAAAGTTATTTTATAATTTAGTAGTATAAATCCTGAAATAATACATTGAAGATCACTTATGGCCACAGTGACTATTTCGACAATGGAAAAGAGCTTGAACCCTGTTTGTACAAAAAAAGCGGGGAACCTCTGCGCATGCGCGTATGTTTCGTCTCTGGTCACACACAACTAAACATTAGCACCGGCTAATCCTGGACAGCACTTTCCGCCTTCTGTCGCTTTATGTTTAGAAGAGACTTTATTGAAACAGAAAATACCATAAACGCGGAAAGCGTAGGCCCGGATCAGCCTGTGCAGGATCAGGCTGATCCGGGACGACACTTTACGCACGAGCATTAAGCCCGATTTTTACACACGCCTCAAATTTTTGTATATGATTATTTTGTAAATACAGTCGAAACGTTTTTATGAAACGTATAAACAAGTCATAATTCTCCTAATAAAGATACATGATTTGTGTGACATCTTGTGTCAGCATCGAAACGAAAACATCAAAATACAATAACACAAATATAAACTATATTTAACTTTAAACTCGTATAAGTACCATACGGTCCTTTATTGCAGGCAATTAACCCATTTCCGAACAAATCACCACTGTGCGTAAACACAGATCAATGTATATATGGAAAATATTCACAACCTCGTATATCGTTGGTAGTGCAGCGGAGCGAACTACTGTCAATAATTCACCCATGGACTTAATATTCATTTAAAGGGGCATATTCACAGATTGGCAAAATGACATATTTCAAACTGTTTGACATAGATCTCAAAACGTAAATGACTTAAATAACACACATAACCCCAAAAGAGTGGAGATAATAATAGTGAAGTTTATGAAAAATTGTCAATTGAAATAAACGCAATTATAAAGTTTGTCGTCTTTATTTTGGTATCATTTAAATAGCGATATAAATACAACGAAAACGTGATTCCGCCAGTTAAAAACTCGCTATGTACAAGAAGGCGACATTGTGACAACGCGACATTTTAAATTATATTTTCAGAAGATCTTGCGCTAGCCCCAGGCAACGTCGGAAACGCGTCACCTTTGACCCTGAATATTGCGGTCGTTTATGAACTCTTAACAACGAGACCGGTGCCGAACGGGGCCACCCGATGGGCTATAGAAGCGTGCCAAGTTTCAAGGCGCCAGTCCCAGGCATTTGCGTATGGCACCGGTAAGACGCGTACGTGCATAGCGCCCGTAGTGACGTCACACGCCCATCTCTCATACAGGGACTCGTTTTTGCGTGACATACGGCACAGTATAAGAGCCAGCTCGATGACACTTGGCACGTTTGTTGGGACCGTTGTAGCCTACAAAACCGCACCGCCGCGGCCACGCAACTGACGTCGTTGACGCGCGGTGACGTCGAAAACGACGTAAACGCGTCACGTTTTACACTGTTCATTAAGGTCGTTTATAAATGCTCATCGCCGAGACCGGTGCCAAACTTGTCGCCCCAATGGGCTCTACAAACGTACCAAGTTTCAAGGCGCTAGCCCCAGGCGTTGACGCGTGGCGACGTCAGAAAGGACGTCAAAGCGTCACCTTTGACCCTGAATATTTAGGTCGTTTATGAATTCTTATCGCCGAGACCGGTGCCGAACTTGTCTCCCCAATGGGCTCTACAAACGTGCCAAGTTTCAAGGCGCTAGCCCCAGGCGTTGCGTTTGGCACCGGTAAAACGCGTACAATGCATAGCGCCCGCAGTGACGTCACACGCCCATCTCTCATACAGGGAATCGTTTTTGCGTGACATACGGACAAGTATAACAGTCAGATTGATGAAACTTGGCACGTTTGTTGGGACCATGGAACCCTGCAAAACCGCACCGTCGCGGCCACGCTAGCTGACGTCGTTGACGCGCGGTGACGTCGAAAACGACGTAAACGCGTCACGTTTTACCCTGTTCATTAAGGTCGTTTATGAATTCTTATCGCCGAGACCGGTGCCGAACTTGTCTCCCCAATGGGCTCTACAAACGTGCCAAGCTTCAAGGCGCTAGCCCCAGGCGTGACGCGCGGCGACGTCAGAAAACACGTCAAACCGTCACCTTAGACCCTGAGTATTTAGGTCGTTTATGAATTCGGCCCACAATTGCCTTATACCAAACGTAGAGAATCGGTTTTTGCATGTTATTGGCGAAAGTATAAGAGCTATCGCCACGAAACTTTGCAGACTGTTAGGGTCCATGGGGCCGAAACTGCCTGCACGAGGTGAGCTTCCTGGTGACGTAACTGACGTCAAAACGACGTCAACGGCAGCCCTATTTAACGTATACAGTACAGCAATAGGAGTACATTGGTGCGCTTCAGGTCGCGTATGAATTGTTAACGTGGATAAAGGTGCCAAACGGTGCGTCCCTTGACCCCTAACACCCTGCCAAGGTTCATTGATAAGTCGTTTATTCTATTCTCACAAACACGCAAAAACGCGTATACGGACATAGAAATTTTCGGCCACAAATTGTCTTATACAGGCCCGAAGAGAATCGGTTTTTGCATGTTATTGGCGAAAGTATAAGAGCTATCGCCACGAAACTTGGCAGTCTGTTAGGGTCCATGGGGCCGAGACTGCCTGCACGAGGTGAGCTTCCTGGTGACGTAAGTGACGTCAAAACGACGTCAACGGCAGCAGTAGTTAACGTATACATTACAGCAAGAAGCGTTCATTGGTGCGCTTCAGGTCGCGTATGAATTGTTAACGCGGATAGAGGTGCCAAACGCTGCGTCCCCATGACCCCTAACACCCTGCCAAGGTTCAATGATAAGTCGTTTATAGTATTCTCACACACACGCAAAAACGCGTATACGGACATAGAAATTTTCGGCCAAAAATTGCATTATACAGGCCCTTGGAGAATCGGTTTTTACATGTTATTGGCGAAAGTATAAGAGCTATCGCCACGAAACGTGGCAGTCTGTTAGGGTCCATGGGGTCGAGACTGCCTGCACGAGGTGAGCTACCTGGTGACGTAATTGACGTCAAAACGACGTCAAAGGCAGCCCTATGTAATGTAAACAGTACAACAATAGGCGTACATTGGTGCGCTTCAGGTCGCGTATGAATTGTTAACGCGGATACAGATGCCAAACGGTGCCTCCCCATGACCCCTAATATCCTGCCAAAGTTCAATGATAAGTCGTTTATAGTATTCTCATAAACACGCAAAAACGCGTATACGGACATAGAAATTTTCGGCCCAAAATTGCATCAAACGGGCCCGTAGAGAATGGGGTTTTAAATGTTATTGGCGAAAGTATAAGAGCTATCGCCACGAAACTTGGCAGTCTGTTAGGGTCCATGGGGCCGAGACTGCCTGCACGAGGTGAGCTTCCTGGTGACGTAACTGACGTCAAAACGACGTCAAAGGCAAGCCGTATTTAACATATACGTTACAGCAATAGGGGTTCATTGGTGCGCTTCAGGTCGCGTATGAATTGTTAACGTGCATACAGGTGCCAAACGGTGCATCCGCATGACCCCTAACACCCTGCCAAGGTTCAATGATAAGTCGTTTATAGTATTCTCACAAACACGCAAAAACGCGTATACGGACATAGAAATTTTCGTGCCAAAATTGCATTATACAGGCCCTTGGAGAATCGGTTTTTGCATGTTATTGGCGAAGTATAAGAGCTATCGACACGAAACTTGGCAGTCTGTTAGAGTCCATGGGGCTGAGACTGCCTGCACGAGGTGAGCTTCCTGGTGACGTAACTGACGTCGAAACGACGTCAACGGCAGCCCAACTTAACGTATACAGTAAAGCAATAGGAGTACATTGGTGCGCTTCAGGTCGCGTATGAATTGTTAACGTAGATACAGGTGCCAAGCGGTGCGTCCCCATGACCCCTAACACCCTGCCAAGGTTCAATGATAAGTCGTTTATAGTATTCTCACAAACACGCAAAAACGCGTATACGGACATAGAAATTTTCGGGCCAAAATTGCATTATACAGGCCCTTGGAGAATCGGTTTTTGCATGTTATTTGCGAAAGTATAAGAGCTATCGCCACGAAACTTGGCAGTCTGTTAGAGTCCATGGGGCCGAGACTGTCTGCACGAGGTGAGCTTCCTGGTGACGTAACTGACGTCAAAACGACGTCAACGGCAGCCCAACTTAACGTATACAGTACAGCAATAGGAGTACATTGGTGCGCTTCAGGTCGCGTATGAATTGTTAACGTGGATACAGGTGCCAAGCGGTGCGTCCCCATGACCCCTAACACCCTGCCAAGGTTCAGTGATAAGTCGTTTATAGTATTCTCACAAACACCCAAAAACGCGAATACGGACAAAGAAATTTTCGTCCCAAAATTGCATTATACAGGCCCGTAGGGAATCGGTTTTTGCATGTTATTGGCGAAAGTATAAGAGCTATCGCCACGAAACGTGGCAGTCTGTTAGGGTCCATGGGGCCGAGACTGCCTGCACGAGGTGAGCTTCCTGGTGACGTAACTGACGTCAAAACGACGTCAAAGGCAAGCCGTATTTAACATATACGTTACAGCAATAGGGGTTCATTGGTGCGCTTCAGGTCGCGTATGAATTGTTAACGTGCATACAGGTGCCAAACGGTGCATCCGCATGACCCCTAACACCCTGCCAAGATTCAATGATAAGTCGTTTATAGTATTCTCACAAACACGCAAAAACGCGTATACGGACATAGAAATTTTCGGGCCAAAATTGCATAATACAGGCCCTTGGAGAATCGGTTTTTGCATGTTATTGGCGAAAGTATAAGAGCTATCGACACGAAACTTGGCAGTCTGTTAGAGTCCATGGGGCTGAGACTGCCTGCACGAGGTGAGCTTCTTGGTGACGTAACTGACGTCGAAACGAAGTCAACGGCAGCCCAACTTAACGTATATACAGAACAGCAATAGGAGTACATTGGTGCGCTTCAGGTCGCGTATGAATTGTTAACGTAGATACAGGTGCCAAGCGGTGCGTCCCCATGACCCCTAACACCCTGCCAAGGTTCAATGATAAGTCGTTTATAGTATTCTCACAAACACGCAAAAACGCGTATACGGACATAGACATGTTCGGGCCAAAATTGCATTATACAGGCCCTTGGAGAATCGGTTTTTGCATGTTATTGGCGAAAGTATAAGAGCTATCGCCACGAAACTTGGCAGTCTGTTAGAGTCCATGGGGCCGAGACTGTCTGCACGAGGTGAGCTTCCTGGTGACGTAACTGACGTCAAAACGACGTCAACAGCAGCCCAACTTAACGTATACAGTACAGCAATAGGAGTACATTAGTGCGCTTCAGGTCGCGTATGAATTGTTAACGTGGATACAGGTGCCAAGCGGTGCGTCCCCATGACCCCTAACACCCTGCCAAGGTTCAGTGATAAGTCGTTTATAGTATTCTCACAAACACCCAAAAACGCGAATACGGACAAAGAAATTTTCGGCCCAAAATTGATTATACAGACCCGTAGGGAATCGGTTTTTGCATGTTATTGGCGAAAGTATAAGAGCTATCGCCACGAAACGTGGCAGTCTGTTAGGGTCCATGGGGCCGAGACTGCCTGCACGAGGTGAGCTACCTGGTGACGTAATTGACGTCAAAACGACGTCAAAGGCAGCCCTATGTAATGTAAACAGTACAACAATAGGCGTACATTGGTGCGCTTCAGGTCGCGTATGAATTGTTAACGCGGATACAGATGCCAAACGGTGCCTCCCCATGACCCCTAATATCCTGCCAAGGTTCAATGATAAGTCGTTTATAGGATTCTCATAAACACGCATAAACGCGTATACGGACATAGAAATTTTCGGCCCAAAATTGCATCATACGGGCCATAGAGAATGGGGTTTTGCATGTTATTGGCGAAAGTATAAGAGCTATCGCCACGAAACTTGGCAGTCTGTTAGGGTCCATGGGGCCGAGACTGCCTGCACGAGGTGAGCTTCCTGGTGACGTAACTGACGTCAAAACGACGTCAAAGGCAAGCCGTATTTAACATATACGTTACAGCAATAGGGGTTCATTGGTACGCTTCAGGTCGCGTATGAATTGTTAACGTGCACACAGGTGCCAAACGGTGCATCCGCATGACCCCTAACACCCTGCCAAGGTTCAATGATAAGTCGTTTATAGTATTCTCACAAACACGCAAAAACGCGTATACGGACATAGAAATTTTCGGGCCAAAATTGCATTATACAGGCCCTTGGAGAATCTGTTTTTGCATGTTATTGGCGAAAGTATAAGAGCTATCGACACGAAACTTGGCAGTCTGTTAGAGTCCATGGGGCTGAGACTGCTTGCGCGAGGTGAGCTTCCTGGTGACGTAACTGACGTCGAAACAGCGTCAACGGCAGCCCAACTTAACGTATACAGTACAGCAATAGGAGTACATTGGTGCGCTTCAGGTCGCGTATGAATTGTTAACGTAGATACAGGTGCCAAGCGGTGCGTCCCCATGACCCCTAACACCCTGCCAAGGTTCAATGATAAGTCGTTTATAGTATTATCACAAACACGCAAAAACGCGTATACGGACATAGAAATGTTTGGGCCAAAATTGCATTATACAGGCCCTTGGAGAATCGGTTTTTGCATGTTATTGGCGAAAGTATAAGAGCTATCGCCACGAAACTTGGCAGTCTGTTAGAGTCCATGGGGCCGAGACTGTCTGCACGAGGTGATCTTCCTGGTGACGTAACTGACGTCAACAGCAGCCCAACTTAACGTATACAGTACAGCAATAGGAGTACATTGGTGCGCTTCAGGTCGCGTATGAATTGTTAACGTGGATACAGGTGCCAAGCGGTGCGTCCCCATGACCCCTAACACCCTGCCAAGGTTCAGTGATAAGTCGTTTATAGTATTCTCACAAACACCCAAAAACGCGAATACGGACAAAGCAATTTTCGGCCCAAAATTGCATTATACAGGCCCGTTGGGAATCGGTTTTTGCATGTTATTCGCGAAAGTATAAGAGCTATCGCCACGAAACGTGGCAGTCTGTTAGGGTCCATGGGGCCGAGACTGCCTGCACGAGGTGAGCTACCTGGTGACGTAATTGACGTCAAAACGACGTCAAAGGCAGCCCTATGTAATGTAAACAGTACAACAATAGGCGTACATTGGTGCGCTTCAGGTCGCGTATGAATTGTTAACGCGGAAACAGATGCCAAACGGTGCCTCCCCATGACCCCTAATATCCTGCCAAAGTTCAATGATAAGTCGTTTATAGTATTCTCATAAACACGCAAAAACGCGTATACGGACATAGACATTTTCGGCCCAAAATTGCATTATACGGGCCCGTAGAGAATGGGGTTTTGCATGTTATTGGCGAAAGTATACGAGCTATCTCCACGAAACTTGGCAGTCTGTTAGGGTCCATGGGGCCGAGACTGCCTGCACGAGGTGAGCTTCCTGGTGACGTAACTGACGTCAAAACGACGTCAAAGGCAAGCCGTATTTAACATATACGTTACAGCAATAGGGGTTCATTGGTGCGCTTTAGGTCGCGTATGAATTGTTAACGTGCATACAGGTGCCAAACGGTGCATCCGCATGACCCCTAACACCCTGCCAAGGTTCAATGATAAGTCGTTTATAGTATTCTCACAAACACGCAAAAACGCGTATACGGACATAGAAATTTTCGTGCCAAAATTGCATTATACAGGCCCTTGGAGAATCGGTTTTTGCATGTTATTGGCGAAGTATAAGAGCTATCGACACGAAACTTGGCAGTCTGTTAGAGTCCATGGGGCTGAGACTGCCTGCACGAGGTGAGCTTCCTGGTGACGTAACTGACGTCGAAACGACGTCAACGGCAGCCCAACTTAACGTATACAGTACAGCAATAGGAGTACATTGGTGCGCTTCAGGTCGCGTATGAATTGTTAACG
Source organism: Congeria kusceri (assembly GCA_027627225.1). Lineage (NCBI taxonomy): Eukaryota > Metazoa > Mollusca > Bivalvia > Myida > Dreissenidae > Congeria > Congeria kusceri. The sequence continues at coordinate 94,926 of JAPFQT010000186.1, forward strand.
TGGATACAGGTGCCAAGCGGTGCGTCCCCATGACCCCTAACACCCTGCCAAGGTTCAGTGATAAGTCGTTTATAGTATTCTCACAAACACCCAAAAACGCGAATACGGACAAAGAAATTTTCGTCCCAAAATTGCATTATACAGGCCCGTAGGGAATCGGTTTTTGCATGTTATTGGCGAAAGTATAAGAGCTATCGCCACGAAACGTGGCAGTCTGTTAGGGTCCATGGGGCCGAGACTGCCTGCACGAGGTGAGCTTCCTGGTGACGTAACTGACGTCAAAACGACGTCAAAGGCAAGCCGTATTTAACATATACTTTACAGCAATAGGGGTTCATTGGTGCGCTTCAGGTCGCGTATGAATTGTTAACGTGCATACAGGTGCCAAACGGTGCATCCGCATGACCCCTAACACCCTGCCAAGATTCAATGATAAGTCGTTTATAGTATTCTCACAAACACGCAAAAACGCGTATACGGACATAGAAATTTTCGGGCCAAAATTGCATAATACAGGCCCTTGGAGAATCGGTTTTTGCATGTTATTGGCGAAAGTATAAGAGCTATCGACACGAAACTTGGCAGTCTGTTAGAGTCCATGGGGCTGAGACTGCCTGCACGAGGTGAGCTTCCTGGTGACGTAACTGACGTCGAAACGACGTCAACGGCAGCCCAACTTAACGTATATACAGAACAGCAATAGGAGTACATTGGTGCGCTTCAGGTCGCGTATGAATTGTTAACGTAGATACAGGTGCCAAGCGGTGCGTCCCCATGACCCCTAACACCCTGCCAAGGTTCAATGATAAGTCGTTTATAGTATTATCACAAACACGCAAAAACGCGTATACGGACATAGAAATGTTTGGGCCAAAATTGCATTATACAGGCCCTTGGAGAATCGGTTTTTGCATGTTATTGGCGAAAGTATAAGAGCTATCGCCACGAAACTTGGCAGTCTGTTAGAGTCCATGGGGCCGAGACTGTCTGCACGAGGTGATCTTCCTGGTGACGTAACTGACGTCAACAGCAGCCCAACTTAACGTATACAGTACAGCAATAGGAGTACATTGGTGCGCTTCAGGTCGCGTATGAATTGTTAACGTGGATACAGGTGCCAAGCGGTGCGTCCCCATGACCCCTAACACCCTGCCAAGGTTCAGTGATAAGTCGTTTATAGTATTCTCACAAACACCCAAAAACGCGAATACGGACAAAGCAATTTTCGGCCCAAAATTGCATTATACAGGCCCGTTGGGAATCGGTTTTTGCATGTTATTCGCGAAAGTATAAGATCTATCGCCACGAAACGTGGCAGTCTGTTAGGGTCCATGGGGCCGAGACTGCCTGCACGAGGTGAGCTACCTGGTGACGTAATTGACGTCAAAACGACGTCAAAGGCAGCCCTATGTAATGTAAACAGTACAACAATAGGCGTACATTGGTGCGCTTCAGGTCGCGTATGAATTCTTAACGCGGATACAGATGCCAAACGGTGCCTCCCCATGACCCCTAATATCCTGCCAAGGTTCAATGATAAGTCGTTTATAGTATTCTCATAAACACGCAAAAACGCGTATACGGACATAGAAATTTTCGGCCCAAAATTGCATCATACGGGCCCGTGGAGAATGGGGTTTTGCATGTTATTGGCGAAAGTATAAGAGCTATCGCCACGAAACTTGGCAGTCTGTTAGGGTCCATGGGGCCTAGACTGCCTGCACGAGGTGAGCTTCCTGGTGACGTAACGGACCTCGAAACGACGTCAACGGCAGCCCAACTTAACGTATACAGTACAGCAATAGGAGTACATTGGTGCGCTTCAGGTCGCGTATGAATTGTTAACGTAGATACAGGTGCCAAGCGGTGCGTCCCCATGACCCCTAACACCCTGCCAAGGTTCAATGATAAGTCGTTTATAGTACTCTCACAAATACGCAAAAACGCGTATACGGACATTGAAATTTTCGGGCCAAAATTGCATTATACAGGCCCTTGGAGAATCGGTTTTTGCATGTTATTTGCGAAAGAATAAGAGCTATCACCACGAAACTTGGCAGTCTGTTAGAGTCCATGGGGCCGAGACTGTCTGCACGAGGTGAGCTTCCTGGTGACGTAACTGACGTCAAAACGACGTCAACAGCAGCCCAACTTAACGTATACAGTACAGCAATAGGAGTACATTGGTGCGCTTCAGGTCGCGTATGAATTGTTAACGTGGATACAGGTGCCAAGCGGTGCGTCTCCATGACCCCTAACACCCTGCCAAGGTTCAGTGATAAGTCGTTTATAGTATTCTCACAAACACCCAAAAACGCGAATACGGACATAGCAATTTTCGGCCCAAAATTGCATTATACAGGCCCGTTGGGAATCGGTTTTTGCATGTTATTCGCGAAAGTATAAGAGCTATCGCCACGAAACGTGGCAGTCTGTTAGGGTCCATGGGGCCGAGACTGCCTGCACGAGGTGAGCTACCTGGTGACGTAATTGACGTCAAAACGACGTCAAAGGCAGCCCTATGTAATGTAAACAGTACAACAATAGGCGTACATTGGTGCGCTTCAGGTCGCGTATGAATTGTTAACGCGGAAACAGATGCCAAACGGTGCCTCCCCATGACCCCTAATATCCTGCCAAAGTTCAATGATAAGTCGTTTATAGTATTCTCATAAACACGCAAAAACGCGTATACGGACATAGACATTTTCGGCCCAAAATTGCATTATACGGGCCCGTAGAGAATGGGGTTTTGCATGTTATTGGCGAAAGTATACGAGCTATCTCCACGAAACTTGGCAGTCTGTTAGGGTCCATGGGGCCGAGACTGCCTGCACGAGGTGAGCTTCCTGGTGACGTAACTGACGTCAAAACGACGTCAAAGGCAAGCCGTATTTAACATATACGTTACAGCAATAGGGGTTCATTGGTGCGCTTTAGGTCGCGTATGAATTGTTAACGTGCATACAGGTGCCAAACGGTGCATCCGCATGACCCCTAACACCCTGCCAAGGTTCAATGATAAGTCGTTTATAGTATTCTCACAAACACGCAAAAACGCGTATACGGACATAGAAATTTTCGTGCCAAAATTGCATTATACAGGCCCTTGGAGAATCGGTTTTTGCATGTTATTGGCGAAGTATAAGAGCTATCGACACGAAACTTGGCAGTCTGTTAGAGTCCATGGGGCTGAGACTGCCTGCACGAGGTGAGCTTCCTGGTGACGTAACTGACGTCGAAACGACGTCAACGGCAGCCCAACTTAACGTATACAGTACAGCAATAGGAGTACATTGGTGCGCTTCAGGTCGCGTATGAATTGTTAACGTGGATACAGGTGCCAAGCGGTGCGTCCCCATGACCCCTAACACCCTGCCAAGGTTCAGTGATAAGTCGTTTATAGTATTCTCACAAACACCCAAAAACGCGAATACGGACAAAGAAATTTTCGTCCCAAAATTGCATTATACAGGCCCGTAGGGAATCGGTTTTTGCATGTTATTGGCGAAAGTATAAGAGCTATCGCCACGAAACGTGGCAGTCTGTTAGGGTCCATGGGGCCGAGACTGCCTGCACGAGGTGAGCTTCCTGGTGACGTAACTGACGTCAAAACGACGTCAAAGGCAAGCCGTATTTAACATATACTTTACAGCAATAGGGGTTCATTGGTGCGCTTCAGGTCGCGTATGAATTGTTAACGTGCATACAGGTGCCAAACGGTGCATCCGCATGACCCCTAACACCCTGCCAAGATTCAATGATAAGTCGTTTATAGTATTCTCACAAACACGCAAAAACGCGTATACGGACATAGAAATTTTCGGGCCAAAATTGCATAATACAGGCCCTTGGAGAATCGGTTTTTGCATGTTATTGGCGAAAGTATAAGAGCTATCGACACGAAACTTGGCAGTCTGTTAGAGTCCATGGGGCTGAGACTGCCTGCACGAGGTGAGCTTCCTGGTGACGTAACTGACGTCGAAACGACGTCAACGGCAGCCCAACTTAACGTATATACAGAACAGCAATAGGAGTACATTGGTGCGCTTCAGGTCGCGTATGAATTGTTAACGTAGATACAGGTGCCAAGCGGTGCGTCCCCATGACCTCTAACACCCTGCCAAGGTTCAATGATAAGTCGTTTATAGTATTCTCACAAACACGCAAAAACGCGTATACGGACATAGACATGTTCGGGCCAAAATTGCATTATACAGGCCCTTGGAGAATCGGTTTTTGCATGTTATTGGCGAAAGTATAAGAGCTATCGCCACGAAACTTGGCAGTCTGTTAGAGTCCATGGGGCCGAGACTGTCTGCACGAGGTGAGCTTCCTGGTGACGTAACTGACGTCAAAACGACATCAACAGCAGCCCAACTTAACGTATACAGTACAGCAATAGGAGTACATTGGTGCGCTTCAGGTCGCGTATGAATTGTTAACGTGGATACAGGTGCCAAGCGGTGCGTCCCCATGACCCCTAACACCCTGCCAAGGTTCAGTGATAAGTCGTTTATAATATTCTCACAAACACCCAAAAACGCGAATACGGACAAAGAAATTTTCGGCCCAAAATTGCATTATACAGACCCGTAGGGAATCGGTTTTTGCATGTTATTGGCGAAAGTATAAGAGCTATCGCCACGAAACGTGGCAGTCTGTTAGGGTCCATGGGGCCGAGACTGCCTGCACGAGGTGAGCTACCTGGTGACGTAATTGACGTCAAAACGACGTCAAAGGCAGCCCTATGTAATGTAAACAGTACAACAATAGGCGTACATTGGTGCGCTTCAGGTCGCGTATGAATTGTTAACGCGGATACAGATGCCAAACGGTGCCTCCCCATGACCCCTAATATCCTGCCAAGGTTCAATGATAAGTCGTTTATAGGATTCTCATAAACACGCAAAAACGCGTATACGGACATAGAAATTTACGGCCCAAAATTGCATCATACGGGCCATAGAGAATGGGGTTTTGCATGTTATTGGCGAAAGTATAAGAGCTATCGCCACGAAACATGGCAGTCTATTAGGGTCCATGGGGCCGAGACTGCCTGCACGAGGTGAGCTTCCTGGTGACGTAACTGACGTCAAAACGACGTCAAAGGCAAGCCGTATTTAACATATACGTTACAGCAATAGGGGTTCATTGGTGCGCTTCAGGTCGCGTATGAATTGTTAACGTGCATACAGGTGCCAAACGGTGCATCCGCATGACCCCTAACACCCTGCCAAGGTTCAATGATAAGTCGTTTATAGTATTCTCACAAACACGCAAAAACGCGTATACGGACATAGAAATTTTTGTGCCAAAATTGCATTATACAGGCCCTTGGAGAATCGGTTTTTGCATGTTATTGGCGAAAGTATAAGAGCTATCGACACGAAACTTGGCAGTCTGTTAGAGTCCATTGGGCTGAGACTGCCTGCACGAGGTGAGCTTCCTGGTGACGTAACTGACGTCAAAACGACGTCAACGGCATCCCAACTTAACGTATACAGTACAGCAATAGGAGTACATTGGTGCGCTTCAGGTCGCGTATGAATTGTTAACGTAGATACAGGTGCCAAGCGGTGCGTCCCCATGACCCCTAACACCCTGCCAAGGTTCAACGATAAGTCGTTTATAGTACTCTCACAAATACGCAAAAACGCGTATACGGACATTGAAATTTTCGGGCCAAAATTGCATTATACAGGCCCTTGGAGAATCGGTTTTTGCATGTTATTGGCGAAAGTATAAGAGCTATCGACACGAAACTTGGCAGTCTGTTAGAGTCCATTGGGCTGAGACTGCCTGCACGAGGTGAGCTTCCTGGTGACGTAACTGACGTCAAAACGACGTCAACGGCATCCCAACTTAACGTATACAGTACAGCAATAGGAGTACATTGGTGCGCTTCAGGTCGCGTATGAATTGTTAACGTAGATACAGGTGCCAAGCGGTGCGTCCCCATGACCCCTAACACCCTGCCAAGGTTCAACGATAAGTCGTTTATAGTACTCTCACAAATACGCAAAAACGCGTATACGGACATTGAAATTTTCGGGCCAAAATTGCATTATACAGGCCCTTGGAGAATCGGTTTTTGCATGTTATTTGCGAAAGAATAAGAGCTATCGCCACGAAACTTGGCAGTCTGTTAGAGTCCATGGGGCCGAGACTGTCTGCACGAGGTGAGCTTCCTGGTGACGTAACTGACGTCAAAACGACGTCAACAGCAGCCCAACTTAACGTATACAGTACAGCAATAGGAGTACATTGGTGCGCTTCAGGTCGCGTATGAATTGTTAACGTGGATACAGGTGCCAAGCGGTGCGTCCCCATGACCCCTAACACCCTGCCAAGGTTCAGTGATAAGTCGTTTATAGTATTCTCACAAACACCCAAAAACGCGAATACGGACATAGCAATTTTCGGCCCAAAATTGCATTATACAGGCCCGTTGGGAATCGGTTTTTGCATGTTATTCGCGAAAGTATAAGAGCTATCGCCACGAAACGTGGCAGTCTGTTAGGGTCCATGGGGCCGAGACTGCCTGCACGAGGTGAGCTACCTGGTGACGTAATTGACGTCAAAACGACGTCAAAGGCAGCCCTATGTAATGTAAACAGTACAACAATAGGCGTACATTGGTGCGCTTCAGGTCGCGTATGAATTGTTAACGCGGAAACAGATGCCAAACGGTGCCTCCCCATGACCCCTAATATCCTGCCAAAGTTCAATGATAAGTCGTTTATAGTATTCTCATAAACACGCAAAAACGCGTATACGGACATAGACATTTTCGGCCCAAAATTGCATTATACGGGCCCGTAGAGAATGGGGTTTTGCATGTTATTGGCGAAAGTATACGAGCTATCTCCACGAAACTTGGCAGTCTGTTAGGGTCCATGGGGCCGAGACTGCCTGCACGAGGTGAGCTTCCTGGTGACGTAACTGACGTCAAAACGACGTCAAAGGCAAGCCGTATTTAACATATACGTTACAGCAATAGGGGTTCATTGGTGCGCTTCAGGTCGCGTATGAATTGTTAACGTAGATACAGGTGCCAAGCGGTGCGTCCCCATGACCCCTAACACCCTGCCAAGGTTCAATGATAAGTCGTTTATAGTATTCTCACAAACACGCAAAAACGCGTATACGGACATAGAAATTTTCGGGCCAAAATTGCATTATACAGGCCCTTGGAGAATCGGTTTTTGCATGTTATTTGCGAAAGTATAAGAGCTATCGCCACGAAACTTGGCAGTCTGTTAGAGTCCATGGGGCCGAGACTGTCTGCACGAGGTGAGCTTCCTGGTGACGTAACTGACGTCAAAACGACGTCAACGGCAGCCCAACTTAACGTATACAGTACAGCAATAGGAGTACATTGGTGCGCTTCAGGTCGCGTATGAATTGTTAACGTGGATACAGGTGCCAAGCGGTGCGTCCCCATGACCCCTAACACCCTGCCAAGGTTCAGTGATAAGTCGTTTATAGTATTCTCACAAACAGCCAAAAACGCGAATACGGACAAAGAAATTTTCGTCCCAAAATTGCATTATACAGGCCCGTAGGGAATCGGTTTTTGCATGTTATTGGCGAAAGTATAAGAGCTATCGCCACGAAACGTGGCAGTCTGTTAGGGTCCATGGGGCCGAGACTGCCTGCACGAGGTGAGCTTCCTGGTGACGTAACTGACGTCAAAACGACGTCAAAGGCAAGCCGTATTTAACATATACGTTACAGCAATAGGGGTTCATTGGTGCGCTTCAGGTCGCGTATGAATTGTTAACGTGCATACAGGTGCCAAACGGTGCATCCGTATGACCCCTAACACCCTGCCAAGATTCAATGATAAGTCGTTTATAGTATTCTCATAAACACGCAAAAACGCGTATACGGACATAGAAATTTTCGGGCCAAAATTGCATAATACAGGCCCTTGGAGAATCGGTTTTTGCATGTTATTGGCGAAAGTATAAGAGCTATCGACACGAAACTTGGCAGTCTGTTAGAGTCCATGGGGCTGAGACTGCCTGCACGAGGTGAGCTTCCTGGTGACGTAACTGACGTCGAAACGACGTCAACGGCAGCCCAACTTAACGTATATACAGAACAGCAATAGGAGTACATTGGTGCGCTTCAGGTCGCGTATGAATTGTTAACGTAGATACAGGTGCCAAGCGGTGCGTCCCCATGACCACTAACACCCTGCCAAGGTTCAATGATAAGTCGTTTATAGTATTCTCACAAACACGCAAAAACGCGTATACGGACATAGACATGTTCGGGCCAAAATTGCATTATACAGGCCCTTGGAGAATCGGTTTCTGCATGTTAATGGCGAAAGTATAAGAGCTATCGCCACGAAACTTGGCAGTCTGTTAGAGTCCATGGGGCTGAGACTGTCTGCACGAGGTGAGCTTCCTGGTGACGTAACTGACGTCAAAACGACGTCAACAGCAGCCCAACTTAACGTATACAGTACAGCAATAGGAGTACATTGGTGCGCTTCAGGTCGCGTATGAATTGTTAACGTGGATACAGGTGCCAAGCGGTGCGTCCCCATGACCCCTAACACCCTGCCAAGGTTCAGTGATAAGTCGTTTATAGTATTCTCACAAACACCCAAAAACGCGAATACGGACAAAGAAATTTTCGGCCCAAAATTGCATTATACAGACCCGTAGGGAATCGGTTTTTGCATGTTATTGGCGAAAGTATAAGAGCTATCGCCACGAAACGTGGCAGTCTGTTAGGGTCCATGGGGCCGAGACTGCCTGCACGAGGTGAGCTACCTGGTGACGTAATTGACGTCAAAACGACGTCAAAGGCAGCCCTATGTAATGTAAACAGTACAACAATAGGCGTACATTGGTGCGCTTCAGGTCGCGTATGAATTGTTAACGCGGATACAGATGCCAAACGGTGCCTTCCCATGACCCCTAATATCCTGCCAAGGTTCAATGATAAGTCGTTTATAGGATTCTCATAAACACGCAAAAACGCGTATACGGACATAGAAATTTTCGGCCCAAAATTGCATCATACGGGCCATAGAGAATGGGGTTTTGCATGTTATTGGCGAAAGTATAAGAGCTATCGCCACGAAACTTGGCAGTCTATTAGGGTCCATGGGGCCGAGACTGCCTGCACGAGGTGAGCTTCCTGGTGACGTAACTGACGTCAAAACGACGTCAAAGGCAAGCCGTATTTAACATATACGTTACAGCAATAGGGGTTCATTGGTGCGCTTCAGGTCGCGTATGAATTGTTAACGTGCATACAGTTGCCAAACGGTGCATCCGCATGACCCCTAACACCCTGCCAAGGTTCAATGATAAGTCGTTTATAGTATTCTCACAAACACGCAAAAACGCGTATACGGACATAGAAATTTTTGTGCCAAAATTGCATTATACAGGCCCTTGGAGAATCGGTTTTTGCATGTTATTGGCGAAAGTATAAGAGCTATCGACAGGAAACTTGGCAGTCTGTTAGAGTCCATTGGGCTGAGACTGCCTGCACGAGGTGAGCTTCCTGGTGACGTAACTGACGTCAAAACGACGTCAACGGCATCCCAACTTAACGTATACAGTACAGCAATAGGAGTACATTGGTGCGCTTCAGGTCGCCTATGAATTGTTAACGTAGATACAGGTGCCAAGCGGTGCGGCCCCATGGCCCCTAACACCCTGCCAAGGTTCAATGATAAGTCGTTTATAGTATTCTCACAAACACGCAAAAACGCGTATACGGACATAGAAATTTTCGGGCCAAAATTGCATTATACAGGCCCTTGGAGAATCGGTTTTTGCATGTTATTGGCGAAAGTATAAGAGCTATCGACACGAAACTTGGCAGTCTGTTAGAGTCCATGGGGCCGAGACTGTCTGCACGAGGTGAGCTTCCTGGTGACGTAACTGACGTCAAAACGACGTCAACGGCAGCCCAACTTAACGTATACAGTACAGCAATAGGAGTACATTGGTGCGCTTCAGGTCGCGTATGAATTGTTAACGTAGATACAGGTGCCAATCGGTGCGTCCCCATGACCCCTAACACCCTGCCAAGGTTCAATGATAAGTCGCTTATAGTATTCTCACAAATACGCAAAAACGCGTATACGGACAAAGAAATTTTCGGCCCAAAATTGCATTATACAGGCCCGTAGAGAATCGGTTTTTGCATGTTATTGGCGAAAGTATAAGAGCTATCGCCACGAAACTTGGCAGTCTGTTAGAGTACATGGGGCCGAGACTGTCTGCACGAGGTGATCTTCCTGGTGACGTAACTGACGTCAACAGCAGCCCAACTTAACGTATACAGTACAGCAATAGGAGTACATTGGTGCGCTTCAGGTCGCGTATGAATTGTTAACGTGGATACAGGTGCCAAGCGGTGCGTCCCCATGACCCCTAACACCCTGCCAAGGTTCAGTGATAAGTCGTTTATAGTATTCTCACAAACACCCAAAAACGCGAATACGGACAAAGCAATTTTCGGCACAAAATTGCATTATACAGGCCCGTTGGGAATCGGTTTTTGCATGTTATTCGCGAAAGTATAAGAGCTATCGCCACGAAACGTGGCAGTCTGTTAGGGTCCATGGGGCCGAGACTGCCTGCACGAGGTGAGCTACCTGGTGACGTAATTGACGTCAAAACGACGTCAAAGGCAGCCCTATGTAATGTAAACAGTACAACAATAGGCGTACATTGGTGCGCTTCAGGTCGCGTATGAATTCTTAACGCGGATACAGATGCCAAACGGTGCCTCCCCATGACCCCTACTATCCTGCCAAGGTTCAATGATAAGTCGTTTATAGTATTCTCATAAACACGCAAAAACGCGTATACGGACATAGAAATTTTCGGCCCAAAATTGCATCATACGGGCCCGTAGAGAATGGGGTTTTGCATGTTATTGGCGAAAGTATAAGAGCTATCGCCACGAAACTTGGCAGTCTGTTAGGGTCCATGGGGCCTAGACTGCCTGCACGAGGTGAGCTTCCTGGTGACGTAACTGACGTCAAAACGACGTCAAAGGCAAGCCGTATTTAACATATACGTTACAGCAATAGGGGTTCATTGGTGCGCTTCAGGTCGCGTATGAATTGTTAACGTGCATACAGGTACCAAACGATACATCCGCATGACCCCTAACACCCTGCCAAGGTTCAATGATAAGTCGTTTATAGTAATCTCACAAACACGCAAAAACGCGTATACGGACATAGAAATTTTCGGGCCAAAATTGCATTATACAGGCCCTTGGAGAATCGGTTTTTGCATGTCATTGGCGAAAGTATAAGAGCTATCGACACGAAACTTGGCAGTCTGTTAGAGTCCATGGGGCTGAGACTGCCTGCACGAGGTGAGCTTCCTGGTGACGTAACGGACGTCGAAACGACGTCAACGGCAGCCCAACTTAACGTATACAGTACAGCAATAGGAGTACATTGGTGCGCTTCAGGTCGCGTATGAATTGTTAACGTAGATACAGGTGCCAAGCGGTGCGTCCCCATGACCCCTAACACCCTGCCAAGGTTCAATGATAAGTCGTTTATAGTACTCTCACAAATACGCAAAAACGCGTATACGGACATTGAAATTTTCGGGCCAAAATTGCATTATACAGGCCCTTGGAGAATCGGTTTTTGCATGTTATTTGCGAAAGAATAAGAGCTATCGCCACGAAACTTGGCAGTCTGTTAGAGTCCATGGGGCCGAGACTGTCTGCACGAGGTGAGCTTCCTGGTGACGTAACTGACGTCAAAACGACGTCAACAGCAGCCCAACTTAACGTATACAGTACAGCAATAGGAGTACATTGGTGCGCTTCAGGTCGCGTATGAATTGTTAACGTGGATACAGGTGCCAAGCGGTGCGTCCCCATGACCCCTAACACCCTGCCAAGGTTCAGTGATAAGTCGTTTATAGTATTCTCACAAACACCCAAAAACGCGAATACGGACATAGCAATTTTCGGCCCAAAATTGCATTATACAGGCCCGTTGGGAATCGGTTTTTGCATGTTATTCGCGAAAGTATAAGAGCTATCGCCACGAAACGTGGCAGTCTGTTAGGGTCCATGGGGCCGAGACTGCCTGCACGAGGTGAGCTACCTGGTGACGTAATTGACGTCAAAACGACGTCAAAGGCAGCCCTATGTAATGTAAACAGTGCAACAATAGGCGTACATTGGTGCGCTTCAGGTCGCGTATGAATTGTTAACGCGGAAACAAATGCCAAACGGTGCCTCCCCATGACCCCTAATATCCTGCCAAAGTTCAATGATAAGTCGTTTATAGTATTCTCATAAACACGCAAAAACGCGTATACGGACATAGACATTTTCGGCCCAAAATTGCATTATACAGGCCCGTAGAGAATGGGGTTTTGCATGTTATTGGCGAAAGTATACGAGCTATCTCCACGAAACTTGGCAGTCTGTTAGGGTCCATGGGGCCGAGACTGCCTGCACGAGGTGAGCTTCCTGGTGACGTAACTGACGTCAAAACGACGTCAACGGCAGCCCAACTTAACGTATACAGTACAGCAATAGGAGTACATTGGTGCGCTTCAGGTCGCGTATGAATTGTTAACGTAGATACAGGTGCCAAGCGGTGCGTCCCCATGACCCCTAACACCCTGCCAAGGTTCAATGATAAGTCGTTTATAGTACTCTCACAAATACGCAAAAACGCGTATACGGACATTGAAATTTTGGGCCAAAATTGCATTATACAGGCCCTTGGAGAATCGGTTTTTGCATGTTATTTGCGAAAGAATAAGAGCTATCGCCACGAAACTTGGCAGTCTGTTAGAGTCCATGGGGCCGAGACTGTCTGCACGAGGTGAGCTTCCTGGTGACGTAACTGACGTCAAAACGACGTCAAAAGCAGCCCAACTTAACGTATACAGTACAGCAATAGGAGTACATTGGTGCGCTTCAGGTCGCGTATGAATTGTTAACGTGGATACAGGTGCCAAGCGGTGCGTCCCCATGACCCCTAACACCCTGCCAAGGTTCAGTGATAAGTCGTTTATAGTATTCTCACAAACACCCAAAAACGCGAATACGGACATAGCAATTTTCGGCCCAAAATTGCATTATACAGGCCCGTTGGGAATCGGTTTTTGCATGTTATTCGCGAAAGTATAAGAGCTATCGCCACGAAACGTGGCATTCTGTTAGGGTCCATGGGGCCGAGACTGCCTGCACGAGGTGAGCTACCTGGTGACGTAATTGACGTCAAAACGACGTCAAAGGCAGCCCTATGTAATGTAAACAGTACAACAATAGGCGTACATTGGTGCGCTTCAGGTCGCGTATGAATTGTTAACGCGGAAACAGATGCCAAACGGTGCCTCCCCATGACCCCTAATATCCTGCCAAAGTTCAATGATAAGTCGTTTATAGTATTCTCATAAACACGCAAAAACGCGTATACGGACATAGACATTTTCGGCCCAAAATTGCATTATACGGGCCCGTAGAGAATGGGGTTTTGCATGTTATTGGCGAAAGTATACGAGCTATCTCCACGAAACTTGGCAGTCTGTTAGGGTCCATGGGGCCGAGACTGCCTGCACGAGGTGAGCTTCCTGGTGACGTAACTGACGTCAAAACGACGTCAAAGGCAAGCCGTATTTAACATATACGTTACAGCAATAGGGGTTCATTGGTGCGCTTCAGGTCGCGTATGAATTGTTAACGTAGATACAGGTGCCAAGCGGTGCGTCCCCATGACCCCTAACACCCTGCCAAGGTTCAATGATAAGTCGTTTATAGTATTCTCACAAACACGCAAAAACGCGTATACGGACAAAGAAATTTTCGGCCCAAAATTGCATTATACAGGCCCGTAGAGAATCGGTTTTTGCATGTTATTCGCGAAAGTATAAGAGCTATCGCCACGAAACGTGGCAGTCTGTTAGGGTCCATGGGGCCGAGACTGCCTGCACGAGGTGAGCTACCTGGTGACGTAATTGACGTCAAAACGACGTCAAAGGCAGCCCTATGTAATGTAAACAGTACAACAATAGCCGTACATTGGTGCGCTTCAGGTCGCGTATGAATTGTTAACGCGGATACAGATGCCAAATGGTGCCTCCCCATGACCCCTAATAACCTGCCAAGGTTCAATGATAAGTCGTTTATAGTATTCTCATAAACACGCAAATACGCGTATACGGACATATAAATTTTCGGCCCAAAATTGCATCATACGGGCCCGTAGAGAATGGGGTTTTGCATGTTATTGGCGAAAGTATAAGAGCTATCGCCACGAAACTTGGCAGTCTGTTAGGGTCCATGGGGCCGAGACTGCCTGCACGAGGTGAGCTTCCTGGTGACGTAACTGACGTCAAAACGACGTCAAAGGCAAGCCGTATTTAACATATACGTTACAGCAATAGGGGTTCATTGGTACGCTTCAGGTCGCGTATGAATTGTTAACGTGCACACAGGTGCCAAACGGTGCATCCGCATGACCCCTAACACCCTGCCAAGGTTCAATGATAAGTCGTTTATAGTATTCTCACAAACACGCAAAAACGCGTATACGGACATAGAAATTTTCGGGCCAAAATTGCATTATACAGGCCCTTGGAGAATCGGTTTTTGCATGTTATTGGCGAAAGTATAAGAGCTATCGACACGAAACTTGGCAGTCTGTTAGAGTCCATGGGGCTGAGACTGCTTGCGCGATGTGAGCTTCCTGGTGACGTAACTGACGTCGAAACAACGTCAACGGCAGCCCAACTTAACGTATACAGTACAGCAATAGGAGTACATTGGTGCGCTTCAGGTCGCGTATGAATTGTTAACGTAGATACAGGTGCCAAGCGGTGCGTCCCCATGACCCCTAACACCCTGCCAAGGTTCAATGATAAGTCGTTTATAGTATTCTCACAAACACGCAAAAACGCGAATACGGACATAGAAATGTTTGGGCCAAAATTGCATTATACAGGCCCTTGGAGAATCGGTTTTTGCATGTTATTGGCGAAAGTATAAGAGCTATCGCCACGAAACTTGGCAGTCTGTTAGAGTACATGGGGCCGAGACTGTCTGCTCGAGGTGATCTTCCTGGTGACGTAACTGACGTCAACAGCAGCCCAACTTAACGTATACAGTACAGCAATAGGAGTACATTGGTGCGCTTCAGGTTGCGTATGAATTGTTAACGTGGATACAGGTGCCAAGCGGTGCGTCCCCATGACCCCTAACACCCTGCCAAGGTTCAGTGATAAGTCGTTTATAGTATTCTCACAAACACCCAAAAACGCGAATGCGGACAAAGCAATTTTCGGCCCAAAATTGCATTATACAGGCCCGTTGGGAATCGGTTTTTGCATGTTATTCGCGAAAGTATAAGAGCTATCGCCACGAAACGTGGCAGTCTGTTAGGGTCCATGGGGCCGAGCCTGCCTGCACGAGGTGAGCTACCTGGTGACGTAATTGACGTCAAAACGACGTCAAAGGCAGCCCTGTGTAATGTAAACAGTACAACAATAGGCGTACATTGGTGCGCTTAAGGTCGCGTATGAATTCTTAACGCGGATACAGATGCCAAACGGTGCCTCCCCATGACCCCTAATATCCTGCCAAGGTTCAATGATAAGTCGTTTATAGTATTCTCATAAACACGCAAAAACGCGTATACGGACATAGAAATGTTCGGCCCAAAATTGCATCATACGGGCCCGTAGAGAATGGGGTTTTGCATGTTATTGGCGAAAGTATACGAGCTATCTCCACGAAACTTGGCAGTCTGTTAGGGTCCATGGGGCCGAGACTGCCTGCACGAGGTGAGCTTCCTGGTGACGTAACTGACGTCAAAACGACGTCAAAGGCAAGCCGTATTTAACATATACGTTACAGCAATAGGGGTTCATTGGTGCGCTTTAGGTCGCGTATGAATTGTTAACGTGCATACAGGTGCCAAACGGTGCATCCGCATGACCCCTAACACCCTGCCAAGGTTCAATGATAAGTCGTTTATAGTATTCTCACAAACACGCAAAAACGCGTATACGGACATAGAAATTTTCGTGCCAAAATTGCATTATACAGGCCCTTGGAGAATCGGTTTTTGCATGTTATTGGCGAAGTATAAGAGCTATCGACACGAAACTTGGCAGTCTGTTAGAGTCCATGGGGCTGAGACTGCCTGCACGAGGTGAGCTTCCTGGTGACGTAACTGACGTCGAAACGACGTCAACGGCAGCCCAACTTAACGTATACAGTAAAGCAATAGGAGTACATTGGTGCGCTTCAGGTCGCGTATGAATTGTTAACGTAGATACAGGTGCCAAGCGGTGCGTCCCCATGACCCCTAACACCCTGCCAAGGTTCAATGATAAGTCGTTTATAGTATTCTCACAAACACGCAAAAACGCGTATACGGACATAGAAATTTTCGGGCCAAAATTGCATTATACAGGCCCTTGGAGAATCGGTTTTTGCATGTTATTTGCGAAAGTATAAGAGCTATCGCCACGAAACTTGGCAGTCTGTTAGAGTCCATGGGGCCGAGACTGTCTGCACGAGGTGAGCTTCCTGGTGACGTAACTGACGTCAAAACGACGTCAACGGCAGCCCAACTTAACGTATACAGTACAGCAATAGGAGTACATTGGTGCGCTTCAGGTCGCGTATGAATTGTTAACGTGGATACAGGTGCCAAGCGGTGCGTCCCCATGACCCCTAACACCCTGCCAAGGTTCAGTGATAAGTCGTTTATAGTATTCTCACAAACACCCAAAAACGCGAATACGGACAAAGAAATTTTCGTCCCAAAATTGCATTATACAGGCCCGTAGGGAATCGGTTTTTGCATGTTATTGGCGAAAGTATAAGAGCTATCGCCACGAAACGTGGCAGTCTGTTAGGGTCCATGGGGCCGAGACTGCCTGCACGAGGTGAGCTTCCTGGTGACGTAACTGACGTCAAAACGACGTCAAAGGCAAGCCGTATTTAACATATACGTTACAGCAATAGGGGTTCATTGGTGCGCTTCAGGTCGCGTATGAATTGTTAACGTGCATACAGGTGCCAAACGGTGCATCCGCATGACCCCTAACACCCTGCCAAGATTCAATGATAAGTCGTTTATAGTATTCTCACAAACACGCAAAAACGCGTATACGGACATAGAAATTTTCGGGCCAAAATTGCATAATACAGGCCCTTGGAGAATCGGTTTTTGCATGTTATTGGCGAAAGTATAAGAGCTATCGACACGAAACTTGGCAGTCTGTTAGAGTCCATGGGGCTGAGACTGCCTGCACGAGGTGAGCTTCTTGGTGACGTAACTGACGTCGAAACGAAGTCAACGGCAGCCCAACTTAACGTATATACAGAACAGCAATAGGAGTACATTGGTGCGCTTCAGGTCGCGTATGAATTGTTAACGTAGATACAGGTGCCAAGCGGTGCGTCCCCATGACCCCTAACACCCTGCCAAGGTTCAATGATAAGTCGTTTATAGTATTCTCACAAACACGCAAAAACGCGTATACGGACATAGACATGTTCGGGCCAAAATTGCATTATACAGGCCCTTGGAGAATCGGTTTTTGCATGTTATTGGCGAAAGTATAAGAGCTATCGCCACGAAACTTGGCAGTCTGTTAGAGTCCATGGGGCCGAGACTGTCTGCACGAGGTGAGCTTCCTGGTGACGTAACTGACGTCAAAACGACGTCAACAGCAGCCCAACTTAACGTATACAGTACAGCAATAGGAGTACATTAGTGCGCTTCAGGTCGCGTATGAATTGTTAACGTGGATACAGGTGCCAAGCGGTGCGTCCCCATGACCCCTAACACCCTGCCAAGGTTCAGTGATAAGTCGTTTATAGTATTCTCACAAACACCCAAAAACGCGAATACGGACAAAGAAATTTTCGGCCCAAAATTGATTATACAGACCCGTAGGGAATCGGTTTTTGCATGTTATTGGCGAAAGTATAAGAGCTATCGCCACGAAACGTGGCAGTCTGTTAGGGTCCATGGGGCCGAGACTGCCTGCACGAGGTGAGCTACCTGGTGACGTAATTGACGTCAAAACGACGTCAAAGGCAGCCCTATGTAATGTAAACAGTACAACAATAGGCGTACATTGGTGCGCTTCAGGTCGCGTATGAATTGTTAACGCGGATACAGATGCCAAACGGTGCCTCCCCATGACCCCTAATATCCTGCCAAGGTTCAATGATAAGTCGTTTATAGGATTCTCATAAACACGCATAAACGCGTATACGGACATAGAAATTTTCGGCCCAAAATTGCATCATACGGGCCATAGAGAATGGGGTTTTGCATGTTATTGGCGAAAGTATAAGAGCTATCGCCACGAAACTTGGCAGTCTGTTAGGGTCCATGGGGCCGAGACTGCCTGCACGAGGTGAGCTTCCTGGTGACGTAACTGACGTCAAAACGACGTCAAAGGCAAGCCGTATTTAACATATACGTTACAGCAATAGGGGTTCATTGGTACGCTTCAGGTCGCGTATGAATTGTTAACGTGCACACAGGTGCCAAACGGTGCATCCGCATGACCCCTAACACCCTGCCAAGGTTCAATGATAAGTCGTTTATAGTATTCTCACAAACACGCAAAAACGCGTATACGGACATAGAAATTTTCGGGCCAAAATTGCATTATACAGGCCCTTGGAGAATCTGTTTTTGCATGTTATTGGCGAAAGTATAAGAGCTATCGACACGAAACTTGGCAGTCTGTTAGAGTCCATGGGGCTGAGACTGCTTGCGCGAGGTGAGCTTCCTGGTGACGTAACTGACGTCGAAACAGCGTCAACGGCAGCCCAACTTAACGTATACAGTACAGCAATAGGAGTACATTGGTGCGCTTCAGGTCGCGTATGAATTGTTAACGTAGATACAGGTGCCAAGCGGTGCGTCCCCATGACCCCTAACACCCTGCCAAGGTTCAATGATAAGTCGTTTATAGTATTATCACAAACACGCAAAAACGCGTATACGGACATAGAAATGTTTGGGCCAAAATTGCATTATACAGGCCCTTGGAGAATCGGTTTTTGCATGTTATTGGCGAAAGTATAAGAGCTATCGCCACGAAACTTGGCAGTCTGTTAGAGTCCATGGGGCCGAGACTGTCTGCACGAGGTGATCTTCCTGGTGACGTAACTGACGTCAACAGCAGCCCAACTTAACGTATACAGTACAGCAATAGGAGTACATTGGTGCGCTTCAGGTCGCGTATGAATTGTTAACGTGGATACAGGTGCCAAGCGGTGCGTCCCCATGACCCCTAACACCCTGCCAAGGTTCAGTGATAAGTCGTTTATAGTATTCTCACAAACACCCAAAAACGCGAATACGGACAAAGCAATTTTCGGCCCAAAATTGCATTATACAGGCCCGTTGGGAATCGGTTTTTGCATGTTATTCGCGAAAGTATAAGATCTATCGCCACGAAACGTGGCAGTCTGTTAGGGTCCATGGGGCCGAGACTGCCTGCACGAGGTGAGCTACCTGGTGACGTAATTGACGTCAAAACGACGTCAAAGGCAGCCCTATGTAATGTAAACAGTACAACAATAGGCGTACATTGGTGCGCTTCAGGTCGCGTATGAATTCTTAACGCGGATACAGATGCCAAACGGTGCCTCCCCATGACCCCTAATATCCTGCCAAGGTTCAATGATAAGTCGTTTATAGTATTCTCATAAACACGCAAAAACGCGTATACGGACATAGAAATTTTCGGCCCAAAATTGCATCATACGGGCCCGTGGAGAATGGGGTTTTGCATGTTATTGGCGAAAGTATAAGAGCTATCGCCACGAAACTTGGCAGTCTGTTAGGGTCCATGGGGCCTAGACTGCCTGCACGAGGTGAGCTTCCTGGTGACGTAACGGACCTCGAAACGACGTCAACGGCAGCCCAACTTAACGTATACAGTACAGCAATAGGAGTACATTGGTGCGCTTCAGGTCGCGTATGAATTGTTAACGTAGATACAGGTGCCAAGCGGTGCGTCCCCATGACCCCTAACACCCTGCCAAGGTTCAATGATAAGTCGTTTATAGTACTCTCACAAATACGCAAAAACGCGTATACGGACATTGAAATTTTCGGGCCAAAATTGCATTATACAGGCCCTTGGAGAATCGGTTTTTGCATGTTATTTGCGAAAGAATAAGAGCTATCACCACGAAACTTGGCAGTCTGTTAGAGTCCATGGGGCCGAGACTGTCTGCACGAGGTGAGCTTCCTGGTGACGTAACTGACGTCAAAACGACGTCAACAGCAGCCCAACTTAACGTATACAGTACAGCAATAGGAGTACATTGGTGCGCTTCAGGTCGCGTATGAATTGTTAACGTGGATACAGGTGCCAAGCGGTGCGTCTCCATGACCCCTAACACCCTGCCAAGGTTCAGTGATAAGTCGTTTATAGTATTCTCACAAACACCCAAAAACGCGAATACGGACATAGCAATTTTCGGCCCAAAATTGCATTATACAGGCCCGTTGGGAATCGGTTTTTGCATGTTATTCGCGAAAGTATAAGAGCTATCGCCACGAAACGTGGCAGTCTGTTAGGGTCCATGGGGCCGAGACTGCCTGCACGAGGTGAGCTACCTGGTGACGTAATTGACGTCAAAACGACGTCAAAGGCAGCCCTATGTAATGTAAACAGTACAACAATAGGCGTACATTGGTGCGCTTCAGGTCGCGTATGAATTGTTAACGCGGAAACAGATGCCAAACGGTGCCTCCCCATGACCCCTAATATCCTGCCAAAGTTCAATGATAAGTCGTTTATAGTATTCTCATAAACACGCAAAAACGCGTATACGGACATAGACATTTTCGGCCCAAAATTGCATTATACGGGCCCGTAGAGAATGGGGTTTTGCATGTTATTGGCGAAAGTATACGAGCTATCTCCACGAAACTTGGCAGTCTGTTAGGGTCCATGGGGCCGAGACTGCCTGCACGAGGTGAGCTTCCTGGTGACGTAACTGACGTCAAAACGACGTCAAAGGCAAGCCGTATTTAACATATACGTTACAGCAATAGGGGTTCATTGGTGCGCTTTAGGTCGCGTATGAATTGTTAACGTGCATACAGGTGCCAAACGGTGCATCCGCATGACCCCTAACACCCTGCCAAGGTTCAATGATAAGTCGTTTATAGTATTCTCACAAACACGCAAAAACGCGTATACGGACATAGAAATTTTCGTGCCAAAATTGCATTATACAGGCCCTTGGAGAATCGGTTTTTGCATGTTATTGGCGAAGTATAAGAGCTATCGACACGAAACTTGGCAGTCTGTTAGAGTCCATGGGGCTGAGACTGCCTGCACGAGGTGAGCTTCCTGGTGACGTAACTGACGTCGAAACGACGTCAACGGCAGCCCAACTTAACGTATACAGTACAGCAATAGGAGTACATTGGTGCGCTTCAGGTCGCGTATGAATTGTTAACGTGGATACAGGTGCCAAGCGGTGCGTCCCCATGACCCCTAACACCCTGCCAAGGTTCAGTGATAAGTCGTTTATAGTATTCTCACAAACACCCAAAAACGCGAATACGGACAAAGAAATTTTCGTCCCAAAATTGCATTATACAGGCCCGTAGGGAATCGGTTTTTGCATGTTATTGGCGAAAGTATAAGAGCTATCGCCACGAAACGTGGCAGTCTGTTAGGGTCCATGGGGCCGAGACTGCCTGCACGAGGTGAGCTTCCTGGTGACGTAACTGACGTCAAAACGACGTCAAAGGCAAGCCGTATTTAACATATACTTTACAGCAATAGGGGTTCATTGGTGCGCTTCAGGTCGCGTATGAATTGTTAACGTGCATACAGGTGCCAAACGGTGCATCCGCATGACCCCTAACACCCTGCCAAGATTCAATGATAAGTCGTTTATAGTATTCTCACAAACACGCAAAAACGCGTATACGGACATAGAAATTTTCGGGCCAAAATTGCATAATACAGGCCCTTGGAGAATCGGTTTTTGCATGTTATTGGCGAAAGTATAAGAGCTATCGACACGAAACTTGGCAGTCTGTTAGAGTCCATGGGGCTGAGACTGCCTGCACGAGGTGAGCTTCCTGGTGACGTAACTGACGTCGAAACGACGTCAACGGCAGCCCAACTTAACGTATATACAGAACAGCAATAGGAGTACATTGGTGCGCTTCAGGTCGCGTATGAATTGTTAACGTAGATACAGGTGCCAAGCGGTGCGTCCCCATGACCCCTAACACCCTGCCAAGGTTCAATGATAAGTCGTTTATAGTATTATCACAAACACGCAAAAACGCGTATACGGACATAGAAATGTTTGGGCCAAAATTGCATTATACAGGCCCTTGGAGAATCGGTTTTTGCATGTTATTGGCGAAAGTATAAGAGCTATCGCCACGAAACTTGGCAGTCTGTTAGAGTCCATGGGGCCGAGACTGTCTGCACGAGGTGATCTTCCTGGTGACGTAACTGACGTCAACAGCAGCCCAACTTAACGTATACAGTACAGCAATAGGAGTACATTGGTGCGCTTCAGGTCGCGTATGAATTGTTAACGTGGATACAGGTGCCAAGCGGTGCGTCCCCATGACCCCTAACACCCTGCCAAGGTTCAGTGATAAGTCGTTTATAGTATTCTCACAAACACCCAAAAACGCGAATACGGACAAAGCAATTTTCGGCCCAAAATTGCATTATACAGGCCCGTTGGGAATCGGTTTTTGCATGTTATTCGCGAAAGTATAAGATCTATCGCCACGAAACGTGGCAGTCTGTTAGGGTCCATGGGGCCGAGACTGCCTGCACGAGGTGAGCTACCTGGTGACGTAATTGACGTCAAAACGACGTCAAAGGCAGCCCTATGTAATGTAAACAGTACAACAATAGGCGTACATTGGTGCGCTTCAGGTCGCGTATGAATTCTTAACGCGGATACAGATGCCAAACGGTGCCTCCCCATGACCCCTAATATCCTGCCAAGGTTCAATGATAAGTCGTTTATAGTATTCTCATAAACACGCAAAAACGCGTATACGGACATAGAAATTTTCGGCCCAAAATTGCATCATACGGGCCCGTGGAGAATGGGGTTTTGCATGTTATTGGCGAAAGTATAAGAGCTATCGCCACGAAACTTGGCAGTCTGTTAGGGTCCATGGGGCCTAGACTGCCTGCACGAGGTGAGCTTCCTGGTGACGTAACGGACCTCGAAACGACGTCAACGGCAGCCCAACTTAACGTATACAGTACAGCAATAGGAGTACATTGGTGCGCTTCAGGTCGCGTATGAATTGTTAACGTAGATACAGGTGCCAAGCGGTGCGTCCCCATGACCCCTAACACCCTGCCAAGGTTCAATGATAAGTCGTTTATAGTACTCTCACAAATACGCAAAAACGCGTATACGGACATTGAAATTTTCGGGCCAAAATTGCATTATACAGGCCCTTGGAGAATCGGTTTTTGCATGTTATTTGCGAAAGAATAAGAGCTATCACCACGAAACTTGGCAGTCTGTTAGAGTCCATGGGGCCGAGACTGTCTGCACGAGGTGAGCTTCCTGGTGACGTAACTGACGTCAAAACGACGTCAACAGCAGCCCAACTTAACGTATACAGTACAGCAATAGGAGTACATTGGTGCGCTTCAGGTCGCGTATGAATTGTTAACGTGGATACAGGTGCCAAGCGGTGCGTCTCCATGACCCCTAACACCCTGCCAAGGTTCAGTGATAAGTCGTTTATAGTATTCTCACAAACACCCAAAAACGCGAATACGGACATAGCAATTTTCGGCCCAAAATTGCATTATACAGGCCCGTTGGGAATCGGTTTTTGCATGTTATTCGCGAAAGTATAAGAGCTATCGCCACGAAACGTGGCAGTCTGTTAGGGTCCATGGGGCCGAGACTGCCTGCACGAGGTGAGCTACCTGGTGACGTAATTGACGTCAAAACGACGTCAAAGGCAGCCCTATGTAATGTAAACAGTACAACAATAGGCGTACATTGGTGCGCTTCAGGTCGCGTATGAATTGTTAACGCGGAAACAGATGCCAAACGGTGCCTCCCCATGACCCCTAATATCCTGCCAAAGTTCAATGATAAGTCGTTTATAGTATTCTCATAAACACGCAAAAACGCGTATACGGACATAGACATTTTCGGCCCAAAATTGCATTATACGGGCCCGTAGAGAATGGGGTTTTGCATGTTATTGGCGAAAGTATACGAGCTATCTCCACGAAACTTGGCAGTCTGTTAGGGTCCATGGGGCCGAGACTGCCTGCACGAGGTGAGCTTCCTGGTGACGTAACTGACGTCAAAACGACGTCAAAGGCAAGCCGTATTTAACATATACGTTACAGCAATAGGGGTTCATTGGTGCGCTTTAGGTCGCGTATGAATTGTTAACGTGCATACAGGTGCCAAACGGTGCATCCGCATGACCCCTAACACCCTGCCAAGGTTCAATGATAAGTCGTTTATAGTATTCTCACAAACACGCAAAAACGCGTATACGGACATAGAAATTTTCGTGCCAAAATTGCATTATACAGGCCCTTGGAGAATCGGTTTTTGCATGTTATTGGCGAAGTATAAGAGCTATCGACACGAAACTTGGCAGTCTGTTAGAGTCCATGGGGCTGAGACTGCCTGCACGAGGTGAGCTTCCTGGTGACGTAACTGACGTCGAAACGACGTCAACGGCAGCCCAACTTAACGTATACAGTACAGCAATAGGAGTACATTGGTGCGCTTCAGGTCGCGTATGAATTGTTAACGTGGATACAGGTGCCAAGCGGTGCGTCCCCATGACCCCTAACACCCTGCCAAGGTTCAGTGATAAGTCGTTTATAGTATTCTCACAAACACCCAAAAACGCGAATACGGACAAAGAAATTTTCGTCCCAAAATTGCATTATACAGGCCCGTAGGGAATCGGTTTTTGCATGTTATTGGCGAAAGTATAAGAGCTATCGCCACGAAACGTGGCAGTCTGTTAGGGTCCATGGGGCCGAGACTGCCTGCACGAGGTGAGCTTCCTGGTGACGTAACTGACGTCAAAACGACGTCAAAGGCAAGCCGTATTTAACATATACTTTACAGCAATAGGGGTTCATTGGTGCGCTTCAGGTCGCGTATGAATTGTTAACGTGCATACAGGTGCCAAACGGTGCATCCGCATGACCCCTAACACCCTGCCAAGATTCAATGATAAGTCGTTTATAGTATTCTCACAAACACGCAAAAACGCGTATACGGACATAGAAATTTTCGGGCCAAAATTGCATAATACAGGCCCTTGGAGAATCGGTTTTTGCATGTTATTGGCGAAAGTATAAGAGCTATCGACACGAAACTTGGCAGTCTGTTAGAGTCCATGGGGCTGAGACTGCCTGCACGAGGTGAGCTTCCTGGTGACGTAACTGACGTCGAAACGACGTCAACGGCAGCCCAACTTAACGTATATACAGAACAGCAATAGGAGTACATTGGTGCGCTTCAGGTCGCGTATGAATTGTTAACGTAGATACAGGTGCCAAGCGGTGCGTCCCCATGACCTCTAACACCCTGCCAAGGTTCAATGATAAGTCGTTTATAGTATTCTCACAAACACGCAAAAACGCGTATACGGACATAGACATGTTCGGGCCAAAATTGCATTATACAGGCCCTTGGAGAATCGGTTTTTGCATGTTATTGGCGAAAGTATAAGAGCTATCGCCACGAAACTTGGCAGTCTGTTAGAGTCCATGGGGCCGAGACTGTCTGCACGAGGTGAGCTTCCTGGTGACGTAACTGACGTCAAAACGACATCAACAGCAGCCCAACTTAACGTATACAGTACAGCAATAGGAGTACATTGGTGCGCTTCAGGTCGCGTATGAATTGTTAACGTGGATACAGGTGCCAAGCGGTGCGTCCCCATGACCCCTAACACCCTGCCAAGGTTCAGTGATAAGTCGTTTATAATATTCTCACAAACACCCAAAAACGCGAATACGGACAAAGAAATTTTCGGCCCAAAATTGCATTATACAGACCCGTAGGGAATCGGTTTTTGCATGTTATTGGCGAAAGTATAAGAGCTATCGCCACGAAACGTGGCAGTCTGTTAGGGTCCATGGGGCCGAGACTGCCTGCACGAGGTGAGCTACCTGGTGACGTAATTGACGTCAAAACGACGTCAAAGGCAGCCCTATGTAATGTAAACAGTACAACAATAGGCGTACATTGGTGCGCTTCAGGTCGCGTATGAATTGTTAACGCGGATACAGATGCCAAACGGTGCCTCCCCATGACCCCTAATATCCTGCCAAGGTTCAATGATAAGTCGTTTATAGGATTCTCATAAACACGCAAAAACGCGTATACGGACATAGAAATTTACGGCCCAAAATTGCATCATACGGGCCATAGAGAATGGGGTTTTGCATGTTATTGGCGAAAGTATAAGAGCTATCGCCACGAAACATGGCAGTCTATTAGGGTCCATGGGGCCGAGACTGCCTGCACGAGGTGAGCTTCCTGGTGACGTAACTGACGTCAAAACGACGTCAAAGGCAAGCCGTATTTAACATATACGTTACAGCAATAGGGGTTCATTGGTGCGCTTCAGGTCGCGTATGAATTGTTAACGTGCATACAGGTGCCAAACGGTGCATCCGCATGACCCCTAACACCCTGCCAAGGTTCAATGATAAGTCGTTTATAGTATTCTCACAAACACGCAAAAACGCGTATACGGACATAGAAATTTTTGTGCCAAAATTGCATTATACAGGCCCTTGGAGAATCGGTTTTTGCATGTTATTGGCGAAAGTATAAGAGCTATCGACACGAAACTTGGCAGTCTGTTAGAGTCCATTGGGCTGAGACTGCCTGCACGAGGTGAGCTTCCTGGTGACGTAACTGACGTCAAAACGACGTCAAAGGCATCCCAACTTAACGTATACAGTACAGCAATAGGAGTACATTGGTGCGCTTCAGGTCGCGTATGAATTGTTAACGTAGATACAGGTGCCAAGCGGTGCGTCCCCATGACCCCTAACACCCTGCCAAGGTTCAACGATAAGTCGTTTATAGTACTCTCACAAATACGCAAAAACGCGTATACGGACATTGAAATTTTCGGGCCAAAATTGCATTATACAGGCCCTTGGAGAATCGGTTTTTGCATGTTATTTGCGAAAGAATAAGAGCTATCGCCACGAAACTTGGCAGTCTGTTAGAGTCCATGGGGCCGAGACTGTCTGCACGAGGTGAGCTTCCTCGTGACGTAACTGACGTCAAAACGACGTCAACAGCAGCCCAACTTAACGTATACAGTACAGCAATAGGAGTACATTGGTGCGCTTCAGGTCGCGTATGAATTGTTAACGTGGATACAGGTGCCAAGCGGTGCGTCCCCATGACCCCTAACACCCTGCCAAGGTTCAGTGATAAGTCGTTTATAGTATTCTCACAAACACCCAAAAACGCGAATACGGACATAGCAATTTTCGGCCCAAAATTGCATTATACAGGCCCGTTGGGAATCGGTTTTTGCATGTTATTCGCGAAAGTATAAGAGCTATCGCCACGAAACGTGGCAGTCTGTTAGGGTCCATGGGGCCGAGACTGCCTGCACGAGGTGAGCTACCTGGTGACGTAATTGACGTCAAAACGACGTCAAAGGCAGCCCTATGTAATGTAAACAGTACAACAATAGGCGTACATTGGTGCGCTTCAGGTCGCGTATGAATTGTTAACGCGGAAACAGATGCCAAACGGTGCCTCCCCATGACCCCTAATATCCTGCCAAAGTTCAATGATAAGTCGTTTATAGTATTCTCATAAACACGCAAAAACGCGTATACGGACATAGACATTTTCGGCCCAAAATTGCATTATACGGGCCCGTAGAGAATGGGGTTTTGCATGTTATTGGCGAAAGTATACGAGCTATCTCCACGAAACTTGGCAGTCTGTTAGGGTCCATGGGGCCGAGACTGCCTGCACGAGGTGAGCTTCCTGGTGACGTAACTGACGTCAAAACGACGTCAACGGCAGCCCAACTTAACGTATACAGTACAGCAATAGGAGTACATTGGTGCGCTTCAGGTCGCGTATGAATTGTTAACGTAGATACAGGTGCCAAGCGGTGCGTCCCCATGACCCCTAACACCCTGCCAAGGTTCAATGATAAGTCGTTTATAGTATTCTCACAAACACGCAAAAACGCGTATACGGACATAGAAATTTTCGGGCCAAAATTGCATTATACAGGCCCTTGGAGAATCGGTTTTTGCATGTTATTTGCGAAAGTATAAGAGCTATCGCCACGAAACTTGGCAGTCTGTTAGAGTCCATGGGGCCGAGACTGTCTGCACGAGGTGAGCTTCCTGGTGACGTAACTGACGTCAAAACGACGTCAACGGCAGCCCAACTTAACGTATACAGTACAGCAATAGGAGTACATTGGTGCGCTTCAGGTCGCGTATGAATTGTTAACGTGGATACAGGTGCCAAGCGGTGCGTCCCCATGACCCCTAACACCCTGCCAAGGTTCAGTGATAAGTCGTTTATAGTATTCTCACAAACAGCCAAAAACGCGAATACGGACAAAGAAATTTTCGTCCCAAAATTGCATTATACAGGCCCGTAGGGAATCGGTTTTTGCATGTTATTGGCGAAAGTATAAGAGCTATCGCCACGAAACGTGGCAGTCTGTTAGGGTCCATGGGGCCGAGACTGCCTGCACGAGGTGAGCTTCCTGGTGACGTAACTGACGTCAAAACGACGTCAAAGGCAAGCCGTATTTAACATATACGTTACAGCAATAGGGGTTCATTGGTGCGCTTCAGGTCGCGTATGAATTGTTAACGTGCATACAGGTGCCAAACGGTGCATCCGTATGACCCCTAACACCCTGCCAAGATTCAATGATAAGTCGTTTATAGTATTCTCATAAACACGCAAAAACGCGTATACGGACATAGAAATTTTCGGGCCAAAATTGCATAATACAGGCCCTTGGAGAATCGGTTTTTGCATGTTATTGGCGAAAGTATAAGAGCTATCGACACGAAACTTGGCAGTCTGTTAGAGTCCATGGGGCTGAGACTGCCTGCACGAGGTGAGCTTCCTGGTGACGTAACTGACGTCGAAACGACGTCAACGGCAGCCCAACTTAACGTATATACAGAACAGCAATAGGAGTACATTGGTGCGCTTCAGGTCGCGTATGAATTGTTAACGTAGATACAGGTGCCAAGCGGTGCGTCCCCATGACCACTAACACCCTGCCAAGGTTCAATGATAAGTCGTTTATAGTATTCTCACAAACACGCAAAAACGCGTATACGGACATAGACATGTTCGGGCCAAAATTGCATTATACAGGCCCTTGGAGAATCGGTTTCTGCATGTTAATGGCGAAAGTATAAGAGCTATCGCCACGAAACTTGGCAGTCTGTTAGAGTCCATGGGGCTGAGACTGTCTGCACGAGGTGAGCTTCCTGGTGACGTAACTGACGTCAAAACGACGTCAACAGCAGCCCAACTTAACGTATACAGTACAGCAATAGGAGTACATTGGTGCGCTTCAGGTCGCGTATGAATTGTTAACGTGGATACAGGTGCCAAGCGGTGCGTCCCCATGACCCCTAACACCCTGCCAAGGTTCAGTGATAAGTCGTTTATAGTATTCTCACAAACACCCAAAAACGCGAATACGGACAAAGAAATTTTCGGCCCAAAATTGCATTATACAGACCCGTAGGGAATCGGTTTTTGCATGTTATTGGCGAAAGTATAAGAGCTATCGCCACGAAACGTGGCAGTCTGTTAGGGTCCATGGGGCCGAGACTGCCTGCACGAGGTGAGCTACCTGGTGACGTAATTGACGTCAAAACGACGTCAAAGGCAGCCCTATGTAATGTAAACAGTACAACAATAGGCGTACATTGGTGCGCTTCAGGTCGCGTATGAATTGTTAACGCGGATACAGATGCCAAACGGTGCCTTCCCATGACCCCTAATATCCTGCCAAGGTTCAATGATAAGTCGTTTATAGGATTCTCATAAACACGCAAAAACGCGTATACGGACATAGAAATTTTCGGCCCAAAATTGCATCATACGGGCCATAGAGAATGGGGTTTTGCATGTTATTGGCGAAAGTATAAGAGCTATCGCCACGAAACTTGGCAGTCTATTAGGGTCCATGGGGCCGAGACTGCCTGCACGAGGTGAGCTTCCTGGTGACGTAACTGACGTCAAAACGACGTCAAAGGCAAGCCGTATTTAACATATACGTTACAGCAATAGGGGTTCATTGGTGCGCTTCAGGTCGCGTATGAATTGTTAACGTGCATACAGTTGCCAAACGGTGCATCCGCATGACCCCTAACACCCTGCCAAGGTTCAATGATAAGTCGTTTATAGTATTCTCACAAACACGCAAAAACGCGTATACGGACATAGAAATTTTTGTGCCAAAATTGCATTATACAGGCCCTTGGAGAATCGGTTTTTGCATGTTATTGGCGAAAGTATAAGAGCTATCGACAGGAAACTTGGCAGTCTGTTAGAGTCCATTGGGCTGAGACTGCCTGCACGAGGTGAGCTTCCTGGTGACGTAACTGACGTCAAAACGACGTCAACGGCATCCCAACTTAACGTATACAGTACAGCAATAGGAGTACATTGGTGCGCTTCAGGTCGCCTATGAATTGTTAACGTAGATACAGGTGCCAAGCGGTGCGGCCCCATGGCCCCTAACACCCTGCCAAGGTTCAATGATAAGTCGTTTATAGTATTCTCACAAACACGCAAAAACGCGTATACGGACATAGAAATTTTCGGGCCAAAATTGCATTATACAGGCCCTTGGAGAATCGGTTTTTGCATGTTATTGGCGAAAGTATAAGAGCTATCGCCACGAAACTTGGCAGTCTGTTAGAGTCCATGGGGCCGAGACTGTCTGCACGAGGTGAGCTTCCTGGTGACGTAACTGACGTCAAAACGACGTCAACGGCAGCCCAACTTAACGTATACAGTACAGCAATAGGAGTACATTGGTGCGCTTCAGGTCGCGTATGAATTGTTAACGTAGATACAGGTGCCAATCGGTGCGTCCCCATGACCCCTAACACCCTGCCAAGGTTCAATGATAAGTCGCTTATAGTATTCTCACAAATACGCAAAAACGCGTATACGGACAAAGAAATTTTCGGCCCAAAATTGCATTATACAGGCCCGTAGAGAATCGGTTTTTGCATGTTATTGGCGAAAGTATAAGAGCTATCGCCACGAAACTTGGCAGTCTGTTAGAGTACATGGGGCCGAGACTGTCTGCACGAGGTGATCTTCCTGGTGACGTAACTGACGTCAACAGCAGCCCAACTTAACGTATACAGTACAGCAATAGGAGTACATTGGTGCGCTTCAGGTCGCGTATGAATTGTTAACGTGGATACAGGTGCCAAGCGGTGCGTCCCCATGACCCCTAACACCCTGCCAAGGTTCAGTGATAAGTCGTTTATAGTATTCTCACAAACACCCAAAAACGCGAATACGGACAAAGCAATTTTCGGCACAAAATTGCATTATACAGGCCCGTTGGGAATCGGTTTTTGCATGTTATTCGCGAAAGTATAAGAGCTATCGCCACGAAACGTGGCAGTCTGTTAGGGTCCATGGGGCCGAGACTGCCTGCACGAGGTGAGCTACCTGGTGACGTAATTGACGTCAAAACGACGTCAAAGGCAGCCCTATGTAATGTAAACAGTACAACAATAGGCGTACATTGGTGCGCTTCAGGTCGCGTATGAATTCTTAACGCGGATACAGATGCCAAACGGTGCCTCCCCATGACCCCTACTATCCTGCCAAGGTTCAATGATAAGTCGTTTATAGTATTCTCATAAACACGCAAAAACGCGTATACGGACATAGAAATTTTCGGCCCAAAATTGCATCATACGGGCCCGTAGAGAATGGGGTTTTGCATGTTATTGGCGAAAGTATAAGAGCTATCGCCACGAAACTTGGCAGTCTGTTAGGGTCCATGGGGCCTAGACTGCCTGCACGAGGTGAGCTTCCTGGTGACGTAACTGACGTCAAAACGACGTCAAAGGCAAGCCGTATTTAACATATACGTTACAGCAATAGGGGTTCATTGGTGCGCTTCAGGTCGCGTATGAATTGTTAACGTGCATACAGGTACCAAACGATACATCCGCATGACCCCTAACACCCTGCCAAGGTTCAATGATAAGTCGTTTATAGTAATCTCACAAACGCGCAAAAACGCGTATACGGACATAGAAATTTTCGGGCCAAAATTGCATTATACAGGCCCTTGGAGAATCGGTTTTTGCATGTCATTGGCGAAAGTATAAGAGCTATCGACACGAAACTTGGCAGTCTGTTAGAGTCCATGGGGCTGAGACTGCCTGCACGAGGTGAGCTTCCTGGTGACGTAACGGACGTCGAAACGACGTCAACGGCAGCCCAACTTAACGTATACAGTACAGCAATAGGAGTACATTGGTGCGCTTCAGGTCGCGTATGAATTGTTAACGTAGATACAGGTGCCAAGCGGTGCGTCCCCATGACCCCTAACACCCTGCCAAGGTTCAATGATAAGTCGTTTATAGTACTCTCACAAATACGCAAAAACGCGTATACGGACATTGAAATTTTCGGGCCAAAATTGCATTATACAGGCCCTTGGAGAATCGGTTTTTGCATGTTATTTGCGAAAGAATAAGAGCTATCGCCACGAAACTTGGCAGTCTGTTAGAGTCCATGGGGCCGAGACTGTCTGCACGAGGTGAGCTTCCTGGTGACGTAACTGACGTCAAAACGACGTCAACAGCAGCCCAACTTAACGTATACAGTACAGCAATAGGAGTACATTGGTGCGCTTCAGGTCGCGTATGAATTGTTAACGTGGATACAGGTGCCAAGCGGTGCGTCCCCATGACCCCTAACACCCTGCCAAGGTTCAGTGATAAGTCGTTTATAGTATTCTCACAAACACCCAAAAACGCGAATACGGACATAGCAATTTTCGGCCCAAAATTGCATTATACAGGCCCGTTGGGAATCGGTTTTTGCATGTTATTCGCGAAAGTATAAGAGCTATCGCCACGAAACGTGGCAGTCTGTTAGGGTCCATGGGGCCGAGACTGCCTGCACGAGGTGAGCTACCTGGTGACGTAATTGACGTCAAAACGACGTCAAAGGCAGCCCTATGTAATGTAAACAGTACAACAATAGGCGTACATTGGTGCGCTTCAGGTCGCGTATGAATTGTTAACGCGGAAACAAATGCCAAACGGTGCCTCCCCATGACCCCTAATATCCTGCCAAAGTTCAATGATAAGTCGTTTATAGTATTCTCATAAACACGCAAAAACGCGTATACGGACATAGACATTTTCGGCCCAAAATTGCATTATACAGGCCCGTAGAGAATGGGGTTTTGCATGTTATTGGCGAAAGTATACGAGCTATCTCCACGAAACTTGGCAGTCTGTTAGGGTCCATGGGGCCGAGACTGCCTGCACGAGGTGAGCTTCCTGGTGACGTAACTGACGTCAAAACGACGTCAACGGCAGCCCAACTTAACGTATACAGTACAGCAATAGGAGTACATTGGTGCGCTTCAGGTCGCGTATGAATTGTTAACGTAGATACAGGTGCCAAGCGGTGCGTCCCCATGACCCCTAACACCCTGCCAAGGTTCAATGATAAGTCGTTTATAGTACTCTCACAAATACGCAAAAACGCGTATACGGACATTGAAATTTTCGGGCCAAAATTGCATTATACAGGCCCTTGGAGAATCGGTTTTTGCATGTTATTTGCGAAAGAATAAGAGCTATCGCCACGAAACTTGGCAGTCTGTTAGAGTCCATGGGGCCGAGACTGTCTGCACGAGGTGAGCTTCCTGGTGACGTAACTGACGTCAAAACGACGTCAACAGCAGCCCAACTTAACGTATACAGTACAGCAATAGGAGTACATTGGTGCGCTTCAGGTCGCGTATGAATTGTTAACGTGGATACAGGTGCCAAGCGGTGCGTCCCCATGACCCCTAACACCCTGCCAAGGTTCAGTGATAAGTCGTTTATAGTATTCTCACAAACACCCAAAAACGCGAATACGGACATAGCAATTTTCGGCCCAAAATTGCATTATACAGGCCCGTTGGGAATCGGTTTTTGCATGTTATTCGCGAAAGTATAAGAGCTATCGCCACGAAACGTGGCATTCTGTTAGGGTCCATGGGGCCGAGACTGCCTGCACGAGGTGAGCTACCTGGTGACGTAATTGACGTCAAAACGACGTCAAAGGCAGCCCTATGTAATGTAAACAGTACAACAATAGGCGTACATTGGTGCGCTTCAGGTCGCGTATGAATTGTTAACGCGGAAACAGATGCCAAACGGTGCCTCCCCATGACCCCTAATATCCTGCCAAAGTTCAATGATAAGTCGTTTATAGTATTCTCATAAACACGCAAAAACGCGTATACGGACATAGACATTTTCGGCCCAAAATTGCATTATACGGGCCCGTAGAGAATGGGGTTTTGCATGTTATTGGCGAAAGTATACGAGCTATCTCCACGAAACTTGGCAGTCTGTTAGGGTCCATGGGGCCGAGACTGCCTGCACGAGGTGAGCTTCCTGGTGACGTAACTGACGTCAAAACGACGTCAAAGGCAAGCCGTATTTAACATATACGTTACAGCAATAGGGGTTCATTGGTGCGCTTCAGGTCGCGTATGAATTGTTAACGTAGATACAGGTGCCAAGCGGTGCGTCCCCATGACCCCTAACACCCTGCCAAGGTTCAATGATAAGTCGTTTATAGTATTCTCACAAACACGCAAAAACGCGTATACGGACAAAGAAATTTTCGGCCCAAAATTGCATTATACAGGCCCGTAGAGAATCGGTTTTTGCATGTTATTCGCGAAAGTATCAGAGCTATCGCCACGAAACGTGGCAGTCTGTTAGGGTCCATGGGGCCGAGACTGTCTGCACGAGGTGAGCTACCTGGTGACGTAATTGACGTCAAAACGACGTCAAAGGCAGCCCTATGTAATGTAAACAGTACAACAATAGCCGTACATTGGTGCGCTTCAGGTCGCGTATGAATTGTTAACGCGGATACAGATGCCAAACGGTGCCTCCCCATGACCCCTAATAACCTGCCAAGGTTCAATGATAAGTCGTTTATAGTATTCTCATAAACACGCAAATACGCGTATACGGACATATAAATTTTCGGCCCAAAATTGCATCATACGGGCCCGTAGAGAATGGGGTTTTGCATGTTATTGGCGAAAGTATAAGAGCTATCGCCACGAAACTTGGCAGTCTGTTAGGGTCCATGGGGCCGAGACTGCCTGCACGAGGTGAGCTTCCTGGTGACGTAACTGACGTCAAAACGACGTCAAAGGCAAGCCGTATTTAACATATACGTTACAGCAATAGGGGTTCATTGGTACGCTTCAGGTCGCGTATGAATTGTTAACGTGCACACAGGTGCCAAACGGTGCATCCGCATGACCCCTAACACCCTGCCAAGGTTCAATGATAAGTCGTTTATAGTATTCTCACAAACACGCAAAAACGCGTATACGGACATAGAAATTTTCGGGCCAAAATTGCATTATACAGGCCCTTGGAGAATCGGTTTTTGCATGTTATTGGCGAAAGTATAAGAGCTATCGACACGAAACTTGGCAGTCTGTTAGAGTCCATGGGGCTGAGACTGCTTGCGCGATGTGAGCTTCCTGGTGACGTAACTGACGTCGAAACAACGTCAACGGCAGCCCAACTTAACGTATACAGTACAGCAATAGGAGTACATTGGTGCGCTTCAGGTCGCGTATGAATTGTTAACGTAGATACAGGTGCCAAGCGGTGCGTCCCCATGACCCCTAACACCCTGCCAAGGTTCAATGATAAGTCGTTTATAGTATTCTCACAAACACGCAAAAACGCGAATACGGACATAGAAATGTTTGGGCCAAAATTGCATTATACAGGCCCGTAGAGAATCGGTTTTTGCATGTTATTGGCGAAAGTATAAGAGCTATCGCCACGAAACTTGGCAGTCTGTTAGAGTACATGGGGCCGAGACTGTCTGCACGAGGTGATCTTCCTGGTGACGTAACTGACGTCAACAGCAGCCCAACTTAACGTATACAGTACAGCAATAGGAGTACATTGGTGCGCTTCAGGTTGCGTATGAATTGTTAACGTGGATACAGGTGCCAAGCGGTGCGTCCCCATGACCCCTAACACCCTGCCAAGGTTCAGTGATAAGTCGTTTATAGTATTCTCACAAACACCCAAAAACGCGAATACGGACAAAGCAATTTTCGGCCCAAAATTGCATTATACAGGCCCGTTGGGAATCGGTTTTTGCATGTTATTCGCGAAAGTATAAGAGCTATCGCCACGAAACGTGGCAGTCTGTTAGGGTCCATGGGGCCGAGCCTGCCTGCACGAGGTGAGCTACCTGGTGACGTAATTGACGTCAAAAGGACGTCAAAGGCAGCCCTATGTAATGTAAACAGTACAACAATAGGCGTACATTGGTGCGCTTAAGGTCGCGTATGAATTCTTAACGCGGATACAGATGCCAAACGGTGCCTCCCCATGACCCCTAATATCCTGCCAAGGTTCAATGATAAGTCGTTTATAGTATTCTCATAAACACGCAAAAACGCGTATACGGACATAGAAATGTTCGGCCCAAAATTGCATCATACGGGCCCGTAGAGAATGGGGTTTTGCATGTTATTGGCGAAAGTATACGAGCTATCTCCACGAAACTTGGCAGTCTGTTAGGGTCCATGGGGCCGAGACTGCCTGCACGAGGTGAGCTTCCTGGTGACGTAACTGACGTCAAAACGACGTCAAAGGCAAGCCGTATTTAACATATACGTTACAGCAATAGGGGTTCATTGGTGCGCTTTAGGTCGCGTATGAATTGTTAACGTGCATACAGGTGCCAAACGGTGCATCCGCATGACCCCTAACACCCTGCCAAGGTTCAATGATAAGTCGTTTATAGTATTCTCACAAACACGCAAAAACGCGTATACGGACATAGAAATTTTCGGGCCAAAATTGCATTATACAGGCCCTTGGAGAATCGGTTTTTGCATGTTATTGGCGAAGTATAAGAGCTATCGACACGAAACTTGGCAGTCTGTTAGAGTCCATGGGGCTGAGACTGCCTGCACGAGGTGAGCTTCCTGGTGACGTAACTGACGTCGAAACG
This sequence comes from Congeria kusceri, assembly GCA_027627225.1. Classification (NCBI taxonomy): domain Eukaryota; kingdom Metazoa; phylum Mollusca; class Bivalvia; order Myida; family Dreissenidae; genus Congeria; species Congeria kusceri. The sequence goes on from JAPFQT010000186.1 coordinate 132,261, forward strand.
ACGTCAACGGCAGCCCAACTTAACGTATACAGTAAAGCAATAGGAGTACATTGGTGCGCTTCAGGTCGCGTATGAATTGTTAACGTAGATACAGGTGCCAAGCGGTGCGTCCCCATGACCCCTAACACCCTGCCAAGGTTCAATGATAAGTCGTTTATAGTATTCTCACAAACACGCAAAAACGCGTATACGGACATAGAAATTTTCGGGCCAAAATTGCATTATACAGGCCCTTGGAGAATCGGTTTTTGCATGTTATTTGCGAAAGTATAAGAGCTATCGCCACGAAACTTGGCAGTCTGTTAGAGTCCATGGGGCCGAGACTGTCTGCACGAGGTGAGCTTCCTGGTGACGTAACTGACGTCAAAACGACGTCAACGGCAGCCCAACTTAACGTATACAGTACAGCAATAGGAGTACATTGGTGCGCTTCAGGTCGCGTATGAATTGTTAACGTGGATACAGGTGCCAAGCGGTGCGTCCCCATGACCCCTAACACCCTGCCAAGGTTCAGTGATAAGTCGTTTATAGTATTCTCACAAACACCCAAAAACGCGAATACGGACAAAGAAATTTTCGTCCCAAAATTGCATTATACAGGCCCGTAGGGAATCGGTTTTTGCATGTTATTGGCGAAAGTATAAGAGCTATCGCCACGAAACGTGGCAGTCTGTTAGGGTCCATGGGGCCGAGACTGCCTGCACGAGGTGAGCTTCCTGGTGACGTAACTGACGTCAAAACGACGTCAAAGGCAAGCCGTATTTAACATATACGTTACAGCAATAGGGGTTCATTGGTGCGCTTCAGGTCGCGTATGAATTGTTAACGTGCATACAGGTGCCAAACGGTGCATCCGCATGACCCCTAACACCCTGCCAAGATTCAATGATAAGTCGTTTATAGTATTCTCACAAACACGCAAAAACGCGTATACGGACATAGAAATTTTCGGGCCAAAATTGCATAATACAGGCCCTTGGAGAATCGATTTTTGCATGTTATTGGCGAAAGTATAAGAGCTATCGACACGAAACTTGGCAGTCTGTTAGAGTCCATGGGGCTGAGACTGCCTGCACGAGGTGAGCTTCTTGGTGACGTAACTGACGTCGAAACGACGTCAACGGCAGCCCAACTTAACGTATATACAGAACAGCAATAGGAGTACATTGGTGCGCTTCAGGTCGCGTATGAATTGTTAACGTAGATACAGGTGCCAAGCGGTGCGTCCCCATGACCCCTAACACCCTGCCAAGGTTCAATGATAAGTCGTTTATAGTATTCTCACAAACACGCAAAAACGCGTATACGGACATAGACATGTTCGGGCCAAAATTGCATTATACAGGCCCTTGGAGAATCGGTTTTTTTTTTTGCATGTTATTGGCGAAAGTATAAGAGCTATCGCCACGAAACTTGGCAGTCTGTTAGAGTCCATGGGGCCGAGACTGTCTGCACGAGGTGAGCTTCCTGGTGACGTAACTGACGTCAAAACGACGTCAACAGCAGCCCAACTTAACGTATACAGTACAGCAATAGGAGTACATTAGTGCGCTTCAGGTCGCGTATGAATTGTTAACGTGGATACAGGTGCCAAGCGGTGCGTCCCCATGACCCCTAACACCCTGCCAAGGTTCAGTGATAAGTCGTTTATAGTATTCTCACAAACACCCAAAAACGCGAATACGGACAAAGAAATTTTCGGCCCAAAATTGCATTATACAGACCCGTAGGGAATCGGTTTTTGCATGTTATTGGCGAAAGTATAAGAGCTATCGCCACGAAACGTGGCAGTCTGTTAGGGTCCATGGGGCCGAGACTGCCTGCACGAGGTGAGCTACCTGGTGACGTAATTGACGTCAAAACGACGTCAAAGGCAGCCCTATGTAATGTAAACAGTACAACAATAGGCGTACATTGGTGCGCTTCAGGTCGCGTATGAATTGTTAACGCGGATACAGATGCCAAACGGTGCCTCCCCATGACCCCTAATATCCTGCCAAGGTTCAATGATAAGTCGTTTATAGGATTCTCATAAACACGCATAAACGCGTATACGGACATAGAAATTTTCGGCCCAAAATTGCATCATACGGGCCATAGAGAATGGGGTTTTGCATGTTATTGGCGAAAGTATAAGAGCTATCGCCACGAAACTTGGCAGTCTGTTAGGGTCCATGGGGCCGAGACTGCCTGCACGAGGTGAGCTTCATGGTGACGTAACTGACGTCAAAACGACGTCAAAGGCAAGCCGTATTTAACATATACGTTACAGCAATAGGGGTTCATTGGTACGCTTCAGGTCGCGTATGAATTGTTAACGTGCACACAGGTGCCAAACGGTGCATCCGCATGACCCCTAACACCCTGCCAAGGTTCAATGATAAGTCGTTTATAGTATTCTCACAAACACGCAAAAACGCGTATACGGACATAGAAATTTTCGGGCCAAAATTGCATTATACAGGCCCTTGGAGAATCTGTTTTTGCATGTTATTGGCGAAAGTATAAGAGCTATCGACACGAAACTTGGCAGTCTGTTAGAGTCCATGGGGCTGAGACTGCTTGCGCGAGGTGAGCTTCCTGGTGACGTAACTGACGTCGAAACAGCGTCAACGGCAGCCCAACTTAACGTATACAGTACAGCAATAGGAGTACATTGGTGCGCTTCAGGTCGCGTATGAATTGTTAACGTAGATACAGGTGCCAAGCGGTGCGTCCCCATGACCCCTAACACCCTGCCAAGGTTCAATGATAAGTCGTTTATAGTATTCTCACAAACACGCAAAAACGCGTATACGGACATAGAAATGTTTGGGCCAAAATTGCATTATACAGGCCCTTGGAGAATCGGTTTTTGCATGTTATTGGCGAAAGTATAAGAGCTATCGCCACGAAACTTGGCAGTCTGTTAGAGTCCATGGGGCCGAGACTGTCTGCACGAGGTGATCTTCCTGGTGACGTAACTGACGTCAACAGCAGCCCAACTTAACGTATACAGTACAGCAATAGGAGTACATTGGTGCGCTTCAGGTCGCGTATGAATTGTTAACGTGGATACAGGTGCCAAGCGGTGCGTCCCCATGACCCCTAACACCCTGCCAAGGTTCAGTGATAAGTCGTTTATAGTATTCTCACAAACACCCAAAAACGCGAATACGGACAAAGCAATTTTCGGCCCAAAATTGCATTATACAGGCCCGTTGGGAATCGGTTTTTGCATGTTATTCGCGAAAGTATAAGATCTATCGCCACGAAACGTGGCAGTCTGTTAGGGTCCATGGGGCCGAGACTGCCTGCACGAGGTGAGCTACCTGGTGACGTAATTGACGTCAAAACGACGTCAAAGGCAGCCCTATGTCATGTAAACAGTACAACAATAGGCGTACATTGGTGCGCTTCAGGTCGCGTATGAATTCTTAACGCGGATACAGATGCCAAACGGTGCCTCCCCATGACCCCTAATATCCTGCCAAGGTTCAATGATAAGTCGTTTATAGTATTCTCATAAACACGCAAAAACGCGTATACGGACATAGAAATTTTCGGCCCAAAATTGCATCATACGGGCCCGTAGAGAATGGGGTTTTGCATGTTATTGGCGAAAGTATAAGAGCTATCGCCACGAAACTTGGCAGTCTGTTAGGGTCCATGGGGCCTAGACTGCCTGCACGAGGTGAGCTTCCTGGTGACGTAACGGACCTCGAAACGACGTCAACGGCAGCCCAACTTAACGTATACAGTACAGCAATAGGAGTACATTGGTGCGCTTCAGGTCGCGTATGAATTGTTAACGTAGATACAGGTGCCAAGCGGTGCGTCCCTATGACCCCTAACACCCTGCCAAGGTTCAATGATAAGTCGTTTATAGTACTCACACAAATACGCAAAAACGCGTATACGGACATTGAAATTTTCGGGCCAAAATTGCATTATACAGGCCCTTGGAGAATCGGTTTTTGCATGTTATTTGCGAAAGAATAAGAGCTATCACCACGAAACTTGGCAGTCTGTTAGAGTCCATGGGGCCGAGACTGTCTGCACGAGGTGAGCTTCCTGGTGACGTAACTGACGTCAAAACGACGTCAACAGCAGCCCAACTTAACGTATACAGTACAGCAATAGGAGTACATTGGTGCGCTTCAGGTCGCGTATGAATTGTTAACGTGGATACAGGTGCCAAGCGGTGCGTCTCCATGACCCCTAACACCCTGCCAAGGTTCAGTGATAAGTCGTTTATAGTATTCTCACAAACACCCAAAAACGCGAATACGGACATAGCAATTTTCGGCCCAAAATTGCATTATACAGGCCCGTTGGGAATCGGTTTTTGCATGTTATTCGCGAAAGTATAAGAGCTATCGCCACGAAACGTGGCAGTCTGTTAGGGTCCATGGGGCCGAGACTGCCTGCACGAGGTGAGCTACCTGGTGACGTAATTGACGTCAAAACGACGTCAAAGGCAGCCCTATGTAATGTAAACAGTACAACAATAGGCGTACATTGGTGCGCTTCAGGTCGCGTATGAATTGTTAACGCGGAAACAGATGCCAAACGGTGCCTCCCCATGACCCCTAATATCCTGCCAAAGTTCAATGATAAGTCGTTTATAGTATTCTCATAAACACGCAAAAACGCGTATACGGACATAGACATTTTCGGCCCAAAATTGCATTATACGGGCCAGTAGAGAATGGGGTTTTGCATGTTATTGGCGAAAGTATACGAGCTATCTCCACGAAACTTGGCAGTCTGTTAGGGTCCATGGGGCCGAGACTGCCTGCACGAGGTGAGCTTCCTGGTGACGTAACTGACGTCAAAACGACGTCAAAGGCAAGCCGTATTTAACATATACGTTACAGCAATAGGGGTTCATTGGTGCGCTTTAGGTCGCGTATGAATTGTTAACGTGCATACAGGTGCCAAACGGTGCATCCGCATGACCCCTAACACCCTGCCAAGGTTCAATGATAAGTCGTTTATAGTATTCTCACAAACACGCAAAAACGCGTATACGGACATAGAAATTTTCGTGCCAAAATTGCATTATACAGGCCCTTGGAGAATCGGTTTTTGCATGTTATTGGCGAAGTATAAGAGCTATCGACACGAAACTTGGCAGTCTGTTAGAGTCCATGGGGCTGAGACTGCCTGCACGAGGTGAGCTTCCTGGTGACGTAACTGACGTCGAAACGACGTCAACGGCAGCCCAACTTAACGTATACAGTAAAGCAATAGGAGTACATTGGTGCGCTTCAGGTCGCGTATGAATTGTTAACGTAGATACAGGTGCCAAGCGGTGCGTCCCCATGACCCCTAACACCCTGCCAAGGTTCAATGATAAGTCGTTTATAGAATTCTCACAAACACGCAAAAACGCGTATACGGACATAGAAATTTTCGGGCCAAAATTGCATTATACAGGCCCTTGGAGATTCGGTTTTTGCATGTTATTTGCGAAAGTATAAGAGCTATCGCCACGAAACTTGGCAGTCTGTTAGAGTCCATGGGGCCGAGACTGTCTGCACGAGGTGAGCTTCCTGGTGACGTAACTGACGTCAAAACGACGTCAACGGCAGCCCAACTTAACGTATACAGTACAGCAATAGGAGTACATTGGTGCGCTTCAGGTCGCGTATGAATTGTTAACGTGGATACAGGTGCCAAGCGGTGCGTCCCCATGACCCCTAACACCCTGCCAAGGTTCAGTGATAAGTCGTTTATAGTATTCTCACAAACACCCAAAAACGCGAATACGGACAAAGAAATTTTCGTCCCAAAATTGCATTATACAGGCCCGTAGGGAATCGGTTTTTGCATGTTATTGGCGAAAGTATAAGAGCTATCGCCACGAAACGTGGCAGTCTGTTAGGGTCCATGGGGCCGAGACTGCCTGCACGAGGTGAGCTTCCTGGTGACGTAACTGACGTCAAAACGACGTCAAATGCAAGCCGTATTTAACATATACTTTACAGCAATAGGGGTTCATTGGTGCGCTTCAGGTCGCGTATGAATTGTTAACGTGCATACAGGTGCCAAACGGTGCATCCGCATGACCCCTAACACCCTGCCAAGATTCAATGATAAGTCGTTTATAGTATTCTCACAAACACGCAAAAACGCGTATACGGACATAGAAATTTTCGGGCCAAAATTGCATAATACAGGCCCTTGGAGAATCGGTTTTTGCATGTTATTGGCGAAAGTATAAGAGCTATCGACACGAAACTTGGCAGTCTGTTAGAGTCCATGGGGCTGAGACTGCCTGCACGAGGTGAGCTTCCTGGTGACGTAACTGACGTCGAAACGACGTCAACGGCAGCCCAACTTAACGTATATACAGAACAGCAATAGGAGTACATTGGTGCGCTTCAGGTCGCGTATGAATTGTTAACGTAGATACAGGTGCCAAGCGGTGCGTCCCCATGACCCCTAACACCCTGCCAAGGTTCAATGATAAGTCGTTTATAGTATTCTCACAAACACGCAAAAACGCGTATACGGACATAGACATGTTCGGGCCAAAATTGCATTATACAGGCCCTTGGAGAATCGGTTTTTGCATGTTATTGGCGAAAGTATAAGAGCTATCGCCACGAAACTTGGCAGTCTGTTAGAGTCCATGGGGCCGAGACTGTCTGCACGAGGTGAGCTTCCTGGTGACGTAACTGACGTCAAAACGACATCAACAGCAGCCCAACTTAACGTATACAGTACAGCAATAGGAGTACATTGGTGCGCTTCAGGTCGCGTATGAATTGTTAACGTGGATACAGGTGCCAAGCGGTGCGTCCCCATGACCCCTAACACCCTGCCAAGGTTCAGTGATAAGTCGTTTATAATATTCTCACAAACACCCAAAAACGCGAATACGGACAAAGAAATTTTCGGCCCAAAATTGCATTATACAGACCCGTAGGGAATCGGTTTTTGCATGTTATTGGCGAAAGTATAAGAGCTATCGCCACGAAACGTGGCAGTCTGTTAGGGTCCATGGGGCCGAGACTGCCTGCACGAGGTGAGCTACCTGGTGACGTAATTGACGTCAAAACGACGTCAAAGGCAGCCCTATGTAATGTAAACAGTACAACAATAGGCGTACATTGGTGCGCTTCAGGTCGCGTATGAATTGTTAACGCGGATACAGATGCCAAACGGTGCCTCCCCATGACCCCTAATATCCTGCCAAGGTTCAATGATAAGTCGTTTATAGGATTCTCATAAACACGCAAAAACGCGTATACGGACATAGAAATTTACGGCCCAAAATTGCATCATACGGGCCATAGAGAATGGGGTTTTGCATGTTATTGGCGAAAGTATAAGAGCTATCGCCACGAAACTTGGCAGTCTATTAGGGTCCATGGGGCCGAGACTGCCTGCACGAGGTGAGCTTCCTGGTGACGTAACTGACGTCAAAACGACGTCAAAGGCAAGCCGTATTTAACATATACGTTACAGCAATAGGGGTTCATTGGTGCGCTTCAGGTCGCGTATGAATTGTTAACGTGCATACAGGTGCCAAACGGTGCATCCGCATGACCCCTAACACCCTGCCAAGGTTCAATGATAAGTCGTTTATAGTATTCTCACAAACACGCAAAAACGCGTATACGGACATAGAAATTTTTGTGCCAAAATTGCATTATACAGGCCCTTGGAGAATCGGTTTTTGCATGTTATTGGCGAAAGTATAAGAGCTATCGACACGAAACTTGGCAGTCTGTTAGAGTCCATTGGGCTGAGACTGCCTGCACGAGGTGAGCTTCCTGGTGACGTAACTGACGTCAAAACGACGTCAACGGCATCCCAACTTAACGTATACAGTACAGCAATAGGAGTACATTGGTGCGCTTCAGGTCGCGTATGAATTGTTAACGTAGATACAGGTGCCAAGCGGTGCGTCCCCATGACCCCTAACACCCTGCCAAGGTTCAATGATAAGTCGTTTATAGTATTCTCACAAACACGCAAAAACGCGTATACGGACATAGAAATTTTCGGGCCAAAATTGCATTATACAGGCCCTTGGAGAATCGGTTTTTGCATGTTATTGGCGAAAGTATAAGAGCTATCGCCACGAAACTTGGCAGTCTGTTAGAGTCCATGGGGCCGAGACTGTCTGCACGAGGTGAGCTTCCTGGTGACGTAACTGACGTCAAAACGACGTCAACAGCAGCCCAACTTAACGTATACAGTACAGCAATAGGAGTACATTGGTGCGCTTCGGGTCGCGTATGAATAGTTAACGTAGATACAGGTGCCAATCGGTGCGTCCCCATGACCCCTAACACCCTGCCAAGGTTCAATGATAAGTCGCTTATAGTATTCTCACAAATACGCAAAAACGCGTATACGGACAAAGAAATTTTCGGCCCAAAATTGCATTATACAGGCCCGTAGAGAATCGGTTTTTGCATGTTATTCGCGAAAGTAAAAGAGCTATCGCCACGAAACGTGGCAGTCTGTTAGGGTCCATGGGGCCGAGACTGCCTGCACGAGGTGAGCTACCTGGTGACGTAATTGACGTCAAAACGACGTCAAAGGCAGCCCTATGTAATGTAAACAGTACAACAATAGGCGTACATTGGTGCGCTTCAGGTCGCGTATGAATTCTTAACGCGGATACAGATGCCAAACGGTGCCTCCCCATGACCCCTAATATCCTGCCAAGGTTCAATGATAAGTCGTTTATAGTATTCTCATAAACACGCAAAAACGCGTATACGGACATAGAAATTTTCGGCCCAAAATTGCATCATACGGGCCCGTAGAGAATGGGGTTTTGCATGTTATTGGCGAAAGTATAAGAGCTATCGCCACGAAACTTGGCAGTCTGTTAGGGTCCATGGGGCCGAGCCTGCCTGCACGAGGTGAGCTTCCTGGTGACGTAACTGACGTCAAAACGACGTCAAAGGCAAGCCGTATTTAACATATACGTTACAGCAATAGGGGTTCATTGGTACGCTTCAGGTCGCGTATGAATTGTTAACGTGCACACAGGTGCCAAACGGTGCATCCGCATGACCCCTAACACCCTGCCAAGGTTCAATGATAAGTCGTTTATAGTATTCTCACAAACACGCAAAAACGCGTATACGGACATAGAAATTTTCGGGCCAAAATTGCATTATACAGGCCCTTGGAGAATCGGTTTTTGCATGTTATTGGCGAAAGTATAAGAGCTATCGACACGAAACTTGGCAGTCTGTTAGAGTCCATGGGGCTGAGACTGCTTGCGCGAGGTGAGCTTCCTGGTGACGTAACTGACGTCGAAACAACGTCAACGGCAGCCCAACTTAACGTATACAGTACAGCAATAGGAGTACATTGGTGCGCTTCAGGTCGCGTATGAATTGTTAACGTAGATACAGGTGCCAAGCGGTGCGTCCCCATGACCCCTAACACCCTGCCAAGGTTCAATGATAAGACGTTTATAGTATTCTCACAAACACGCAAAAACGCGTATACGGACATAGAAATGTTTGGGCCAAAATTGCATTATACAGGCCCTTGGAGAATCGGTTTTTGCATGTTATTGGCGAAAGTATAAGAGCTATCGCCACGAAACTTGGCAGTCTGTTAGAGTACATGGGGCCGAGACTGTCTGCACGAGGTGATCTTCCTGGTGACGTAACTGACGTCAACAGCAGCCCAACTTAACGTATACAGTACAGCAATAGGAGTACATTGGTGCGCTTCAGGTCGCGTATGAATTGTTAACGTGGATACAGGTGCCAAGCGGTGCGTCCCCATGACCCCTAACACCCTGCCAAGGTTCAGTGATAAGTCGTTTATAGTATTCTCACAAACACCCAAAAACGCGAATACGGACAAAGCAATTTTCGGCCCAAAATTGCATTATACAGGCCCGTTGGGAATCGGTTTTTGCATGTTATTCGCGAAAGTATAAGAGCTATCGCCACGAAACGTAACAGTCTGTTAGGGTCCATGGGGCCGAGACTGCCTGCACGAGGTGAGCTACCTGGTGACGTAATTGACGTCAAAACGACGTCAAAGGCAGCCCTATGTAATGTAAACAGTACAACAATAGGCGTACATTGGTGCGCTTCAGGTCGCGTATGAATTCTTAACGCGGATACAGATGCCAAACGGTGCCTCCCCATGACCCCTACTATCCTGGTAAGGTTCAATGATAAGTCGTTTATAGTATTCTCATAAACACGCAAAAACGCGTATACGGACATAGAAATTTTCGGCCCAAAATTGCATCATACGGGCCCGTAGAGAATGGGGTTTTGCATGTTATTGGCAAAAGTATAAGAGCTATCGCCACGAAACTTGGCAGTCTGTTAGGGTCCATGGGGCCTAGACTGCCTGCACGAGATGAGCTTCCTGGTGACGTAACTGACGTCAAAACGACGTCAAAGGCAAGCCGTATTTAACATATACGTTACAGCAATAGGGGTTCATTGGTGCGCTTCAGGTCGCCTATGAATTGTTAACGTGCATACAGGTACCAAACGATACATCCGCATGACCCCTAACACCCTGCCAAGGTTCAATGATAAGTCGTTTATAGTAATCTCACAAACACGCAAAAACGCGTATACGGACATAGAAATTTTCGGGCCAAAATTGCATTATACAGGCCCTTGGAGAATCGGTTTTTGCATGTCATTGGCGAAAGTATAAGAGCTATCGACACGAAACTTGGCAGTCTGTTAGAGTCCATGGGGCTGAGACTGCCTGCACGAGGTGAGCTTCCTGGTGACGTAACGGACGTCGAAACGACGTCAACGGCAGCCCAACTTAACGTATACAGTACAGCAATAGGAGTACATTGGTGCGCTTCAGGTCGCGTATGAATTGTTAACGTAGATACAGGTGCCAAGCGGTGCGTCCCCATGACCCCTAACACCCTGCCAAGGTTCAACGATAAGTCGTTTATAGTACTCTCACAAATACGCAAAAACGCGTATACGGACATTGAAATTTTCGGGCCAAAATTGCATTATACAGGCCCTTGGAGAATCGGTTTTTGCATGTTATTTGCGAAAGAATAAGAGCTATCGCCACGAAACTTGGCAGTCTGTTAGAGTCCATGGGGCCGAGACTGTCTGCACGAGGTGAGCTTCCTGGTGACGTAACTGACGTCAAAACGACGTCAACAGCAGCCCAACTTAACGTATACAGTACAGCAATAGGAGTACATTGGTGCGCTTCAGGTCGCGTATGAATTGTTAACGTGGATACAGGTGCCAAGCGGTGCGTCCCCATGACCCCTAACACCCTGCCAAGGTTCAGTGATAAGTCGTTTATAGTATTCTCACAAACACCCAAAAACGCGAATACGGACATAGCAATTTTCGGCCCAAAATTGCATTATACAGGCCCGTTGGGAATCGGTTTTTGCATGTTATTCGCGAAAGTATAAGAGCTATCGCCACGAAACGTGGCAGTCTGTTAGGGTCCATGGGGCCGAGACTGCCTGCACGAGGTGAGCTACCTGGTGACGTAATTGACGTCAAAACGACGTCAAAGGCAGCCCTATGTAATGTAAACAGTACAACAATAGGCGTACATTGGTGCGCTTCAGGTCGCGTATGAATTCTTAACGCGGAAACAGATGCCAAACGGTGCCTCCCCATGACCCCTAATATCCTGCCAAAGTTCAATGATAAGTCGTTTATAGTATTCTCATAAACACGCAAAAACGCGTATACGGACATAGACATTTTCGGCCCAAAATTGCATTATACGGGCCCGTAGAGAATGGGGTTTTGCATGTTATTGGCGAAAGTATACGAGCTATCTCCACGAAACTTGGCAGTCTGTTAGGGTCCATGGGGCCGAGACTGCCTGCACGAGGTGAGCTTCCTGGTGACGTAACTGACGTCAAAACGACGTCAACGGCAGCCCAACTTAACGTATACAGTACAGCAATAGGAGTACATTGGTGCGCTTCAGGTCGCGTATGAATTGTTAACGTAGATACAGGTGCCAAGCGGTGCGTCCCCATGACCCCTAACACCCTGCCAAGGTTCAATGATAAGTCGTTTATAGTACTCTCACAAATACGCAAAAACGCGTATACGGACATTGAAATTTTCGGGCCAAAATTGCATTATACAGGCCCTTGGAGAATCGGTTTTTGCATGTTATTTGCGAAAGAATAAGAGCTATCGCCACGAAACTTGGCAGTCTGTTAGAGTCCATGGGGCCGAGACTGTCTGCACGAGGTGAGCTTCCTGGTGACGTAACTGACGTCAAAACGACGTCAACAGCAGCCCAACTTAACGTATACAGTACAGCAATAGGAGTACATTGGTGCGCTTCAGGTCGCGTATGAATTGTTAACGTGGATACAGGTGCCAAGCGGTGCGTCCCCATGACCCCTAACACCCTGCCAAGGTTCAGTGATAAGTCGTTTATAATATTCTCACAAACACCCAAAAACGCGAATACGGACATAGCAATTTTCGGCCCAAAATTGCATTATACAGGCCCGTTGGGAATCGGTTTTTGCATGTTATTCGCGAAAGTATAAGAGCTATCGCCACGAAACGTGGCAGTCTGTTAGGGTCCATGGGGCCGAGACTGCCTGCACGAGGTGAGCTACCTGGTGACGTAATTGACGTCAAAACGACGTCAAAGGCAGCCCTATGTAATGTAAACAGTACAACAATAGGCGTACATTGGTGCGCTTCAGGTCGCGTATGAATTGTTAACGCGGAAACAGATGCCAAACGGTGCCTCCCCATGACCCCTAATATCCTGCCAAAGTTCAATGATAAGTCGTTTATAGTATTCTCATAAACACGCAAAAACGCGTATACGGACATAGACATTTTCGGCCCAAAATTGCATTATACGGGCCAGTAGAGAATGGGGTTTTGCATGTTATTGGCGAAAGTATACGAGCTATCTCCACGAAACTTGGCAGTCTGTTAGGGTCCATGGGGCCGAGACTGCCTGCACGAGGTGAGCTTCCTGGTGACGTAACTGACGTCAAAACGACGTCAAAGGCAAGCCGTATTTAACATATACGTTACAGCAATAGGGGTTCATTGGTGCGCTTCAGGTCGCGTATGAATTGTTAACGTAGATACAGGTGCCAAGCGGTGCGTCCCCATGACCCCTAACACCCTGCCAAGGTTCAATGATAAGTCGTTTATAGTATTCTCACAAACACGCAAAAACGCGTATACGGACATAGAAATTTTCGGGCCAAAATTGCATTATACAGGCCCTTGGAGAATCGGTTTTTGCATGTTATTTGCGAAAGTATAAGAGCTATCGCCACGAAACTTGGCAGTCTGTTAGAGTCCATGGGGCCGAGACTGTCTGCACGAGGTGAGCTTCCTGGTGACGTAACTGACGTCAAAACGACGTCAACGGCAGCCCAACTTAACGTATACAGTACAGCAATAGGAGTACATTGGTGCGCTTCAGGTCGCGTATGAATTGTTAACGTGGATACAGGTGCCAAGCGGTGCGTCCCCATGACCCCTAACACCCTGCCAAGGTTCAGTGATAAGTCGTTTATAGTATTCTCACAAACACCCAAAAACGCGAATACGGACAAAGAAATTTTCGTCCCAAAATTGCATTATACAGGCCCGTAGGGAATCGGTTTTTGCATGTTATTGGCGAAAGTATAAGAGCTATCGCCACGAAACGTGGCAGTCTGTTAGGGTCCATGGGGCCGAGACTGCCTGCACGAGGTGAGCTTCCTGGTGACGTAACTGACGTCAAAACGACGTCAAAGGCAAGCCGTATTTAACATATACGTTACAGCAATAGGGGTTCATTGGTGCGCTTCAGGTCGCGTATGAATTGTTAACGTGCATACAGGTGCCAAACGGTGCATCCGTATGACCCCTAACACCCTGCCAAGATTCAATGATAAGTCGTTTATAGTATTCTCATAAACACGCAAAAACGCGTATACGGACATAGAAATTTTCGGGCCAAAATTGCATAATACAGGCCCTTGGAGAATCGGTTTTTGCATGTTATTGGCGAAAGTATAAGAGCTATCGACACGAAACTTGGCAGTCTGTTAGAGTCCATGGGGCTGAGACTGCCTGCACGAGGTGAGCTTCCTGGTGACGTAACTGACGTCGAAACGACGTCAACGGCAGCCCAACTTAACGTATATACAGAACAGCAATAGGAGTACATTGGTGCGCTTCAGGTCGCGTATGAATTGTTAACGTAGATACAGGTGCCAAGCGGTGCGTCCCCATGACCACTAACACCCTGCCAAGGTTCAATGATAAGTCGTTTATAGTATTCTCACAAACACGCAAAAACGCGTATACGGACATAGACATGTTCGGGCCAAAATTGCATTATACAGGCCCTTGGAGAATCGGTTTCTGCATGTTAATGGCGAAAGTATAAGAGCTATCGCCACGAAACTTGGCAGTCTGTTAGAGTCCATGGGGCTGAGACTGTCTGCACGAGGTGAGCTTCCTGGTGACGTAACTGACGTCAAAACGACGTCAACAGCAGCCCAACTTAACGTATACAGTACAGCAATAGGAGTACATTGGTGCGCTTCAGGTCGCGTATGAATTCTTAACGTGGATACAGGTGCCAAGCGGTGCGTCCCCATGACCCCTAACACCCTGCCAAGGTTCAGTGATAAGTCGTTTATAGTATTCTCACAAACACCCAAAAACGCGAATACGGACAAAGAAATTTTCGGCCCAAAATTGCATTATACAGACCCGTAGGGAATCGGTTTTTGCATGTTATTGGCGAAAGTATAAGAGCTATCGCCTCGAAACGTGGCAGTCTGTTAGGGTCCATGGGGCCGAGACTGCCTGCACGAGGTGAGCTACCTGGTGACGTAATTGACGTCAAAACGACGTCAAAGGCAGCCCTATGTAATGTAAACAGTACAACAATAGGCGTACATTGGTGCGCTTCAGGTCGCGTATGAATTGTTAACGCGGATACAGATGCCAAACGGTGCCTCCCCATGACCCCTAATATCCTGCCAAGGTTCAATGATAAGTCGTTTATAGGATTCTCATAAACACGCAAAAACGCGTATACGGACATAGAAATTTTCGGCCCAAAATTGCATCATACGGGCCATAGAGAATGGGGTTTTGCATGTTATTGGCGAAAGTATAAGAGCTATCGCCACGAAACTTGGCAGTCTATTAGGGTCCATGGGGCCGAGACTGCCTGCACGAGGTGAGCTTCCTGGTGACGTAACTGACGTCAAAACGACGTCAAAGGCAAGCCGTATTTAACATATACGTTACAGCAATAGGGGTTCATTGGTGCGCTTCAGGTCGCGTATGAATTGTTAACGTGCATACAGGTGCCAAACGGTGCATCCGCATGACCCCTAACACCCTGCCAAGGTTCAATGATAAGTCGTTTATAGTATTCTCACAAACACGCAAAAACGCGTATACGGACATAGAAATTTTTGTGCCAAAATTGCATTATACAGGCCCTTGGAGAATCGGTTTTTGCATGTTATTGGCGAAAGTATAAGAGCTATCGACAGGAAACTTGGCAGTCTGTTAGAGTCCATTGGGCTGAGACTGCCTGCACGAGGTGAGCTTCCTGGTGACGTAACTGACGTCAAAACGACGTCAACGGCATCCCAACTTAACGTATACAGTACAGCAATAGGAGTACATTGGTGCGCTTCAGGTCGCCTATGAATTGTTAACGTAGATACAGGTGCCAAGCGGTGCGGCCCCATGGCCCCTAACACCCTGCCAAGGTTCAATGATAAGTCGTTTATAGTATTCTCACAAACACGCAAAAACGCGTATACGGACATAGAAATTTTCGGGCCAAAATTGCATTATACAGGCCATTGGAGAATCGGTTTTTGCATGTTATTGGCGAAAGTATTAGAGCTATCGCCACGAAACTTGGCAGTCTGTTAGAGTCCATGGGGCCGAGACTGTCTGCACGAGGTGAGCTTCCTGGTGACGTAAGTGACGTCAAAACGACGTCAACGGCAGCCCAACTTAACGTATACAGTACAGCAATAGGAGTACATTGGTGCGCTTCAGGTCGCGTATGAATTGTTAACGTAGATACAGGTGCCAATCGGTGCGTCCCCATGACCCCTAACACCCTGCCAAGGTTCAATGATAAGTCGCTTATAGTATTCTCACAAATACGCAAAAACGCGTATACGGACAAAGAAATTTTCGGCCCAAAATTGCATTATACAGGCCCGTAGAGAATCGGTTTTTGCATGTTATTCGCGAAAGTATAAGAGCTATCGCCACGAAACGTGGCAGTCTGTTAGGGTCCATGGGGCCGAGACTGCCTGCACGAGGTGAGCTACCTGGTGACGTAATTGACGTCAAAACGACGTCAAAGGCAGCCCTATGTAATGTAAACAGTACAACAATAGGCGTACATTGGTGCGCTTCAGGTCGCGTATGAATTCTTAACGCGGATACAGATGCCAAACGGTGCCTCCCCATGACCCCTAATATCCTGCCAAGGTTCAATGATAAGTCGTTTATAGTATTCTCATAAACACGCAAAAACGCGTATACGGACATAGAAATTTTCGGCCCAAAATTGCATCATACGGGCCCGTAGAGAATGGGGTTTTGCATGTTATTGGCGAAAGTATAAGAGCTATCGCCACGAAACTTGGCAGTCTGTTAGGGTCCATGGGGCCGAGACTGCCTGCACGAGGTGAGCTTCCTGGTGACGTAACTGACGTCAAAACGACGTCAAAGGCAAGCCGTATTTAACATATACGTTACATCAATAGGGGTTTATTGGTACGCTTCAGGTCGCGTATGAATTGTTAACGTGCACACAGGTGCCAAACGGTGCATCCGCATGACCCCTAACACCCTGCCAAGGTTCAATGATAAGTCGTTTATAGTATTCTCACAAACACGCAAAAACGCGTATACGGACATAGAAATTTTCGGGCCAAAATTGCATTATACAGGCCCTTGGAGAATCGGTTTTTGCATGTTATTGGCGAAAGTATAAGAGCTATCGACACGAAACTTGGCAGTCTGTTAGAGTCCATGGGGCTGAGACTGCTTGCGCGAGGTGAGCTTCCTGGTGACGTAACTGACGTCGAAACAACGTCAACGGCAGCCCAACTTAACGTATACAGTACAGCAATAGGAGTACATTGGTGCGCTTCAGGTCGCGTATGAATTGTTAACGTAGATACAGGTGCCAAGCGGTGCGTCCCTATGACCCCTAACACCCTGCCAAGGTTCAATGATAAGACGTTTATAGTATTCTCACAAACACGCAAAAACGCGTATACGGACATAGAAATGTTTGGGCCAAAATTGCATTATACAGGCCCTTGGAGAATCGGTTTTTGCATGTTATTGGCGAAAGTATAAGAGCTATCGCCACGAAACTTGGCAGTCTGTTAGAGTACATGGGGCCGAGACTGTCTGCACGAGGTGATCTTCCTGGTGACGTAACTGACGTCAACAGCAGCCCAACTTAACGTATACAGTACAGCAATAGGAGTACATTGGTGCGCTTCAGGTCGCGTATGAATTGTTAACGTGGATACAGGTGCCAAGCGGTGCGTCCCCATGACCCCTAACACCCTGCCAAGGTTCAGTGATAAGTCGTTTATAGTATTCTCACAAACACCCAAAAACGCGAATACGGACAAAGCAATTTTCGGCCCAAAATTGCATTATACAGGCCCGTTGGGAATCGGTTTTTGCATGTTATTCGCGAAAGTATAAGAGCTATCGCCACGAAACGTGGCAGTCTGTTAGGGTCCATGGGGCCGAGACTGCCTGCACGAGGTGAGCTACCTGGTGACGTAATTGACGTCAAAACGACGTCAAAGGCAGCCCTATGTAATGTAAACAGTACAACAATAGGCGTACATTGGTGCGCTTCAGGTCGCGTATGAATTGTTAACGCGGAAACAGATGCCAAACGGTGCCTCCCCATGACCCCTAATATCCTGCCAAAGTTCAATGATAAGTCGTTTATAGTATTCTCATAAACACGCAAAAACGCGTATACGGACATAGACATTTTCGGCCCAAAATTGCATTATACGGGCCCGTAGAGAATGGGGTTTTGCATGTTATTGGCGAAAGTATACGAGCTATCTCCACGAAACTTGGCAGTCTGTTAGGGTCCATGGGGCCGAGACTGCCTGCACGAGGTGAGCTTCCTGGTGACGTAACTGACGTCAAAACGACGTCAAAGGCAAGCCGTATTTAACATATACGTTACAGCAATAGGGGTTCATTGGTGCGCTTCAGGTCGCGTATGAATTGTTAACGTAGATACAGGTGCCAAGCGGTGCGTCCCCATGACCCCTAACACCCTGCCAAGGTTCAATGATAAGTCGTTTATAGTATTCTCACAAACACGCAAAAACGCGTATACGGACAAAGAAATTTTCGGCCCAAAATTGCATTATACAGGCCCGTAGAGAATCGGTTTTTGCATGTTATTCGCGAAAGTATAAGAGCTATCGCCACGAAACGTGGCAGTCTGTTAGGGTCCATGGGGCCGAGACTGTCTGCACGAGGTGAGCTACCTGGTGACGTAATTGACGTCAAAACGACGTCAAAGGCAGCCCTATGTAATGTAAACAGTACAACAATAGCCGTACATTGGTGCGCTTCAGGTCGCGTATGAATTGTTAACGCGGATACAGATGCCAAACGGTGCCTCCCCATGACCCCTAATAACCTGCCAAGGTTCAATGATAAGTCGTTTATAGTATTCTCATAAACACGCAAATACGCGTATACGGACATATAAATTTTCGGCCCAAAATTGCATCATACGGGCCCGTAGAGAATGGGGTTTTGCATGTTATTGGCGAAAGTATAAGAGCTATCGCCACGAAACTTGGCAGTCTGTTAGGGTCCATGGGGCCGAAACTGCCTGCACGAGGTGAGCTTCCTGGTGACGTAACTGACGTCAAAACGACGTCAAAGGCAAGCCGTATTTAACATATACGTTACAGCAATAGGGGTTCATTGGTACGCTTCAGGTCGCGTATGAATTGTTAACGTGCACACAGGTGCCAAACGGTGCATCCGCATGACCCCTAACACCCTGCCAAGGTTCAATGATAAGTCGTTTATAGTATTCTCACAAACACGCAAAAACGCGTATACGGACATAGAAATTTTCGGGCCAAAATTGCATTATACAGGCCCTTGGAGAATCGGTTTTTGCATGTTATTGGCGAAAGTATAAGAGCTATCGACACGAAACTTGGCAGTCTGTTAGAGTCCATGGGGCTGAGACTGCTTGCGCGATGTGAGCTTCCTGGTGACGTAACTGACGTCGAAACAACGTCAACGGCAGCCCAACTTAACGTATACAGTACAGCAATAGGAGTACATTGGTGCGCTTCAGGTCGCGTATGAATTGTTAACGTAGATACAGGTGCCAAGCGGTGCGTCCCCATGACCCCTAACACCCTGCCAAGGTTCAATGATAAGTCGTTTATAGTATTCTCACAAACACGCAAAAACGCGAATACGGACATAGAAATGTTTGGGCCAAAATTGCATTATACAGGCCCGTAGAGAATCGGTTTTTGCATGTTATTGGCGAAAGTATAAGAGCTATCGCCACGAAACTTGGCAGTCTGTTAGAGTACATGGGGCCGAGACTGTCTGCACGAGGTGATCTTCCTGGTGACGTAACTGACGTCAACAGCAGCCCAACTTAACGTATACAGTACAGCAATAGGAGTACATTGGTGCGCTTCAGGTTGCGTATGAATTGTTAACGTGGATACAGGTGCCAAGCGGTGCGTCCCCATGACCCCTAACACCCTGCCAAGGTTCAGTGATAAGTCGTTTATAGTATTCTCACAAACACCCAAAAACGCGAATACGGACAAAGCAATTTTCGGCCCAAAATTGCATTATACAGGCCCGTTGGGAATCGGTTTTTGCATGTTATTCGCGAAAGTATAAGAGCTATCGCCACGAAACGTGGCAGTCTGTTAGGGTCCATGGGGCCGAGCCTGCCTGCACGAGGTGAGCTACCTGGTGACGTAATTGACGTCAAAACGACGTCAAAGGCAGCCCTATGTAATGTAAACAGTACAACAATAGGCGTACATTGGTGCGCTTAAGGTCGCGTATGAATTCTTAACGCGGATACAGATGCCAAACGGTGCCTCCCCATGACCCCTAATATCCTGCCAAGGTTCAATGATAAGTCGTTTAAAGTATTCTCATAAACACGCAAAAACGCGTATACGGACATAGAAATGTTCGGCCCAAAATTGCATCATACGGGCCCGTAGAGAATGGGGTTTTGCATGTTATTGGCGAAAGTATACGAGCTATCTCCACGAAACTTGGCAGTCTGTTAGGGTCCATGGGGCCGAGACTGCCTGCACGAGGTGAGCTTCCTGGTGACGTAACTGACGTCAAAACGACGTCAAAGGCAAGCCGTATTTAACATATACGTTACAGCAATAGGGGTTCATTGGTGCGCTTTAGGTCGCGTATGAATTGTTAACGTGCATACAGGTGCCAAACGGTGCATCCGCATGACCCCTAACACCCTGCCAAGGTTCAATGATAAGTCGTTTATAGTATTCTCACAAACACGCAAAAACGCGTATACGGACATAGAAATTTTCGTGCCAAAATTGCATTATACAGGCCCTTGGAGAATCGGTTTTTGCATGTTATTGGCGAAGTATAAGAGCTATCGACACGAAACTTGGCAGTCTGTTAGAGTCCATGGGGCTGAGACTGCCTGCACGAGGTGAGCTTCCTGGTGACGTAACTGACGTCGAAACGACGTCAACGGCAGCCCAACTTAACGTATACAGTAAAGCAATAGGAGTACATTGGTGCGCTTCAGGTCGCGTATGAATTGTTAACGTAGATACAGGTGCCAAGCGGTGCGTCCCCATGACCCCTAACACCCTGCCAAGGTTCAATGATAAGTCGTTTATAGTATTCTCACAAACACGCAAAAACGCGTATACGGACATAGAAATTTTCGGGCCAAAATTGCATTATACAGGCCCTTGGAGAATCGGTTTTTGCATGTTATTTGCGAAAGTATAAGAGCTATCGCCACGAAACTTGGCAGTCTGTTAGAGTCCATGGGGCCGAGACTGTCTGCACGAGGTGAGCTTCCTGGTGACGTAACTGACGTCAAAACGACGTCAACGGCAGCCCAACTTAACGTATACAGTACAGCAATAGGAGTACATTGGTGCGCTTCAGGTCGCGTATGAATTGTTAACGTGGATACAGGTGCCAAGCGGTGCGTCCCCATGACCCCTAACACCCTGCCAAGGTTCAGTGATAAGTCGTTTATAGTATTCTCACAAACACCCAAAAACGCGAATACGGACAAAGAAATTTTCGTCCCAAAATTGCATTATACAGGCCCGTAGGGAATCGGTTTTTGCATGTTATTGGCGAAAGTATAAGAGCTATCGCCACGAAACGTGGCAGTCTGTTAGGGTCCATGGGGCCGAGACTGCCTGCACGAGGTGAGCTTCCTGGTGACGTAACTGACGTCAAAACGACGTCAAAGGCAAGCCGTATTTAACATATACGTTACAGCAATAGGGGTTCATTGGTGCGCTTCAGGTCGCGTATGAATTGTTAACGTGCATACAGGTGCCAAACGGTGCATCCGCATGACCCCTAACACCCTGCCAAGATTCAATGATAAGTCGTTTATAGTATTCTCACAAACACGCAAAAACGCGTATACGGACATAGAAATTTTCGGGCCAAAATTGCATAATACAGGCCCTTGGAGAATCGGTTTTTGCATGTTATTGGCGAAAGTATAAGAGCTATCGACACGAAACTTGGCAGTCTGTTAGAGTCCATGGGGCTGAGACTGCCTGCACGAGGTGAGCTTCTTGGTGACGTAACTGACGTCGAAACGACGTCAACGGCAGCCCAACTTAACGTATATACAGAACAGCAATAGGAGTACATTGGTGCGCTTCAGGTCGCGTATGAATTGTTAACGTAGATACAGGTGCCAAGCGGTGCGTCCCCATGACCCCTAACACCCTGCCAAGGTTCAATGATAAGTCGTTTATAGTATTCTCACAAACACGCAAAAACGCGTATACGGACATAGACATGTTCGGGCCAAAATTGCATTATACAGGCCCTTGGAGAATCGGTTTTTGCATGTTATTGGCGAAAGTATAAGAGCTATCGCCACGAAACTTGGCAGTCTGTTAGAGTCCATGGGGCCGAGACTGTCTGCACGAGGTGAGCTTCCTGGTGACGTAACTGACGTCAAAACGACGTCAACAGCAGCCCAACTTAACGTATACAGTACAGCAATAGGAGTACATTAGTGCGCTTCAGGTCGCGTATGAATTGTTAACGTGGATACAGGTGCCAAGCGGTGCGTCCCCATGACCCCTAACACCCTGCCAAGGTTCAGTGATAAGTCGTTTATAGTATTCTCACAAACACCCAAAAACGCGAATACGGACAAAGAAATTTTCGGCCCAAAATTGCATTATACAGACCCGTAGGGAATCGGTTTTTGCATGTTATTGGCGAAAGTATAAGAGCTATCGCCACGAAACGTGGCAGTCTGTTAGGGTCCATGGGGCCGAGACTGCCTGCACGAGGTGAGCTACCTGGTGACGTAATTGACGTCAAAACGACGTCAAAGGCAGCCCTATGTAATGTAAACAGTACAACAATAGGCGTACATTGGTGCGCTTCAGGTCGCGTATGAATTGTTAACGCGGATACAGATGCCAAACGGTGCCTCCCCATGACCCCTAATATCCTGCCAAGGTTCAATGATAAGTCGTTTATAGGATTCTCATAAACACGCATAAACGCGTATACGGACATAGAAATTTTCGGCCCAAAATTGCATCATACGGGCCATAGAGAATGGGGTTTTGCATGTTATTGGCGAAAGTATAAGAGCTATCGCCACGAAACTTGGCAGTCTGTTAGGGTCCATGGGGCCGAGACTGCCTGCACGAGGTGAGCTTCCTGGTGACGTAACTGACGTCAAAACGACGTCAAAGGCAAGCCGTATTTAACATATACGTTACAGCAATAGGGGTTCATTGGTACGCTTCAGGTCGCGTATGAATTGTTAACGTGCACACAGGTGCCAAACGGTGCATCCGCATGACCCCTAACACCCTGCCAAGGTTCAATGATAAGTCGTTTATAGTATTCTCACAAACACGCAAAAACGCGTATACGGACATAGAAATTTTCGGGCCAAAATTGCATTATACAGGCCCTTGGAGAATCTGTTTTTGCATGTTATTGGCGAAAGTATAAGAGCTATCGACACGAAACTTGGCAGTCTGTTAGAGTCCATGGGGCTGAGACTGCTTGCGCGAGGTGAGCTTCCTGGTGACGTAACTGACGTCGAAACAGCGTCAACGGCAGCCCAAATTAACGTATACATTACAGCAATAGGAGTACATTGGTGCGCTTCAGGTCGCGTATGAATTGTTAACGTAGATACAGGTGCCAAGCGGTGCGTCCCCATGACCCCTAACACCCTGCCAAGGTTCAATGATAAGTCGTTTATAGTATTCTCACAAACACGCAAAAACGCGTATACGGACATAGAAATGTTTGGGCCAAAATTGCATTATACAGGCCCTTGGAGAATCGGTTTTTGCATGTTATTGGCGAAAGTATAAGAGCTATCGCCACGAAACTTGGCAGTCTGTTAGAGTCCATGGGGCCGAGACTGTCTGCACGAGGTGATCTTCCTGGTGACGTAACTGACGTCAACAGCAGCCCAACTTAACGTATACAGTACAGCAATAGGAGTACATTGGTGCGCTTCAGGTCGCGTATGAATTGTTAACGTGGATACAGGTGCCAAGCGGTGCGTCCCCATGACCCCTAACACCCTGCCAAGGTTCAGTGATAAGTCGTTTATAGTATTCTCACAAACACCCAAAAACGCGAATACGCACAAAGCAATTTTCGGCCCAAAATTGCATTATACAGGCCCGTTGGGAATCGGTTTTTGCATGTTATTCGCGAAAGTATAAGATCTATCGCCACGAAACGTGGCAGTCTGTTAGGGTCCATGGGGCCGAGACTGCCTGCACGAGGTGAGCTACCTGGTGACGTAATTGACGTCAAAACGACGTCAAAGGCAGCCCTATGTAATGTAAACAGTACAACAATAGGCGTACATTGGTGCGCTTCAGGTCGCGTATGAATTCTTAACGCGGATACAGATGCCAAACGGTGCCTCCCCATGACCCCTAATATCCTGCCAAGGTTCAATGATAAGTCGTTTATAGTATTCTCATAAACACGCAAAAACGCGTATACGGACATAGAAATTTTCGGCCCAAAATTGCATCATACGGGCCCGTAGCGAATGGGGTTTTGCATGTTATTGGCGAAAGTATAAGAGCTATCGCCACGAAACTTGGCAGTCTGTTAGGGTCCATGGGGCCTAGACTGCCTGCACGAGGTGAGCTTCCTGGTGACGTAACGGACCTCGAAACGACGTCAAAGGCAGCCCAACTTAACGTATACAGTACAGCAATAGGAGTACATTGGTGCGCTTCAGGTCGCGTATGAATTGTTAACGTAGATACAGGTGCCAAGCGGTGCGTCCCCATGACCCCTAACACCCTGCCAAGGTTCAATGATAAGTCGTTTATAGTACTCTCACAAATACGCAAAAACGCGTATACGGACATTGAAATTTTCGGGCCAAAATTGCATTATACAGGCCCTTGGAGAATCGGTTTTTGCATGTTATTTGCGAAAGAATAAGAGCTATCACCACGAAACTTGGCAGTCTGTTAGAGTACATGGGGCCGAGACTGTCTGCACGAGGTGAGCTTCCTGGTGACGTAACTGACGTCAAAACGACGTCAACAGCAGCCCAACTTAACGTATACAGTACAGCAATAGGAGTACATTGGTGCGCTTCAGGTCGCGTATGAATTGTTAACGTGGATACAGGTGCCAAGCGGTGCGTCTCCATGACCCCTAACACCCTGCCAAGGTTCAGTGATAAGTCGTTTATAGTATTCTCACAAACACCCAAAAACGCGAATACGGACATAGCAATTTTCGGCCCAAAATTGCATTATACAGGCCCGTTGGGAATCGGTTTTTGCATGTTATTCGCGAAAGTATAAGAGCTATCGCCACGAAACGTGGCAGTCTGTTAGGGTCCATGGGGCCGAGACTGCCTGCACGAGGTGAGCTACCTGGTGACGTAATTGACGTCAAAACGACGTCAAAGGCAGCCCTATGTAATGTAAACAGTACAACAATAGGCGTACATTGGTGCGCTTCAGGTCGCGTATGAATTGTTAACGCGGAAACAGATGCCAAACGGTGCCTCCCCATGACCCCTAATATCCTGCCAAAGTTCAATGATAAGTCGTTTATAGTATTCTCATAAACACGCAAAAACGCGTATACGGACATAGACATTTTCGGCCCAAAATTGCATTATACGGGCCCGTAGAGAATGGGGTTTTGCATGTTATTGGCGAAAGTATACGAGCTATCTCCACGAAACTTGGCAGTCTGTTAGGGTCCATGGGGCCGAGACTGCCTGCACGAGGTGAGCTTCCTGGTGACGTAACTGACGTCAAAACGACGTCAAAGGCAAGCCGTATTTAACATATACGTTACAGCAATAGGGGTTCATTGGTGCGCTTTAGGTCGCGTATGAATTGTTAACGTGCATACAGGTGCCAAACGGTGCATCCGCATGACCCCTAACACCCTGCCAAGGTTCAATGATAAGTCGTTTATAGTATTCTCACAAACACGCAAAAACGCGTATACGGACATAGAAATTTTCGTGCCAAAATTGCATTATACAGGCCCTTGGAGAATCGGTTTTTGCATGTTATTGGCGAAGTATAAGAGCTATCGACACGAAACTTGGCAGTCTGTTAGAGTCCATGGGGCTGAGACTGCCTGCACGAGGTGAGCTTCCTGGTGACGTAACTGACGTCGAAACGACGTCAACGGCAGCCCAACTTAACGTATACAGTAAAGCAATAGGAGTACATTGGTGCGCTTCAGGTCGCGTATGAATTGTTAACGTAGATACAGGTGCCAAGCGGTGCGTCCCCATGACCCCTAACACCCTGCCAAGGTTCAATGATAAGTCGTTTATAGTATTCTCACAAACACGCAAAAACGCGTATACGGACATAGAAATTTTCGGGCCAAAATTGCATTATACAGGCCCTTGGAGAATCGGTTTTTGCATGTTATTTGCGAAAGTATAAGAGCTATCGCCACGAAACTTGGCAGTCTGTTAGAGTCCATGGGGCCGAGACTGTCTGCACGAGGTGAGCTTCCTGGTGACGTAACTGACGTCAAAACGACGTCAACGGCAGCCCAACTTAACGTATACAGTACAGCAATAGGAGTACATTGGTGCGCTTCAGGTCGCGTATGAATTGTTAACGTGGATACAGGTGCCAAGCGGTGCGTCCCCATGACCCCTAACACCCTGCCAAGGATCAGTGATAAGTCGTTTATAGTATTCTCACAAACACCCAAAAACGCGAATACGGACAAAGAAATTTTCGTCCCAAAATTGCATTATACAGGCCCGTAGGGAATTGGTTTTTGCATGTTATTGGCGAAAGTATAAGAGCTATCGCCACGAAACGTGGCAGTCTGTTAGGGTCCATGGGGCCGAGACTGCCTGCACGAGGTGAGCTTCCTGGTGACGTAACTGACGTCAAAACGACGTCAAAGGCAAGCCGTATTTAACATATACTTTACAGCAATAGGGGTTCATTGGTGCGCTTCAGGTCGCGTATGAATTGTTAACGTGCATACAGGTGCCAAACGGTGCATCCGCATGACCCCTAACACCCTGCCAAGATTCAATGATAAGTCGTTTATAGTATTCTCACAAACACGCAAAAACGCGTATACGGACATAGAAATTTTCGGGCCAAAATTGCATAATACAGGCCCTTGGAGAATCGGTTTTTGCATGTTATTGGCGAAAGTATAAGTGCTATCGACACGAAACTTGGCAGTCTGTTAGAGTCCATGGGGCTGAGACTGCCTGCACGAGGTGAGCTTCCTGGTGACGTAACTGACGTCGAAACGACGTCAACGGCAGCCCAACTTAACGTATATACAGAACAGCAATAGGAGTACATTGGTGCGCTTCAGGTCGCGTATGAATTGTTAACGTAGATACAGGTGCCAAGCGGTGCGTCCCCATGACCCCTAACACCCTGCCAAGGTTCAATGATAAGTCGTTTATAGTATTCTCACAAACACGCAAAAACGCGTATACGGACATAGACATGTTCGGGCCAAAATTGCATTATACAGGCCCTTGGAGAATCGGTTTTTGCATGTTATTGGCGAAAGTATAAGAGCTATCGCCACGAAACTTGGCAGTCTGTTAGAGTCCATGGGGCCGAGACTGTCTGCACGAGGTGAGCTTCCTGGTGACGTAACTGACGTCAAAACGACATCAACAGCAGCCCAACTTAACGTATACAGTACAGCAATAGGAGTACATTGGTGCGCTTCAGGTCGCGTATGAATTGTTAACGTGGATACAGGTGCCAAGCGGTGCGTCCCCATGACCCCTAACACCCTGCCAAGGTTCAGTGATAAGTCGTTTATAATATTCTCACAAACACCCAAAAACGCGAATACGGACAAAGAAATTTTCGGCCCAAAATTGCATTATACAGACCCGTAGGGAATCGGTTTTTGCATGTTATTGGCGAAAGTATAAGAGCTATCGCCACGAAACGTGGCAGTCTGTTAGGGTCCATGGGGCCGAGACTGCCTGCACGAGGTGAGCTACCTGGTGACGTAATTGACGTCAAAACGACGTCAAAGGCAGCCCTATGTAATGTAAACAGTACAACAATAGGCGTACATTGGTGCGCTTCAGGTCGCGTATGAATTGTTAACGCGGATACAGATGCCAAACGGTGCCTCCCCATGACCCCTAATATCCTGCCAAGGTTCAATGATAAGTCGTTTATAGGATTCTCATAAACACGCAAAAACGCGTATACGGACATAGAAATTTACGGCCCAAAATTGCATCATACGGGCCATAGAGAATGGGGTTTTGCATGTTATTGGCGAAAGTATAAGAGCTATCGCCACGAAACTTGGCAGTCTATTAGGGTCCATGGGGCCGAGACTGCCTGCACGAGGTGAGCTTCCTGGTGACGTAACTGACGTCAAAACGACGTCAAAGGCAAGCCGTATTTAACATATACGTTACAGCAATAGGGGTTCATTGGTGCGCTTCAGGTCGCGTATGAATTGTTAACGTGCATACAGGTGCCAAACGGTGCATCCGCATGACCCCTAACACCCTGCCAAGGTTCAATGATAAGTCGTTTATAGTATTCTCACAAACACGCAAAAACGCGTATACGGACATAGAAATTTTTGTGCCAAAATTGCATTATACAGGCCCTTGGAGAATCGGTTTTTGCATGTTATTGGCGAAAGTATAAGAGCTATCGACACGAAACTTGGCAGTCTGTTAGAGTCCATTGGGCTGAGACTGCCTGCACGAGGTGAGCTTCCTGGTGACGTAACTGACGTCAAAACGACGTCAACGGCATCCCAACTTAACGTATACAGTACAGCAATAGGAGTACATTGGTGCGCTTCAGGTCGCGTATGAATTGTTAACGTAGATACAGGTGCCAAGCGGTGCGTCCCCATGACCCCTAACACCCTGCCAAGGTTCAATGATAAGTCGTTTATAGTATTCTCACAAACACGCAAAAACGCGTATACGGACATAGAAATTTTCGGGCCAAAATTGCATTATACAGGCCCTTGGAGAATCGGTTTTTGCATGTTATTGGCGAAAGTATAAGAGCTATCGCCACGAAACTTGGCAGTCTGTTAGAGTCCATGGGGCCGAGACTGTCTGCACGAGGTGAGCTTCCTGGTGACGTAACTGACGTCAAAACGACGTCAACGGCAGCCCAACTTAACGTATACAGTACAGCAATAGGAGTACATTGGTGCGCTTCAGGTCGCGTATGAATTGTTAACGTAGATACAGGTGCCAATCGGTGCGTCCCCATGACCCCTAACACCCTGCCAAGGTTCAATGATAAGTCGCTTATAGTATTCTCACAAATACGCAAAAACGCGTATACGGACAAAGAAATTTTCGGCCCAAAATTGCATTATACAGGCCCGTAGAGAATCGGTTTTTGCATGTTATTCGCGAAAGTAAAAGAGCTATCGCCACGAAACGTGGCAGTCTGTTAGGGTCCATGGGGCCGAGACTGCCTGCACGAGGTGAGCTACCTGGTGACGTAATTGACGTCAAAACGACGTCAAAGGCAGCCCTATGTAATGTAAACAGTACAACAATAGGCGTACATTGGTGCGCTTCAGGTCGCGTATGAATTCTTAACGCGGATACAGATGCCAAACGGTGCCTCCCCATGACCCCTAATATCCTGCCAAGGTTCAATGATAAGTCGTTTATAGTATTCTCATAAACACGCAAAAACGCGTATACGGACATAGAAATTTTCGGCCCAAAATTGCATCATACGGGCCCGTAGAGAATGGGGTTTTGCATGTTATTGGCGAAAGTATAAGAGCTATCGCCACGAAACTTGGCAGTCTGTTAGGGTCCATGGGGCCGAGCCTGCCTGCACGAGGTGAGCTTCCTGGTGACGTAACTGACGTCAAAACGACGTCAAAGGCAAGCCGTATTTAACATATACGTTACAGCAATAGGGGTTCATTGGTACGCTTCAGGTCGCGTATGAATTGTTAACGTGCACACAGGTAACAAACGGTGCATCCGCATGACCCCTAACACCCTGCCAAGGTTCAATGATAAGTCGTTTATAGTATTCTCACAAACACGCAAAAACGCGTATACGGACATAGAAATTTTCGGGCCAAAATTGCATTATACAGGCCCTTGGAGAATCGGTTTTTGCATGTTATTGGCGAAAGTATAAGAGCTATCGACACGAAACTTGGCAGTCTGTTAGAGTCCATGGGGCTGAGACTGCTTGCGCGAGGTGAGCTTCCTGGTGACGTAACTGACGTCGAAACAACGTCAACGGCAGCCCAACTTAACGTATACAGTACAGCAATAGGAGTACATTGGTGCGCTTCAGGTCGCGTATGAATTGTTAACGTAGATACAGGTGCCAAGCGGTGCGTCCCCATGACCCCTAACACCCTGCCAAGGTTCAATGATAAGACGTTTATAGTATTCTCACAAACACGCAAAAACGCGTATACGGACATAGAAATGTTTGGGCCAAAATTGCATTATACAGGCCCTTGGAGAATCGGTTTTTGCATGTTATTGGCGAAAGTATAAGAGCTATCGCCACGAAACTTGGCAGTCTGTTAGAGTACATGGGGCCGAGACTGTCTGCACGAGGTGATCTTCCTGGTGACGTAACTGACGTCAACAGCAGCCCAACTTAACGTATACAGTACAGCAATAGGAGTACATTGGTGCGCTTCAGGTCGCGTATGAATTGTTAACGTGGATACAGGTGCCAAGCGGTGCGTCCCCATGACCCCTAACACCCTGCCAAGGTTCAGTGATAAGTCGTTTATAGTATTCTCACAAACACCCAAAAACGCGAATACGGACAAAGCAATTTTCGGCCCAAAATTGCATTATACAGGCCCGTTGGGAATCGGTTTTTGCATGTTATTCGCGAAAGTATAAGAGCTATCGCCACGAAACGTAACAGTCTGTTAGGGTCCATGGGGCCGAGACTGCCTGCACGAGGTGAGCTACCTGGTGACGTAATTGACGTCAAAACGACGTCAAAGGCAGCCCTATGTAATGTAAACAGTACAACAATAGGCGTACATTGGTGCGCTTCAGGTCGCGTATGAATTCTTAACGCGGATACAGATGCCAAACGGTGCCTCCCCATGACCCCTACTATCCTGGTAAGGTTCAATGATAAGTCGTTTATAGTATTCTCATAAACACGCAAAAACGCGTATACGGACATAGAAATTTTCGGCCCAAAATTGCATCATACGGGCCCGTAGAGAATGGGGTTTTGCATGTTATTGGCGAAAGTATACGAGCTATCGCCACGAAACTTGGCAGTCTGTTAGGGTCCATGGGGCCTAGACTGCCTGCACGAGATGAGCTTCCTGGTGACGTAACTGACGTCAAAACGACGTCAAAGGCAAGCCGTATTTAACATATACGTTACAGCAATAGGGGTTCATTGGTGCGCTTCAGGTCGCCTATGAATTGTTAACGTGCATACAGGTACCAAACGATACATCCGCATGACCCCTAACACCCTGCCAAGGTTCAATGATAAGTCGTTTATAGTAATCTCACAAACACGCAAAAACGCGTATACGGACATAGAAATTTTCGGGCCAAAATTGCATTATACAGGCCCTTGGAGAATCGGTTTTTGCATGTCATTGGCGAAAGTATAAGAGCTATAGACACGAAACTTGGCAGTCTGTTAGAGTCCATGGGGCTGAGACTGCCTGCACGAGGTGAGCTTCCTGGTGACGTAACGGACGTCGAAACGACGTCAACGGCAGCCCAACTTAACGTATACAGTACAGCAATAGGAGTACATTGGTGCGCTTCAGGTCGCGTATGAATTGTTAACGTAGATACAGGTGCCAAGCGGTGCGTCCCCATGACCCCTAACACCCTGCCAAGGTTCAACGATAAGTCGTTTATAGTACTCTCACAAATACGCAAAAACGCGTATACGGACATTGAAATTTTCGGGCCAAAATTGCATTATACAGGCCCTTGGAGAATCGGTTTTTGCATGTTATTTGCGAAAGAATAAGAGCTATCGCCACGAAACTTGGCAGTCTGTTAGAGTCCATGGGGCCGAGACTGTCTGCACGAGGTGAGCTTCCTGGTGACGTAACTGACGTCAAAACGACGTCAACAGCAGCCCAACTTAACGTATACAGTACAGCAATAGGAGTACATTGGTGCGCTTCAGGTCGCGTATGAATTGTTAACGTGGATACAGGTGCCAAGCGGTGCGTCCCCATGACCCCTAACACCCTGCCAAGGTTCAGTGATAAGTCGTTTATAGTATTCTCACAAACACCCAAAAACGCGAATACGGACATAGCAATTTTCGGCCCAAAATTGCATTATACAGGCCCGTTGGGAATCGGTTTTTGCATGTTATTCGCGAAAGTATAAGAGCTATCGCCACGAAACGTGGCAGTCTGTTAGGGTCCATGGGGCCGAGACTGCCTGCACGAGGTGAGCTACCTGGTGACGTAATTGACGTCAAAACGACGTCAAAGGCAGCCCTATGTAATGTAAACAGTACAACAATAGGCGTACATTGGTGCGCTTCAGGTCGCGTATGAATTGTTAACGCGGAAACAGATGCCAAACGGTGCCTCCCCATGACCCCTAATATCCTGCCAAAGTTCAATGATAAGTCGTTTATAGTATTCTCATAAACACGCAAAAACGCGTATACGGACATAGACATTTTCGGCCCAAAATTGCATTATACGGGCCCGTAGAGAATGGGGTTTTGCATGTTATTGGCGAAAGTATACGAGCTATCTCCACGAAACTTGGCAGTCTGTTAGGGTCCATGGGGCCGAGACTGCCTGCACGAGGTGAGCTTCCTGGTGACGTAACTGACGTCAAAACGACGTCAACGGCAGCCCAACTTAACGTATACAGTACAGCAATAGGAGTACATTGGTGCGCTTCAGGTCGCGTATGAATTGTTAACGTAGATACAGGTGCCAAGCGGTGCGTCCCCATGACCCCTAACACCCTGCCAAGGTTCAATGATAAGTCGTTTATAGTACTCTCACAAATACGCAAAAACGCGTATACGGACATTGAAATTTTCGGGCCAAAATTGCATTATACAGGCCCTTGGAGAATCGGTTTTTGCATGTTATTTGCGAAAGAATAAGAGCTATCGCCACGAAACTTGGCAGTCTGTTAGAGTCCATGGGGCCGAGACTGTCTGCACGAGGTGAGCTTCCTGGTGACGTAACTGACGTCAAAACGACGTCAACAGCAGCCCAACTTAACGTATACAGTACAGCAATAGGAGTACATTGGTGCGCTTCAGGTCGCGTATGAATTGTTAACGTGGATACAGGTGCCAAGCGGTGCGTCCCCATGACCCCTAACACCCTGCCAAGGTTCAGTGATAAGTCGTTTATAATATTCTCACAAACACCCAAAAACGCGAATACGGACATAGCAATTTTCGGCCCAAAATTGCATTATACAGGCCCGTTGGGAATCGGTTTTTGCATGTTATTCGCGAAAGTATAAGAGCTATCGCCACGAAACTTGGCAGTCTGTTAGGGTCCATGGGGCCGAGACTGCCTGCACGAGGTGAGCTACCTGGTGACGTAATTGACGTCAAAACGACGTCAAAGGCAGCCCTATGTAATGTAAACAGTACAACAATAGGCGTACATTGGTGCGCTTCAGGTCGCGTATGAATTGTTAACGCGGAAACAGATGCCAAACGGTGCCTCCCCATGACCCCTAATATCCTGCCAAAGTTCAATGATAAGTCGTTTATAGTATTCTCATAAACACGCAAAAACGCGTATACGGACATAGACATTTTCGGCCCAAAATTGCATTATACGGGCCAGTAGAGAATGGGGTTTTGCATGTTATTGGCGAAAGTATACGAGCTATCTCCACGAAACTTGGCAGTCTGTTAGGGTCCATGGGGCCGAGACTGCCTGCACGAGGTGAGCTTCCTGGTGACGTAACTGACGTCAAAACGACGTCAAAGGCAAGCCGTATTTAACATATACGTTACAGCAATAGGGGTTCATTGGTGCGCTTCAGGTCGCGTATGAATTGTTAACGTAGATACAGGTGCCAAGCGGTGCGTCCCCATGACCCCTAACACCCTGCCAAGGTTCAATGATAAGTCGTTTATAGTATTCTCACAAACACGCAAAAACGCGTATACGGACATAGAAATTTTCGGGCCAAAATTGCATTATACAGGCCCTTGGAGAATCGGTTTTTGCATGTTATTTGCGAAAGTATAAGAGCTATCGCCACGAAACTTGGCAGTCTGTTAGAGTCCATGGGGCCGAGACTGTCTGCACGAGGTGAGCTTCCTGGTGACGTAACTGACGTCAAAACGACGTCAACGGCAGCCCAACTTAACGTATACAGTACAGCAATAGGAGTACATTGGTGCGCTTCAGGTCGCGTATGAATTGTTAACGTGGATACAGGTGCCAAGCGGTGCGTCCCCATGACCCCTAACACCCTGCCAAGGTTCAGTGATAAGTCGTTTATAGTATTCTCACAAACACCCAAAAACGCGAATACGGACAAAGAAATTTTCGTCCCAAAATTGCATTATACAGGCCCGTAGGGAATCGGTTTTTGCATGTTATTGGCGAAAGTATAAGAGCTATCGCCACGAAACGTGGCAGTCTGTTAGGGTCCATGGGGCCGAGACTGCCTGCACGAGGTGAGCTTCCTGGTGACGTAACTGACGTCAAAACGACGTCAAAGGCAAGCCGTATTTAACATATACGTTACAGCAATAGGGGTTCATTGGTGCGCTTCAGGTCGCGTATGAATTGTTAACGTGCATACAGGTGCCAAACGGTGCATCCGTATGACCCCTAACACCCTGCCAAGATTCAATGATAAGTCGTTTATAGTATTCTCATAAACACGCAAAAACGCGTATACGGACATAGAAATTTTCGGGCCAAAATTGCATAATACAGGCCCTTGGAGAATCGGTTTTTGCATGTTATTGGCGAAAGTATAAGAGCTATCGACACGAAACTTGGCAGTCTGTTAGAGTCCATGGGGCTGAGACTGCCTGCACGAGGTGAGCTTCCTGGTGACGTAACTGACGTCGAAACGACGTCAACGGCAGCCCAACTTAACGTATATACAGAACAGCAATAGGAGTACATTGGTGCGCTTCAGGTCGCGTATGAATTGTTAACGTAGATACAGGTGCCAAGCGGTGCGTCCCCATGACCACTAACACCCTGCCAAGGTTCAATGATAAGTCGTTTATAGTATTCTCACAAACACGCAAAAACGCGTATACGGACATAGACATGTTCGGGCCAAAATTGCATTATACAGGCCCTTGGAGAATCGGTTTCTGCATGTTAATGGCGAAAGTATAAGAGCTATCGCCACGAAACTTGGCAGTCTGTTAGAGTCCATGGGGCTGAGACTGTCTGCACGAGGTGAGCTTCCTGGTGACGTAACTGACGTCAAAACGACGTCAACAGCAGCCCAACTTAACGTATACAGTACAGCAATAGGAGTACATTGGTGCGCTTCAGGTCGCGTATGAATTGTTAACGTGGATACAGGTGCCAAGCGGTGCGTCCCCATGACCCCTAACACCCTGCCAAGGTTCAGTGATAAGTCGTTTATAGTATTCTCACAAACACCCAAAAACGCGAATACGGACAAAGAAATTTTCGGCCCAAAATTGCATTATACAGACCCGTAGGGAATCGGTTTTTGCATGTTATTGGCGAAAGTATAAGAGCTATCGCCACGAAACGTGGCAGTCTGTTAGGGTCCATGGGGCCGAGACTGCCTGCACGAGGTGAGCTACCTGGTGACGTAATTGACGTCAAAACGACGTCAAAGGCAGCCCTATGTAATGTAAACAGTACAACAATAGGCGTACATTGGTGCGCTTCAGGTCGCGTATGAATTGTTAACGCGGATACAGATGCCAAACGGTGCCTCCCCATGACCCCTAATATCCTGCCAAGGTTCAATGATAAGTCGTTTATAGGATTCTCATAAACACGCAAAAACGCGTATACGGACATAGAAATTTTCGGCCCAAAATTGCATCATACGGGCCATAGAGAATGGGGTTTTGCATGTTATTGGCGAAAGTATAAGAGCTATCGCCACGAAACTTGGCAGTCTATTAGGGTCCATGGGGCCGAGACTGCCTGCACGAGGTGAGCTTCCTGGTGACGTAACTGACGTCAAAACGACGTCAAAGGCAAGCCGTATTTAACATATACGTTACAGCAATAGGGGTTCATTGGTGCGCTTCAGGTCGCCTATGAATTGTTAACGTGCATACAGGTGCCAAACGGTGCATCCGCATGACCCCTAACACCCTGCCAAGGTTCAATGATAAGTCGTTTATAGTATTCTCACAAACACGCAAAAACGCGTATACGGACATAGAAATTTTTGTGCCAAAATTGCATTATACAGGCCCTTGGAGAATCGGTTTTTGCATGTTATTGGCGAAAGTATAAGAGCTATCGACAGGAAACTTGGCAGTCTGTTAGAGTCCATTGGGCTGAGACTGCCTGCACGAGGTGAGCTTCCTGGTGACGTAACTGACGTCAAAACGACGTCAACGGCATCCCAACTTAACGTATACAGTACAGCAATAGGAGTACATTGGTGCGCTTCAGGTCGCCTATGAATTGTTAACGTAGATACAGGTGCCAAGCGGTGCGGCCCCATGACCCCTAACACCCTGCCAAGGTTCAATGATAAGTCGTTTATAGTATTCTCACAAACACGCAAAAACGCGTATACGGACATAGAAATTTTCGGGCCAAAATTGCATTATACAGGCCCTTGGAGAATCGGTTTTTGCATGTTATTGGCGAAAGTATAAGAGCTATCGCCACGAAACTTGGCAGTCTGTTAGAGTCCATGGGGCCGAGACTGTCTGCACGAGGTGAGCTTCCTGGTGACGTAACTGACGTCAAAACGACGTCAACGGCAGCCCAACTTAACGTATACAGTACAGCAATAGGAGTACATTGGTGCGCTTCAGGTCGCGTATGAATTGTTAACGTAGATACAGGTGCCAATCGGTGCGTCCCCATGACCCCTAACACCCTGCCAAGGTTCAATGATAAGTCGCTTATAGTATTCTCACAAATACGCAAAAACGCGTATACGGACAAAGAAATTTTCGGCCCAAAATTGCATTATACAGGCCCGTAGAGAATCGGTTTTTGCATGTTATTCGCGAAAGTATAAGAGCTATCGCCACGAAACGTGGCAGTCTGTTAGGGTCCATGGGGCCGAGACTGCCTGCACGAGGTGAGCTACCTGGTGACGTAATTGACGTCAAAACGACGTCAAAGGCAGCCCTATGTAATGTAAACAGTACAACAATAGGCGTACATTGGTGCGCTTCAGGTCGCGTATGAATTCTTAACGCGGATACAGATGCCAAACGGTGCCTCCCCATGACCCCTAATATCCTGCCAAGGTTCAATGATAAGTCGTTTATAGTATTCTCATAAACACGCAAAAACGCGTATACGGACATAGAAATTTTCGGCCCAAAATTGCATCATACGGGCCCGTAGAGAATGGGGTTTTGCATGTTATTGGCGAAAGTATAAGAGCTATCGCCACGAAACTTGGCAGTCTGTTAGGGTCCATGGGGCCGAGACTGCCTGCACGAGGTGAGCTTCCTGGTGACGTAACTGACGTCAAAACGACGTCAAAGGCAAGCCGTATTTAACATATACGTTACATCAATAGGGGTTTATTGGTACGCTTCAGGTCGCGTATGAATTGTTAACGTGCACACAGGTGCCAAACGGTGCATCCGCATGACCCCTAACACCCTGCCAAGGTTCAATGATAAGTCGTTTATAGTATTCTCACAAACACGCAAAAACGCGTATACGGACATAGAAATTTTCGGGCCAAAATTGCATTATACAGGCCCTTGGAGAATCGGTTTTTGCATGTTATTGGCGAAAGTATAAGAGCTATCGACACGAAACTTGGCAGTCTGTTAGAGTCCATGGGGCTGAGACTGCTTGCGCGAGGTGAGCTTCCTGGTGACGTAACTGACGTCGAAACAACGTCAACGGCAGCCCAACTTAACGTATACAGTACAGCAATAGGAGTACATTGGTGCGCTTCAGGTCGCGTATGAATTGTTAACGTAGATACAGGTGCCAAGCGGTGCGTCCCCATGACCCCTAACACCCTGCCAAGGTTCAATGATAAGACGTTTATAGTATTCTCACAAACACGCAAAAACGCGTATACGGACATAGAAATGTTTGGGCCAAAATTGCATTATACAGGCCCTTGGAGAATCGGTTTTTGCATGTTATTGGCGAAAGTATAAGAGCTATCGCCACGAAACTTGGCAGTCTGTTAGAG
Organism: Congeria kusceri; assembly: GCA_027627225.1. NCBI lineage: Eukaryota > Metazoa > Mollusca > Bivalvia > Myida > Dreissenidae > Congeria > Congeria kusceri. The sequence continues at coordinate 170,379 of JAPFQT010000186.1, forward strand.
TACATGGGGCCGAGACTGTCTGCACGAGGTGATCTTCCTGGTGACGTAACTGACGTCAACAGCAGCCCAACTTAACGTATACAGTACAGCAATAGGAGTACATTGGTGCGCTTCAGGTCGCGTATGAATTGTTAACGTGGATACAGGTGCCAAGCGGTGCGTCCCCATGACCCCTAACACCCTGCCAAGGTTCAGTGATAAGTCGTTTATAGTATTCTCACAAACACCCAAAAACGCGAATACGGACAAAGCAATTTTCGGCACAAAATTGCATTATACAGGCCCGTTGGGAATCGGTTTTTGCATGTTATTCGCGAAAGTATAAGAGCTATCGCCACGAAACGTGGCAGTCTGTTAGGGTCCATGGGGCCGAGACTGCCTGCACGAGGTGAGCTACCTGGTGACGTAATTGACGTCAAAACGACGTCAAAGGCAGCCCTATGTAATGTAAACAGTACAACAATAGGCGTACATTGGTGCGCTTCAGGTCGCGTATGAATTCTTAACGCGGATACAGATGCCAAACGGTGCCTCCACATGACCCCTACTATCCTGCCAAGGTTCAATGATAAGTCGTTTATAGTATTCTCATAAACACGCAAAAACGCGTATACGGACATAGAAATTTTCGGCCCAAAATTGCATCATACGGGCCCGTAGAGAATGGGGTTTTGCATGTTATTGGCGAAAGTATAAGAGCTATCGCCACGAAACTTGGCAGTCTGTTAGGGTCCATGGGGCCTAGACTGCCTGCACGAGATGAGCTTCCTGGTGACGTAACTGACGTCAAAACGACGTCAAAGGCAAGCCGTATTTAACATATACGTTACAGCAATAGGGGTTCATTGGTGCGCTTCAGGTCGCGTATGAATTGTTAACGTGCATACAGGTACCAAACGATACATCCGCATGACCCCTAACACCCTGCCAAGGTTCAATGATAAGTCGTTTATAGTAATCTCACAAACACGCAAAAACGCGTATACGGACATAGAAATTTTCGGGCCAAAATTGCATTATACAGGCCCTTGGAGAATCGGTTTTTGCATGTCATTGGCGAAAGTATAAGAGCTATCGACACGAAACTTGGCAGTCTGTTAGAGTCCATGGGGCTGAGACTGCCTGCACGAGGTGAGCTTCCTGGTGACGTAACGGACGTCGAAACGACGTCAACGGCAGCCCAACTTAACGTATACAGTACAGCAATAGGAGTACATTGGTGCGCTTCAGGTCGCGTATGAATTGTTAACGTAGATACAGGTGCCAAGCGGTGCGTCCCCATGACCCCTAACACCCTGCCAAGGTTCAATGATAAGTCGTTTATAGTACTCTCACAAATACGCAAAAACGCGTATACGGACATTGAAATTTTCGGGCCAAAATTGCATTATACAGGCCCTTGGAGAATCGGTTTTTGCATGTTATTTGCGAAAGAATAAGAGCTATCGCCACGAAACTTGGCAGTCTGTTAGAGTCCATGGGGCCGAGACTGTCTGCACGAGGTGAGCTTCCTGGTGACGTAACTGACGTCAAAACGACGTCAACAGCAGCCCAACTTAACGTATACAGTACAGCAATAGGAGTACATTGGTGCGCTTCAGGTCGCGTATGAATTGTTAACGTGGATACAGGTGCCAAGCGGTGCTTCCCCATGACCCCTAACACCCTGCCAAGGTTCAGTGATAAGTCGTTTATAGTATTCTCACAAACACCCAAAAACGCGAATACGGACATAGCAATTTTCGGCCCAAAATTGCATTATACAGGCCCGTTGGGAATCGGTTTTTGCATGTTATTCGCGAAAGTATAAGAGCTATCGCCACGAAACGTGGCAGTCTGTTAGGGTCCATGGGGCCGAGACTGCCTGCACGAGGTGAGCTACCTGGTGACGTAATTGACGTCAAAACGACGTCAAAGGCAGCCCTATGTAATGTAAACAGTACAACAATAGGCGTACATTGGTGCGCTTCAGGTCGCGTATGAATTGTTAACGCGGAAACAAATGCCAAACGGTGCCTCCCCATGACCCCTAATATCCTGCCAAAGTTCAATGATAAGTCGTTTATAGTATTCTCATAAACACGCAAAAACGCGTATACGGACATAGACATTTTCGGCCCAAAATTGCATTATACAGGCCCGTAGAGAATGGGGTTTTGCATGTTATTGGCGAAAGTATACGAGCTATCTCCACGAAACTTGGCAGTCTGTTAGGGTCCATGGGGCCGAGACTGCCTGCACGAGGTGAGCTTCCTGGTGACGTAACTGACGTCAAAACGACGTCAAAGGCAAGCCGTATTTAACATATACGTTACAGCAATAGGGGTTCATTGGTGCGCTTCAGGTCGCGTATGAATTGTTAACGTGCATACAGGTGCCAAACGGTGCATCCGTATGACCCCTAACACCCTGCCAAGATTCAATGATAAGTCGTTTATAGTATTCTCATAAACACGCAAAAACGCGTATACGGACATAGAAATTTTCGGGCCAAAATTGCATAATACAGGCCCTTGGAGAATCGGTTTTTGCATGTTATTGGCGAAAGTATAAGAGCTATCGACACGAAACTTGGCAGTCTGTTAGAGTCCATGGGGCTGAGACTGCCTGCACGAGGTGAGCTTCCTGGTGACGTAACTGACGTCGAAACGACGTCAACGGCAGCCCAACTTAACGTATATACAGAACAGCAATAGGAGTACATTGGTGCGCTTCAGGTCGCGTATGAATTGTTAACGTAGATACAGGTGCCAAGCGGTGCGTCCCCATGACCACTAACACCCTGCCAAGGTTCAATGATAAGTCGTTTATAGTATTCTCACAAACACGCAAAAACGCGTATACGGACATAGACATGTTCGGGCCAAAATTGCATTATACAGGCCCTTGGAGAATCGGTTTCTGCATGTTATTGGCGAAAGTATAAGAGCTATCGCCACGAAACTTGGCAGTCTGTTAGAGTCCATGGGGCTGAGACTGTCTGCACGAGGTGAGCTTCCTGGTGACGTAACTGACGTCAAAACGACGTCAACAGCAGCCCAACTTAACGTATACAGTACAGCAATAGGAGTACATTGGTGCGCTTCAGGTCGCGTATGAATTGTTAACGTGGATACAGGTGCCAAGCGGTGCGTCCCCATGACCCCTAACACCCTGCCAAGGTTCAGTGATAAGTCGTTTATAGTATTCTCACAAACACCCAAAAACGCGAATACGGACAAAGCAATTTTCGGCCCATTATACAGGCCCGTAGGGAATCGGTTTTTGCATGTTATTGGCGAAAGTATAAGAGCTATCGCCACGAAACGTGGCAGTCTGTTAGGGTCCATGGGGCCGAGACTGCCTGCACGAGGTGAGCTACCTGGTGACGTAATTGACGTCAAAACGACGTCAAAGGCAGCCCTATGTAATGTAAACAGTACAACAATAGGCGTACATTGGTGCGCTTCAGGTCGCGTATGAATTGTTAACGCGGATACAGATGCCAAACGGTGCCTCCCCATGACCCCTAATATCCTGCCAAGGTTCAATGATAAGTCGTTTATAGTATTCTCACAAACACGCAAAAACGCGTATACGGACATAGAAATTTTCTGGCCAAAATTGCATTATACAGGCCCTTGGAGAATCGGTTTTTGCATGTTATTGGCGAAAGTATAAGAGCTATCGACACGAAACTTGGCAGTCTGTTAGAGCCCATGGGGCTGAGACTGCCTACACGAGGTGAGCTTCCTGGTGACGTAACTGACGTCAAAACGACGTCAACGGCAGCCCAACTTAACGTATACAGTACAGCAATAGGAGTACATTGGTGCGCTTCAGGTCGCGTATGAATTGTTAACGTAGATACAGGTGCCAATCGGTGCGTCCCCATGACCCCTAACACCCTGCCAAGGTTCAATGATAAGTCGTTTATAGTATTCTCACAAACACGCAAAAACGCGTATACGGACAAAGAAATTTTCGGCCCAAAATTGCCTTATACAGGCCCGTAGAGAATCGGTTTTTGCATGTTATTCGCGAAAGTATAAGAGCTATCGCCACGAAACGTGGCAGTCTGTTAGGGTCCATGGGGCCGAGACTGCCTGCACGAGGTGAGCTACCTGGTGACGTAATTGACGTCAAAACGACGTCAAAGGCAGCCCTATGTAATGTAAACAGTACAACAATAGGCGTACATTGGTGCGCTTCAGGTCGCGTATGAATTGTTAACGCGGATACAGATGCCAAACGGTGCCTCCCCATGACCCCTAATATCCTGCCAAGGTTCAATGATAAGTCGTTTATAGTATTCTCATAAACACGCAAAAACGCGTATACGGACATAGAAATTTTCGGCCCAAAATTGCATCATACGGGCCCGTAGAGAATGGGGTTTTGCATGTTATTGGCGAAAGTATAAGAGCTATCGCCACGAAACTTGGCAGTCTGTTAGGGTCCATGGGGCCGAGACTGCCTGCACGAGGTGAGCTTCCTGGTGACGTAACTGACGTCAAAACGACGTCAAAGGCAAGCCGTATTTAACATATACGTTACAGCAATAGGGGTTCATTGGTACGCTTCAGGTCGCGTATGAATTGTTAACGTGCACACAGGTGCCAAACGGTGCATCCGCATGACCCCTAACACCCTGCCAAGGTTCAATGATAAGTCGTTTATAGTATTCTCACAAACACGCAAAAACGCGTATACGGACATAGAAATTTTCGGGCCAAAATTGCATTATACAGGCCCTTGGAGAATCGGTTTTTGCATGTTATTGGCGAAAGTATAAGAGCTATCGACACGAAACTTGGCAGTCTGTTAGAGTCCATGGGGCTGAGACTGCTTGCGCGAGGTGAGCTTCCTGGTGACGTAACTGACGTCGAAACAACGTCAACGGCAGCCCAACTTAACGTATACAGTACAGCAATAGGAGTACATTGGTGCGCTTCAGGTCGCGTATGAATTGTTAACGTAGATGCAGGTGCCAAGCGGTGCGTCCCCATGACCCCTAACACCCTGCCAAGGTTCAATGATAAGTCGTTTATAGTATTCTCACAAACACGCAAAAACGCGTATACGGACATAGAAATGTTTGGGCCAAAATTGCATTATACAGGCCCTTGGAGAATCGGTTTTTGCATGTTATTGGCGAAAGTATAAGAGCTATCGCCACGAAACTTGGCAGTCTGTTAGAGTACATGGGGCCGAGACTGTCTGCACGAGGTGATCTTCCTGGTGACGTAACTGACGTCAACAGCAGCCCAACTTAACGTATACAGTACAGCAATAGGAGTACATTGGTGCGCTTCAGGTCGCGTATGAATTGTTAACGTGGATACAGGTGCCAAGCGGTGCGTCCCCATGACCCCTAACACCCTGCCAAGGTTCAGTGATAAGTCGTTTATAGTATTCTCACAAACACCCAAAAACGCGAATACGGACAAAGAAATTTTCGTCCCAAAATTGCATTATACAGGCCCGTAGGGAATCGGTTTTTGCATGTTATTGCCGAAAGTATAAGAGCTATCGCCGCGAAACGTGGCAGTCTGTTAGGGTCCATGGGGCCGAGACTGCCTGCACGAGGTGAGCTTCCTGGTGACGTAACTGACGTCAAAACGACGTCAAAGGCAAGCCGTATTTAACATATACGTTACAGCAATAGGGGTTAATTGGTGCGCTTCAGGTCGCGTATGAATTGTTAACGTGCATACAGGTGCCAAACGGTGCATCCGCATGACCCCTAACACCCTGCCAAGATTCAATGATAAGTCGTTTATAGTATTCTCACAAACACGCAAAAACGCGTATACGGACATAGAAATTTTCGGGCCAAAATTGCATAATACAGGCCCTTGGAGAATCGGTTTTTGCATGTTATTGGCGAAAGTATAAGAGCTATCGACACGAAACTTGGCAGTCTGTTAGAGTCCATGGGGCTGTGACTGCCTGCACGAGGTGAGCTTCCTGGTTGCGTAACTGACGTCGAAACGACGTCAACGGCAGCCCAACTTAACGTATATACAGAACAGCAATAGGAGTACATTGGTGCGCTTCAGGTCGCGTATGAATTGTTAACGTAGATACAGGTGCCAAGCGGTGCGTCCCCATGACCCCTAACACCCTGCCAAGGTTCAATGATAAGTCGTTTATAGTATTCTCACAAACACGCAAAAACGCGTATACGGACATAGACATGTTCGGGCCAAAATTGCATTATACAGGCCCTTGGAGAATCGGTTTTTGCATGTTATTGGCGAAAGTATAAGAGCTATCGCCACGAAACTTGGCAGTCTGTTAGAGTCCATGGGGCCGAGACTGTCTGCACGAGGTGATCTTCCTGGTGACGTAACTGACGTCAACAGCAGCCCAACTTAACGTATACAGTACAGCAATAGGAGTACATTGGTGCGCTTCAGGTCGCGTATGAATTGTTAACGTGGATACAGGTGCCAAGCGGTGCGTCCCCATGACCCCTAACACCCTGCCAAGGTTCAGTGATAAGTCGTTTATAGTATTCTCACAAACACCCAAAAACGCGAATACGGACATAGCAATTTTCGTCCCAAAATTGCATTATACAGGCCCGTTGAGAATCGGTTTTTGCATGTTATTCGCGAAAGTATAAGAGCTATCGCCACGAAACGTGGCAGTCTGTTAGGGTCCATGGGGCCGAGACTGCCTGCACGAGGTGAGCTACCTGGTGACGTAATTGACGTCAAAACGACGTCAAAGGCAGCCCTATGTAATGTAAACAGTACAACAATAGGCGTACATTGGTGCGCTTCAGGTCGCGTATGAATTGTTAACGCGGAAACAGATGCCAAACGGTGCCTCCCCATGACCCCTAATATCCTGCCAAAGTTCAATGATAAGTCGTTTATAGTATTCTCATAAACACGCAAAAACGCGTATACGGACATAGAAATTTTCGTGCCAAAATTGCATTATACAGGCCCTTGGAGAATCGGTTTTTGCATGTTATTGGCGAAGTATAAGAGCTATCGACACGAAACTTGGCAGTCTGTTAGAGTCCATGGGGCTGAGACTGCCTGCACGAGGTGAGCTTCCTGGTGACGTAACTGACGTCGAAACGACGTCAACGGCAGCCCAACTTAACGTATACAGTAAAGCAATAGGAGTACATTGGTGCGCTTCAGGTCGCGTATGAATTGTTAACGTAGATACAGGTGCCAAGCGGTGCGTCCCCATGACCCCTAACACCCTGCCAAGGTTCAATGATAAGTCGTTTATAGTATTCTCACAAACACGCAAAAACGCGTATACGGACATAGAAATGTTTGGGCCAAAATTGCATTATACAGGCCCTTGGAGAATCGGTTTTTGCATGTTATTTGCGAAAGTATAAGAGCTATCGCCACGAAACTTGGCAGTCTGTTAGAGTCCATGGGGCCGAGACTGTCTACACGAGGTGAGCTTCCTGGTGACGCAACTGACGTCAAAACGACGTCAACGGCAGCCCAACTTAACGTATACAGTACAGCAATAGGAGTACATTGGTGCGCTTCAGGTCGCGTATGAATTGTTAACATGGATACAGGTGCCAAGCGGTGCGTCCCCATGACCCCTAACACCCTGCCAAGGTTCAGTGATAAGTCGTTTATAGTATTCTCACAAACACCCAAAAACGCGAATACGGACAAAGAAATTTTCGTCCCAAAATTGCATTATACAGACCCGTAGGGAATCGGTTTTTGCATGTTATTGGCGAAAGTATAAGAGCTATCGCCACGAAACGTGGCAGTCTGTTAGGGTCCATGGGGCCGAGACTGCCTGCACGAGGTGAGCTACCTGGTGACGTAATTGACGTCAAAACGACGTCAAAGGCAGCCCTATGTAATGTAAACAGTACAACAATAGGCGTACATTGGTGCGCTTCAGGTCGCGTATGAATTGTTAACGCGGATACAGATGCCAAACGGTGCCTCCCCATGACCCCTAATATCCTGCCAAGGTTCAATGATAAGTCGTTTATAGGATTCTCATAAACACGCAAAAACGCGTATACGGACTCAGAAATTTTCGGCCCAAAATTGCATCATACGGGCCATAGAGAATGGGGTTTTGCATGTTATTGGCGAAAGTATAAGAGCTATCGCCACGAAACTTGGCAGTCTGTTAGGGTCCATGGGGCCGAGACTGCCTGCACGAGGTGAGCTTCCTGGTGACGTAACTGACGTCAAAACGACGTCAAAGGCAAGCCGTATTTAACATATACGTTACAGCAATAGGGGTTCATTGGTGCGCTTCAGGTCGCGTATGAATTGTTAACGTGCACACAGGTGCCAAACGGTGCATCCGCATGACCCCTAACACCCTGCCAAGGTTCAATGATAAGTCGTTTATAGTATTCTCACAAACACGCAAAAACGTGTATACGGACATAGAAATTTTTGTGCCAAAATTGGATCATACAGGCCCTTGGAGAATCGGTTTTTGCATGTTATTGGCGAAAGTATAAGAGCTATCGACACGAAACTTGGCAGTCTGTTAGAGTCCATGGGGCTGAGACTGCCTGCACGAGGTGAGCTTCCTGGTGACGTAACTGACGTCAAAACGACGTCAACGGCATCCCAACTTAACGTATACAGTACAGCAATAGGAGTACATTGGTGCGCTTCAGGTCGCGTATGAATTGTTAACGTAGATACAGGTGCCAAGCGGTGCGTCCCCATGACCCCTAACACCCTGCCAAGGTTCAATGATAAGTCGTTTATAGTATTCTCACAAACACGCAAAAACGCGTATACGGACATAGAAATTTTCTGGCCAAAATTGCATTATACAGGCCCTTGGAGAATCGGTTTTTGCATGTTATTGGCGAAAGTATAAGAGCTATCGACACGAAACTTGGCAGTCTGTTAGAGCCCATGGGGCTGAGACTGCCTGCACGAGGTGAGCTTCCTGATGACGTAACTGACGTCAAAACGACGTCAACGGCAGCCCAACTTAACGTATACAGTACAGCAATAGGAGTACATTGGTGCGCTTCAGGTCGCGTATGAATTGTTAACGTAGATACAGGTGCCAATCGGTGCGTCCCCATGACCCCTAACACCCTGCCAAGGTTCAATGATAAGTCGTTTATAGTATTCTCACAAACACGCAAAAACGCGTATACGGACAAAGAAATTTTCGGCCCAAAATTGCCTTATACAGGCCCGTAGAGAATCGGTTTTTGCATGTTATTCGCGAAAGTATAAGAGCTATCGCCACGAAACGTGGCAGTCTGTTAGGGTCCATGGGGCCGAGACTGCCTGCACGAGGTGAGCTACCTGGTGACGTAATTGACGTCAAAACGACGTCAAAGGCAGCCCTATGTAATGTAAACAGTACAACAATAGGCGTACATTGGTGCGCTTCAGGTCGCGTATGAATTGTTAACGCGGATACAGATGCCAAACGGTGCCTCCCCATGACCCCTAATATCCTGCCAAGGTTCAATGATAAGTCGTTTATAGTATTCTCATAAACACGCAAAAACGCGTATACGGACATAGAAATTTTCGGCCCAAAATTGCATCATACGGGCCCGTAGAGAATGGGGTTTTGCATGTTATTGGCGAAAGTATAAGAGCTATCGCCACGAAACTTGGCAGTCTGTTAGGGTCCATGGGGCCGAGACTGCCTGCACGAGGTGAGCTTCCTGGTGACGTAACTGACGTCAAAACGACGTCAAAGGCAAGCCGTATTTAACATATACGTTACAGCAATAGGGGTTCATTGGTACGCTTCAGGTCGCGTATGAATTGTTAACGTGCACACAGGTGCCAAACGGTGCATCCGCATGACCCCTAACACCCTGCCAAGGTTCAATGATAAGTCGTTTATAGTATTCTCACAAACACGCAAAAACGCGTATACGGACATAGAAATTTTCGGGCCAAAATTGCATTATACAGGCCCTTGGAGAATCGGTTTTTGCATGTTATTGGCGAAAGTATAAGAGCTATCGACACGAAACTTGGCAGTCTGTTAGAGTCCATGGGGCTGAGACTGCTTGCGCGAGGTGAGCTTCCTGGTGACGTAACTGACGTCGAAACAACGTCAACGGCAGCCCAACTTAACGTATACAGTACAGCAATAGGAGTACATTGGTGCGCTTCAGGTCGCGTATGAATTGTTAACGTAGATGCAGGTGCCAAGCGGTGCGTCCCCATGACCCCTAACACCCTGCCAAGGTTCAATGATAAGTCGTTTATAGTATTCTCACAAACACGCAAAAACGCGTATACGGACATAGAAATGTTTGGGCCAAAATTGCATTATACAGGCCCTTGGAGAATCGGTTTTTGCATGTTATTGGCGAAAGTATAAGAGCTATCGCCACGAAACTTGGCAGTCTGTTAGAGTACATGGGGATGAGACTGTCTGCACGAGGTGATCTTCCTGGTGACGTAACTGACGTCAACAGCAGCCCAACTTAACGTATACAGTACAGCAATAGGAGTACATTGGTGCGCTTCAGGTCGCGTATGAATTGTTAACGTGGATACAGGTGCCAAGCGGTGCGTCCCCATGACCCCTAACACCCTGCCAAGGTTCAGTGATAAGTCGTTTATAGTATTCTCACAAACACCCAAAAACGCGAATACGGACAAAGAAATTTTCGTCCCAAAATTGCATTATACAGGCCCGTAGGGAATCGGTTTTTGCATGTTATTGCCGAAAGTATAAGAGCTATCGCCGCGAAACGTGGCAGTCTGTTAGGGTCCATGGGGCCGAGACTGCCTGCACGAGGTGAGCTTCCTGGTGACGTAACTGACGTCAAAACGACGTCAAAGGCAAGCCGTATTTAACATATACGTTACAGCAATAGGGGTTCATTGGTGCGCTTCAGGTCGCGTATGAATTGTTAATGTGCATACAGGTGCCAAACGGTGCATCCGCATGACCCCTAACACCCTGCCAAGATTCAATGATAAGTCGTTTATAGTATTCTCACAAACACGCAAAAACGCGTATACGGACATAGAAATTTTCGGGCCAAAATTGCATAATACAGGCCCTTGGAGAATCGGTTTTTGCATGTTATTGGCGAAAGTATAAGAGCTATCGACACGAAACTTGGCAGTCTGTTAGAGTCCATGGGGCTGTGACTGCCTGCACGAGGTGAGCTTCCTGGTTGCGTAACTGACGTCGAAACGACGTCAACGGCAGCCCAACTTAACGTATATACAGAACAGCAATAGGAGTACATTGGTGCGCTTCAGGTCGCGTATGAATTGTTAACGTAGATACAGGTGCCAAGCGGTGCGTCCCCATGACCCCTAACACCCTGCCAAGGTTCAATGATAAGTCGTTTATAGTATTCTCACAAACACGCAAAAACGCGTATACGGACATAGACATGTTCGGGCCAAAATTGCATTATACAGGCCCTTGGAGAATCGGTTTTTGCATGTTATTGGCGAAAGTATAAGAGCTATCGCCACGAAACTTGGCAGTCTGTTAGAGTCCATGGGGCCGAGACTGTCTGCACGAGGTGATCTTCCTGGTGACGTAACTGACGTCAACAGCAGCCCAACTTAACGTATACAGTACAGCAATAGGAGTACATTGGTGCGCTTCAGGTCGCGTATGAATTGTTAACGTGGATACAGGTGCCAAGCGGTGCGTCCCCATGACCCCTAACACCCTGCCAAGGTTCAGTGATAAGTCGTTTATAGTATTCTCACAAACACCCAAAAACGCGAATACGGACATAGCAATTTTCGTCCCAAAATTGCATTATACAGGCCCGTTGAGAATCGGTTTTTGCATGTTATTCGCGAAAGTATAAGAGCTATCGCCACGAAACGTGGCAGTCTGTTAGGGTCCATGGGGCCGAGACTGCCTGCACGAGGTGAGCTACCTGGTGACGTAATTGACGTCAAAACGACGTCAAAGGCAGCCCTATGTAATGTAAACAGTACAACAATAGGCGTACATTGGTGCGCTTCAGGTCGCGTATGAATTGTTAACGCGGAAACAGATGCCAAACGGTGCCTCCCCATGACCCCTAATATCCTGCCAAAGTTCAATGATAAGTCGTTTATAGTATTCTCATAAACACGCAAAAACGCGTATACGGACATAGAAATTTTCGTGCCAAAATTGCATTATACAGGCCCTTGGAGAATCGGTTTTTGCATGTTATTGGCGAAGTATAAGAGCTATCGACACGAAACTTGGCAGTCTGTTAGAGTCCATGGGGCTGAGACTGCCTGCACGAGGTGAGCTTCCTGGTGACGTAACTGACGTCGAAACGACGTCAACGGCAGCCCAACTTAACGTATACAGTAAAGCAATAGGAGTACATTGGTGCGCTTCAGGTCGCGTATGAATTGTTAACGTAGATACAGGTGCCAAGCGGTGCGTCCCCATGACCCCTAACACCCTGCCAAGGTTCAATGATAAGTCGTTTATAGTATTCTCACAAACACGCAAAAACGCGTATACGGACATAGAAATGTTTGGGCCAAAATTGCATTATACAGGCCCTTGGAGAATCGGTTTTTGCATGTTATTTGCGAAAGTATAAGAGCTATCGCCACGAAACTTGGCAGTCTGTTAGGGTCCATGGGGCCGAGACTGCCTGCACGAGGTGAGCTACCTGGTGACGTAATTGACGTCAAAACGACGTCAAAGGCAGCCCTATGTAATGTAAACAGTACAACAATAGGCGTACATTGGTGCGCTTCAGGTCGCGTATGAATTGTTAACGCGGATACAGATGCCAAACGGTGCCTCCCCATGACCCCTAATATCCTGCCAAGGTTCAATGATAAGTCGTTTATAGGATTCTCATAAACACGCAAAAACGCGTATACGGACTCAGAAATTTTCGGCCCAAAATTGCATCATACGTGCCATAGAGAATGGGGTTTTGCATGTTATTGGCGAAAGTATAAGAGCTATCGCCACGAAACTTGGCAGTCTGTTAGGGTCCATGGGGCCGAGACTGCCTGCACGAGGTGAGCTTCCTGGTGACGTAACTGACGTCAAAACGACGTCAAAGGCAAGCCGTATTTAACATATACGTTACAGCAATAGGGGTTCATTGGTGCGCTTCAGGTCGCGTATGAATTGTTAACGTGCACACAGGTGCCAAACGGTGCATCCGCATGACCCCTAACACCCTGCCAAGGTTCAATGATAAGTCGTTTATAGTATTCTCACAAACACGCAAAAACGTGTATACGGACATAGAAATTTTTGTGCCAAAATTGGATTATACAGGCCCTTGGAGAATCGGTTTTTGCATGTTATTGGCGAAAGTATAAGAGCTATCGACACGAAACTTGGCAGTCTGTTAGAGTCCATGGGGCTGAGACTGCCTGCACGAGGTGAGCTTCCTGGTGACGTAACTGACGTCAAAACGACGTCAACGGCATCCCAACTTAACGTATACAGTACAGCAATAGGAGTACATTGGTGCGCTTCAGGTCGCGTATGAATTGTTAACGTAGATACAGGTGCCAAGCGGTGCGTCCCCATGACCCCTAACACCCTGCCAAGGTTCAATGATAAGTCGTTTATAGTATTCTCACAAACACGCAAAAACGCGTATACTGACATAGAAATTTTCGGGCCAAAATTGCATTATACAGGCCCTTGGAGAATCGGTTTTTGCATGTTATTGGCGAAAGTATAAGAGCTATCGCCACGAAACTTGGCAGTCTGTTAGAGTCCATGGGGCCGAGACTGTCTGCACGAGGTGAGCTTCCTGGTGACGTAACTGACGTCAAAACGACGTCAAAGGCAGCCCAACTTAACGTATACAGTACAGCAATAGGAGTACATTGGTGCGCTTCAGGTCGCGTATGAATTGTTAACGTGGATACAGGTGCCAAGCGGTGCGTCCCCATGACCCCTAACACCCTGCCAAGGTTCAGTGATAAGTCGTTTATAGTATTCTCACAAACACCCAAAAACGCGAATACGGACAAAGCAATTTTCGGCCCAAAATTGCATTATACAGGCCCGTAGGGAATCGGTTTTTGCATGTTATTGGCGAAAGTATAAGAGCTATCGCTACAAAACGTGGCAGTCTGTTAGGGTCCATGGGGCCGAGACTGCCTGCACGAGGTGAGCTACCTGGTGACGTAATTGACGTCAAAACGACGTCAAACGCAGCCCTATGTAATGTAAACAGTACAACAATAGGCGTACATTGGTGCGCTTCAGGTCGCGTATGAATTGTTAACGCGGATACAGATGCCAAACGGTGCCTACCCATGACCCCTAATATCCTGCCAAAGTTCAATGATAAGTCGTTTATAGTATTCTCATAAACACGCAAAAACGCGTATACGGACATAGAAATTTTCGGCCCAAAATTGGATCAAACGGGCCCGTAGAGAATGGGGTTTTGCATGTTATTGGCGAAAGTATAAGAGCTATCGCCACGAAACGTGGCAGTCTGTTAGGGTCCATGGGGCCGAGACTGCCTGCACGAGGTGAGCTTCCTGGTGACGTAACTGACGTCAAAACGACGTCAAAGGCAAGCCGTATTTAACATATACGTTACAGCAATAGGGGTTCATTGGTGCGCTTCAGGTCGCGTATGAATTGTTAACGTGCATACAGGTGCCAAACGGTGCATCCGCATGACCCCTAACACCCTGCCAAGGTTCAATGATAAGTCGTTTATAGTATTCTCACAAACACGCAAAAACGCGTATACGGACATATAAATTTTCGGGCCAAAATTGCATTATACAGGCCCTTGGAGAATCGGTTTTTGCATGTTATTGGCGAAAGTATAAGAGCTACCGACACGAAACTTGGCAGTCTGTTAGAATCCATGGGGCTGAGACTGCCTGCACGAGGTGAGCTTCCTGGTGACGTAACTGACGTCAAAACGACGTCAACGGCAGCCCAACTTAACGTATACAGTACAGCAATAGGAGTACATTGGTGCGCTTCAGGTCGCGTATGAATTGTTAACGTAGATACAGGTGCCAATCGGTGCGTCCCCATGACCCCTAACACCCTGCCAAGGTTCAATGATAAGTCGTTTATAGTATTCTCACAAACACGCAAAAACGCGTATACGGACAAAGAAATTTTCGGCCCAAAATTGCATTATACAGGCCCGTAGAGAATCGGTTTTTGCATGTTATTCGCGAAAGTATAAGAGCTATCGCCACGAAACGTGGCAGTCTGTTAGGGTCCATGGGGCCGAGACTGCCTGCACGAGGTGAGCTACCTGGTGACGTAATTGACGTCAAAACGACGTCAAAGGCAGCCCTATGTAATGTAAACAGTACAACAATAGGCGTACATTGGTGCGCTTCAGGTCGCGTATGAATTGTTAACGCGGATACAGATGCCAAACGGTGCCTCCCCATGACCCCTAATATCCTGCCAAGGTTCAATGATAAGTCGTTTATAGTATTCTCATAAACACGCAAAAACGCGTATACGGACATAGAAATTTTCAGCCCAAAATTGCATCATACGGGCCCGTAGCGAATGGGGTTTTGCATGTTATTGGCGAAAGTATAAGAGCTATCGCCACGAAACTTGGCAGTCTGTTAGGGTCCATGGGGCCGAGACTGCCTGCACGAGGTGAGCTTCCTGGTGACGTAACTGACGTCAAAACGACGTCAAAGGCAAGCCGTATTTAACATATACGTTACAGCAATAGGGGTTCATTGGTACGCTTCAGGTCGCGTATGAATTGTTAACGTGCACACAGGTGCCAAACGGTGCATCCGCATGACCCCTAACACCCTGCCAAGGTTCAATGATAAGTCGTTTATAGTATTCTCACAAACACGCAAAAACGCGTATACGGACATAGAAATTTTCGGGCCAAAATTGCATTATACAGGCCCTTGGAGAATCGGTTTTTGCATGTTATTGGCGAAAGTATAAGAGCTATCGACACGAAACTTGGCAGTCTGTTAGAGTCCATGGGGCTGAGACTGCTTGCGCGAGGTGAGCTTCCTGGTGACGTAACTGACGTCGAAACAACGTCAACGGCAGCCCAACTTAACGTATACAGTACAGCAATAGGAGTACATTGGTGCGCTTCAGGTCGCGTATGAATTGTTAACGTAGATACAGGTGCCAAGCGGTGCGTCCCCATGACCCCTAACACCCTGCCAAGGTTCAATGATAAGTCGTTTATAGTATTCTCACAAACACGCAAAAACGCGTATACGGACATAGAAATGTTTGGGCCAAAATTGCATTATACAGGCCCTTGGAGAATCGGTTTTTGCATGTTATTGGCGAAAGTATAAGAGCTATCGCCACGAAACTTGGCAGTCTGTTAGAGTACATGGGGCCGAGACTGTCTGCACGAGGTGATCTTCCTGGTGACGTAACTGACGTCAACAGCAGCCCAACTTAACGTATACAGTACAGCAATAGGAGTACATTGGTGCGCTTCAGGTCGCGTATGAATTGTTAACGTGGATACAGGTGCCACGCGGTGCGTCCCCATGACCCCTAACACCCTGCCAAGGTTCAGTGATAAGTCGTTTATAGTATTCTCACAAACACCCAAAAACGCGAATACGGACATAGCAATTTTCGGCCCAAAATTGCATTATACAGGCCCGTTGGGAATCGGTTTTTGCATGTTATTGGCGAAAGTATAAGAGCTATCGCCACGAAACGTGGCAGTCTGTTAGGGTCCATGGGGCCGAGACTGCCTGCACGAGGTGAGCTACCTGGTGACGTAATTGACGTCAAAACGACGTCAAAGGCAGCCCTATGTAATGTAAACAGTACAACAATAGGCGTACATTGGTGCGCTTCAGGTCGCGTATGAATTGTTAACGCGGAAACAGATGCCAAACGGTGTCTCCCCATGACCCCTAATATCCTGCCAAAGTTCAATGATAAGTCGTTTATAGTATTCTCATAAACACGCAAAAACGCGTATACGGACATAGACATTTTCGGCCCAAAATTGCATTATACGGGCCCGTAGAGAATGGGGTTTTGCATGTTATTGGCGAAAGTATACGAGCTATCTCCACGAAACTTGGCAGTCTGTTAGGGTCCATGGGGCCGAGACTGCCTGCACGAGGTGAGCTTCCTGGTGACGTAACTGACGTCAAAACGACGTCAAAGGCAAGCCGTATTTAACATATACGTTACAGCAATAGGGGTTCATTGGTGCGCTTCAAGTCGCGTATGAATTGTTAACGTGCATACAGGTGCCAAACGGTGCATCCGCATGACCCCTAACACCCTGCCAAGGTTCAATGATAAGTCGTTTATAGTATTCTCACAAACACGCAAAAACGCGTATACGGACATAGAAATTTTCGTGCCAAAATTGCATTATACAGGCCCTTGGAGAATCGGTTTTTGCATGTTATTGGCGAAGTATAAGAGCTATCGACACGAAACTTGGCAGTCTGTTAGAGTCCAGGGGGCTGAGACTGCCTGCACGAGGTGAGCTTCCTGGTGACGTAACTGACGTCGAAACGACGTCAACGGCAGCCCAACTTAACGTATACAGTAAAGCAATAGGAGTACATTGGTGCGCTTCAGGTCGCCTATGAATTGTTAACGTAGATATAGGTGCCAAGCGGTGCGTCCCCATGACCCCTAACACCCTGCCAAGGTTCAATGATAAGTCGTTTATAGTATTCTCACAAACACGCAAAAACGCGAATACGGACATAGAAATTTTCGGGCCAAAATTGCATTATACAGGCCCTTGGAGAATCGGTTTTTGCATGTTATTTGCGAAAGTATAAGAGCTATCGCCACGAAACTTGGCAGTCTGTTAGAGTCCATGGGGCCGAGACTGTCTGCACGAGGTGAGCTTCCTGGTGACGTAACTGACGTCAAAACGACGTCAACGGCAGCCCAACTTAACGTATACAGTACAGCAATAGGAGTACATTGGTGCGCTTCAGGTCGCGTATGAATTGTTAACGTGGATACAGGTGCCAAGCGGTGCGTCCCCATGACCCCTAACACCCTGCCAAGGTTCAGTGATAAGTCGTTTATAGTATTCTCACAAACACCCAAAAACGCGAATACGGACATAGCAATTTTCGGCCCAAAATTGCATTATACAGGCCCGTTGGGAATCGGTTTTTGCATGTTATTCGCGAAAGTATAAGAGCTATCGCCACGAAACGTGGCAGTCTGTTAGGGTCCATGGGGCCGAGACTGCCTGCACGAGGTGAGCTACCTGGTGACGTAATTGACGTCAAAACGACGTCAAAGGCAGCCCTATGTAATGTAAACAGTACAACAATAGGCGTACATTGGTGCGCTTCAGGTCGCGTATGAATTGTTAACGCGGAAACAGATGCCAAACGGTGCCTCCCCATGACCCCTAATATCCTGCCAAAGTTCAATGATAAGTCGTTTATAGTATTCTCATAAACACGCAAAAACGCGTATACGGACATAGACATTTTCGGCCAAAAATTGCATTATACGGGCCCGTAGAGAATGGGGTTTTCCATGTTATTGGCGAAAGTATACGAGCTATCGACACGAAACTTGGCAGTCTGTTAGGGTCCATGGGGCCGAGACTGCCTGCACGACGTGAGCTTCCTGGTGACGTAACTGACGTCAAAACGACGTCAAAGGCAAGCCGTATTTAACATATACGTTACAGCAATAGGGGTTCATTGGTGCGCTTCAGGTCGCGTATGAATTGTTAACGTGCACACAGGTGCCAAACGGTGCATCCGCATGACCCCTAACACCCTGCCAAGGTTCAATGATAAGTCGTTTATAGTATTCTCACAAACACGCAAAAACGTGTATACGGACATAGAAATTTTTGTGCCAAAATTGGATTATACAGGCCCTTGGAGAATCGGTTTTTGCATGTTATTGGCGAAAGTATAAGAGCTATCGACACGAAACTTGGCAGTCTGTTAGAGTCCATGGGGCTGAGACTGCCTGCACGAGGTGAGCTTCCTGGTGACGTAACTGACGTCAAAACGACGTCAACGGCATCCAAACTTAACGTATACAGTACAGCAATAGGAGTACATTGGTGCGCTTCAGGTCGCGTATGAATTGTTACGGTAGATACAGGTGCCAAGCGGTGCGTCCCCATGACCCCTAACACCCTGCCAAGGTTCAATGATAAGTCGTTTATAGTATTCTCACAAACACGCAAAAACGCGTATACTGACATAGAAATTTTCGGGCCAAAATTGCATTATACAGGCCCTTGGAGAATCGGTTTTTGCATGTTATTGGCGAAAGTATAAGAGCTATCGCCACGAAACTTGGCAGTCTGTTAGAGTCCATGGGGCCGAGACTGTCTGCACGAGGTGAGCTTCCTGGTGACGTAACTGACGTCAAAACGACGTCAACGGCAGCCCAACTTAACGTATACAGTACAGCAATAGGAGTACATTGGTGCGCTTCAGGTCGCGTATGAATTGTTAACGTGGATACAGGTGCCAAGCGGTGCGTCCCCATGACCCCTAACACCCTGCCAAGGTTCAGTGATAAGTCGTTTATAGTATTCTCACAAACACCCAAAAACGCGAATACGGACAAAGCAATTTTCGGCCCAAAATTGCATTATACAGGCCCGTTGGGAATCGGTTTTTGCATGTTATTGGCGAAAGTATAAGAGCTATCGCTACAAAACGTGGCAGTCTGTTAGGGTCCATGGGGCCGAGACTGCCTGCACGAGGTGAGCTACCTGGTGACGTAATTGACGTCAAAACGACGTCAAACGCAGCCCTATGTAATGTAAACAGTACAACAATAGGCGTACATTGGTGCGCTTCAGGTCGCGTATGAATTGTTAACGCGGATACAGATGCCAAACGGTGCCTACCCATGACCCCTAATATCCTGCCAAAGTTCAATGATAAGTCGTTTATAGTATTCTCATAAACACGCAAAAACGCGTATACGGACATAGAAATTTTCGGCCCAAAATTGCATCAAACGGGCCCGTAGAGAATGGGGTTTTGCATGTTATTGGCGAAAGTATAAGAGCTATCGCCACGAAACGTGGCAGTCTGTTAGGGTCCATGGGGCCGAGACTGCCTGCACGAGGTGAGCTTCCTGGTGACGTAACTGACGTCAAAACGACGTCAAAGGCAAGCCGTATTTAACATATACGTTACAGCAATAGGGGTTCATTGGTGCGCTTCAGGTCGCGTATGAATTGTTAACGTGCATACAGGTGCCAAACGGTGCATCCGCATGACCCCTAACACCCTGCCAAGGTTCAATGATAAGTCGTTTATAGTATTCTCACAAACACGCAAAAACGCGTATACGGACATATAAATTTTCGGGCCAAAATTGCATTATACAGGCCCTTGGAGAATCGGTTTTTGCATGTTATTGGCGAAAGTATAAGAGCTATCGACACGAAACTTGGCAGTCTGTTAGAGTCCATGGGGCTGAGACTGCCTGCACGAGGTGAGCTTCCTGGTGACGTAACTGACGTCAAAACGACGTCAACGGCAGCCCAACTTAACGTATACAGTACAGCAATAGGAGTACATTGGTGCGCTTCAGGTCGCGTATGAATTGTTAACGTAGATACAGGTGCCAATCGGTGCGTCCCCATGACCCCTAACACCCTGCCAAGGTTCAATGATAAGTCGTTTATAGTATTCTCACAAACACGCAAAAACGCGTATACGGACAAAGAAATTTTCGGCCCAAAATTGCATTATACAGGCCCGTAGAGAATCGGTTTTTGCATGTTATTCGCGAAAGTATAAGAGCTATCGCCACGAAACGTGGCAGTCTGTTAGGGTCCATGGGGCCGAGACTGCCTGCACGAGGTGAGCTACCTGGTGACGTAATTGACGTCAAAACGACGTCAAAGGCAGCCCTATGTAATGTAAACAGTACAACAATAGGCGTACATTGGTGCGCTTCAGGTCGCGTATGAATTGTTAACGCGGATACAGATGCCAAACGGTGCCTCCCCATGACCCCTAATATCCTGCCAAGGTTCAATGATAAGTCGTTTATAGTATTCTCATAAACACGCAAAAACGCATATACGGACATAGAAATTTTCAGCCCAAAATTGCATCATACGGGCCCGTAGCGAATGGGGTTTTGCATGTTATTGGCGAAAGTATAAGAGCTATCGCCACGAAACTTGGCAGTCTGTTAGGGTCCATGGGGCCGAGACTGCCTGCACGAGGTGAGCTTCCTGGTGACGTAACTGACGTCAAAACGACGTCAAAGGCAAGCCGTATTTAACATATACGTTACAGCAATAGGGGTTCATTGGTACGCTTCAGGTCGCGTATGAATTGTTAACGTAGATACAGGTGCCAAGCGGTGCGTCCCCATGACCCCTAACACCCTGCCAAGGTTCAATGATAAGTCGTTTATAGTATTCTCACAAACACGCAAAAACGCGTATACGGACATAGAAATTTTCGGGCCAAAATTGCATTATACAGGCCCTTGGAGAATCGGTTTTTGCATGTTATTTGCGAAAGTATAAGAGCTATCGCCACGAAACTTGGCAGTCTGTTAGAGTCCATGGGGCCGAGACTGTCTGCATGAGGTGAGCTTCCTGGTGACGTAACTGACGTCAAAACGACGTCAACGGCAGCCCAACTTAACGTATACAGTACAGCAATAGGAGTACATTGGTGCGCTTCAGGTCGCGTATGAATTGGTAACGTGGATACAGATGCCAAGCGGTGCGTCCCCATGACCCCTAACACCCTGCCAAGGTTCAGTGATAAGTCGTTTATAGTATTCTCACAAACACCCAAAAACGCGAATACGGACAAAGAAATTTTCGTCCCAAAATTGCATTATACAGGCCCGTAGGGAATCGGTTTTTGCATGTTATTGGCGAAAGTATAAGAGCTATCGCCACGAAACGTGGCAGTCTGTTAGGGTCCATGGGGCCGAGACTGCCTGCACGAGGTGAGCTTCCTGGTGACGTAACTGACGTCAAAACGACGTCAAAGGCAAGCCGTATTTAACATATACGTTACAGCAATAGGGGTTCATTGGTGCGCTTCAGGTCGCGTATGAATTGTTAACGTGCATACAGGTGCCAAACGGTGCATCCGTATGACCCCTAACACCCTGCCAAGATTCAATGATAAGTCGTTTATAGTATTCTCATAAACACGCAAAAACGCGTATACGGACATAGAAATTTTCGGGGCAAAATTGCATAATACAGGCCCTTGGAGAATCGGTTTTTGCATGTTATTGGCGAAAGTATAAGAGCTATCGACACGAAACTTGGCAGTCTGTTAGAGTCCATGGGGCTGAGACTGCCTGCACGAGGTGAGCTTCCTGGTGACGTAACTGACGTCGAAACGACGTCAACGGCAGCCCAACTTAACGTATATACAGAACAGCAATAGGAGTACATTGGTGCGCTTCAGGTCGCGTATGAATTGTTAACGTAGATACAGGTGCCAAGCGGTGCGTCCCCATGACCACTAACACCCTGCCAAGGTTCAATGATAAGTCGTTTATAGTATTCTCACAAACACGCAAAAACGCGTATACGGACATAGACATGTTCGGGCCAAAATTGCATTATACAGGCCCTTGGAGAATCGGTTTCTGCATGTTATTGGCGAAAGTATAAGAGCTATCGCCACGAAACTTGGCAGTCTGTTAGAGTCCATGGGGCTGAGACTGTCTGCACGAGGTGAGCTTCCTGGTGACGTAACTGACGTCAAAACGACGTCAACAGCAGCCCAACTTAACGTATACAGTACAGCAATAGGAGTACATTGGTGCGCTTCAGGTCGCGTATGAATTGTTAACGTGGATACAGGTGCCAAGCGGTGCGTCCCCATGACCCCTAACACCCTGCCAAGGTTCAGTGATAAGTCGTTTATAGTATTCTCACAAACACCCAAAAACGCGAATACGGACAAAGAAATTTTCGGCCCAAAATTGCATTATACAGACCCGTAGGGAATCGGTTTTTGCATGTTATTGGCGAAAGTATAAGAGCTATCGCCACGAAACGTGGCAGTCTGTTAGGGTCCATGGGGCCGAGACTGCCTGCACGAGGTGAGCTACCTGGTGACGTAATTGACGTCAAAACGACGTCAACGGCAGCCCTATGTAATGTAAACAGTACAACAATAGGCGTACATTGGTGCGCTTCAGGTCGCGTATGAATTGTTAACGCGGATACAGATGCCAAACGGTGCCTCCCCATGACCCCTAATATCCTGCCAAGGTTCAATGATAAGTCGTTTATAGGATTCTCATAAACACGCAAAAACGCGTATACGGACATAGAAATTTTCGGCCCAAAATTGCATCATACGGGCCATAGAGAATGGGGTTTTGCATGTTATTGGCGAAAGTATAAGAGCTATCGCCACGAAACATGGCAGTCTGTTAGGGTCCATGGGGCCGAGACTGCCTGCACGAGGTGAACTTCCTGGTGACGTAACTGACGTCAAAACGACGTCAAAGGCCAGCCGTATTTAACATATACGTTACAGCAATAGGGGTTCATTGGTGCGCTTCAGGTCGCGTATGAATTGTTAACGTGCATACAGGTGCCAAACGGTGCATCCGCATGACCCCTAACACCCTGCCAAGGTTCAATGATAAGTCGTTTATAGTATTCTCACAAACACGCAAAAACGCGTATACGGACATAGAAATTTTTGTGCCAAAATTGCATTATACAGGCCCTTGGAGAATCGGTTTTTGCATGTTATTGGCGAAAGTATAAGAGCTATCGACACGAAACTTGGCAGTCTGTTAGAGTCCATGGGGCTGAGACTGCCTGCACGAGGTGAGCTTCCTGGTGACGTAACTGACGTCAAAACGACGTCAACGGCAGCCCAACTTAACGTATACAGTACAGCAATAGGAGTACATTGGTGCGCTTCAGGTCGCGTATGAATTGTTAACGTAGATACAGGTGCCAAGCGGTGCGTCCCCATGACCCCTAACACCCTGCCAAGGTTCAATGATAAGTCGTTTATAGTATTCTCACAAACACGCAAAAACGCGTATACGGACATAGAAATTTTCTGGCCAAAATTGCATTATACAGGCCCTTGGAGAATCGGTTTTTGCATGTTATTGGCGAAAGTATAAGAGCTATCGCCACGAAACTTGGCAGTCTGTTAGAGTCCATGGGGCTGAGACTGTCTGCACGAGGTGAGCTTCCTGGTGACGTAACTGACGTCAAAACGACGTCAACGGCAGCCCAACTTAACGTATACAGTACAGCAATAGGAGTACATTGGTGCGCTTCAGGTCGCGTATGAATTGTTAACGTGGATACAGATGCCAAGCGGTGCGTCCCCATGACCCCTAACACCCTGCCAAGGTTCAGTGATAAGTCGTTTATAGTATTCTCACAAACACCCAAAAACGCGAATACGGACAAAGAAATTTTTGTCCCAAAATTGCATTATACAGGCCCGTAGGGAATCGGTTTTTGCATGTTATTGGCGAAAGTATAAGAGCTATCGCCACGAAACGTGGCAGTCTGTTAGGGTCCATGGGGCCGAGACTGCCTGCACGAGGTGAGCTTCCTGGTGACGTAACTGACGTCAAAACGACGTCAAAGGCAAGCCGTATTTAACATATACGTTACAGCAATAGGGGTTCATTGGTGCGCTTCAGGTCGCGTATGAATTGTTAACGTGCATACAGGTGCCAAACGGTGCATCCGCATGACCCCTAACACCCTGCCAAGATTCAATGATAAGTCGTTTATAGTATTCTCACAAACACGCAAAAACGCGTATACGGACATAGAAATTTTCGGGCCAAAATTGCATAATACAGGCCCTTGGAGAATCGGTTTTTGCATGTTATTGGCGAAAGTATAAGAGCTATCGACACGAAACTTGGCAGTCTGTTAGAGTCCATGGGGCTGAGACTGCCTGCACGAGGTGAGCTTCCTGGTGACGTAACTGACGTCGAAACGACGTCAACGGCAGCCCAACTTAACGTATATACAGAACAGCAATAGGAGTACATTGGTGCGCTTCAGGTCGCGTATGAATTGTTAACGTAGATACAGGTGCCAAGCGGTGCGTCCCCATGGCCCCTAACACCCTGCCAAGGTTCAATGATAAGTCGTTTATAGTATTCTCACAAACACGCAAAAACGCGTATACGGACATAGACATGTTCGGGCCAAAATTGCATTATACAGGCCCTTGGAGAATCGGTTTTTGCATGTTATTGGCGAAAGTATAAGAGCTATCGCCACGAAACTTGGCAGTCTGTTAGAGTCCATGGGGCCGAGACTGTCTGCACGAGGTGAGCTTCCTGGTGACGTAACTGACGTCAAAACGACGTCAACAGCAGCCCAACATAACGTATACAGTACAGCAATAGGAGTACATTGGTGCGCTTCAGGTCGCGTATGAATTGTTAACGTGGATACAGGTGCCAAGCGGTGCGTCCCCATGACCCCTAACACCCTGCCAAGGTTCAGTGATAAGTCGTTTATAGTATTCTCACAAACACCCAAAAACGCGAATACGGACAAAGAAATTTTCGGCCCAAAATTGCATTATACAGACCCGTAGGGAATCGGTTTTTGCATGTTATTGGCGAAAGTATAAGAGCTATCGCCACGAAACGTGGCAGTCTGTTAGGGTCCATGGGGCCGAGACTGCCTGCACGAGGTGAGCTACCTGGTGACGTAATTGACGTCAAAACGACGTCAAAGGCAGCCCTATGTAATGTAAACAGTACAACAATAGGCGTACATTGGTGCGCTTCAGGTCGCGTATGAATTGTTAACGCGGATACAGATGCCAAACGGTGTCTCCCCATGACCCCTAATATCCTGCCAAGGTTCAATGATAAGTCGTTTATAGGATTCTCATAAACACGCAAAAACGCGTATACGGACATAGAAATTTTCGGCCCAAAATTGCATCATACGGGCCATAGAGAATGGGGTTTTGCATGTTATTGGCGAAAGTATAAGAGCTATCGCCACGAAACTTGGCAGTCTGTTAGGGTCCATGGGGCCGAGACTGCCTGCACGAGGTGAGCTTCCTGGTGACGTAACTGACGTCAAAACGACGTCAAAGGCAAGCCGTATTTAACATATACGTTACAGCAATAGGGGTTCATTGGTGCGCTTCAGGTCGCGTATGAATTGTTAACGTGCATACAGGTGCCAAACGGCGCATCCGCATGACCCCTAACACCCTGCCAAGGTTCAATGATAAGTCGTTTATAGTATTCTCACAAACACGCAAAAACGCGTATACGGACATAGAAATTTTCTGGCCAAAATTGCATTATACAGGCCCTTGGAGAATCGGTTTTTGCATGTTATTGGCGAAAGTATAAGAGCTATCGACACGAAACTTGGCAGTCTGTTAGAGTCCATGGGGCTGAGACTGCCTGCACGAGGTGAGCTTCCTGGTGACGTAACTGACGTCAAAACGACGTCAACGGCATCCCAACTTAACGTATACAGTACAGCAATAGGAGTACATCGGTGCGCTTCAGGTCGCGTATGAATTGTTAACGTAGATACAGGTGCCAAGCGGTGCGTCCCCATGACCCCTAACACCCTGCCAAGGTTCAATGATAAGTCGTTTATAGTATTCTCACAAACACGCAAAAACGCGTATACGGACATAGAAATTTTCTGGCCAAAATTGCATTATACAGGCCCTTGGAGAATCGGTTTTTGCATGTTATTTGCGAAAGTATAAGAGCTATCGCCACGAAACTTGGCAGTCTGTTAGAGTCCATGGGGCCGAGACTGTCTGTACGAGGTGAGCTTCCTGGTGACGTAACTGACGTCAAAACGACGTCAACGGCAGCCCAACTTAACGTATACAGTACAGCAATAGGAGTACATTGGTGCGCTTCAGGTCGCGTATGAATTGTTAACGTGGATACAGGTGCCAAGCGGTGCGTCCCCATGACCCCTAACACCCTGCCAAGGTTCAGTGATAAGTCGTTTATAGTATTCTCACAAACACCCAAAAACGCGAATACGGACAAAGAAATTTTCGTCCCAAAATTGCATTATACAGGCCCGTAGGGAATCGGTTTTTGCATGTTATTGGCGAAAGTATAAGAGCTATCGCCACGAAACGTGGCAGTCTGTTAGGGTCCATGGGGCCGAGACTGCCTGCACGAGGTGAGCTTCCTGGTGACGTAACTGACGTCAAAACGACGTCAAAGGCAAGCCGTATTTAACATATACGTTACAGCAATAGGGGTTCATTGGTGCGCTTCAGGTCGCGTATGAATTGTTAACGTGCATACAGGTGCCAAACGGTGCATCCGCATGCCCCCTAACACCCTGCCAAGATTCAATGATAAGTCGTTTATAGTATTCTCACAAACACGCAAAAACGCGTATACGGACATAGAAATTTTCGGGCCAAAATTGCATAATACAGGCCCTTGGAGAATCGGTTTTTGCATGTTATTGGCGAAAGTATAAGAGCTATCGACACGAAACTTGGCAGTCTGTTAGAGTCCATGGGGCTGAGACTGCCTGCACGAGGTGAGCTTCCTGGTGACGTAACTGACGTCGAAACGACGTCAACGGCAGCCCAACTTAACGTATATACAGAACAGCAATAGGAGTACATTGGTGCGCTTCAGGTCGCGTATGAATTGTTAACGTAGATACAGGTGCCAAGCGGTGCGTCCCCATGACCCCTAACACCCTGCCAAGGTTCAATGATAAGTCGTTTATAGTATTCTCACAAACACGCAAAAACGCGTATACGGACATAGACATGTTCGGGCCAAAATTGCATTATACAGGCCCTTGGAGAATCGGTTTTTGCATGTTATTGGCGAAAGTATAAGAGCTATCGCCACGAAACTTGGCAGTCTGTTAGAGTCCATGGGGCCGAGACTGTCTGCACGAGGTGAGCTTCCTGGTGACGTAACTGACGTCAAAACGACGTGAACAGCAGCCCAACTTAACGTATACAGTACAGCAATAGGAGTACATTGGTGCGCTTCAGGTCGCGTATGAATTGTTAACGTGGATACAGGTGCCAAGCGGTGCGTCCCCATGACCCCTAACACCCTGCCAAGGTTCAGTGATAAGTCGTTTATAGTATTCTCACAAACACCCAAAAACGCGAATACGGACAAAGAAATTTTCGGCCCAAAATTGCATTATACAGACCCGTAGGGAATCGGTTTTTGCATGTTATTGGCGAAAGTATAAGAGCTATCGCCACGAAACGTGGCAGTCTGTTAGGGTCCATGGGGCCGAGACTGCCTGCACGAGGTGAGCTACCTGGTGACGTAATTGACGTCAAAACGACGTCAAAGGCAGCCCTATGTAATGTAAACAGTACAACAATAGGCGTACATTGGTGCGCTTCAGGTCGCGTATGAATTGTTAACGCGGATACAGATGCCAAACGGTGCCTCCCCATGACCCCTAATATCCTGCCAAGGTTCAATGATAAGTCGTTTATAGGATTCTCATAAACACGCAAAAACGCGTATACGGACATAGAAATTTTCGGCCCAAAATTGCATCATACGGGCCATAGAGAATGGGGTTTTGCATGTTATTGGCGAAAGTATAAGAGCTATCGCCACGAAACTTGGCAGTCTGTTAGGGTCCATGGGGCCGAGACTGCCTGCACGAGGTGAGCTTCCTGGTGACGTAACTGACGTCAAAACGACGTCAAAGGCAAGCCGTATTTAACATATACGTTACAGCAATAGGGGTTCATTGGTGCGCTTCAGGTCGCGTATGAATTGTTAACGTGCATACAGGTGCCAAACGGTGCATCCGCATGACCCCTAACACCCTGCCAAGGTTCAATGATAAGTCGTTTATAGTATTCTCACAAACACGCAAAAACGCGTATACGGACATAGAAATTTTTGTGCCAAAATTGCATTATACAGGCCCTTGGAGAATCGGTTTTTGCATGTTATTGGCGAAAGTATAAGAGCTATCGACACGAAACTTGGCAGTCTGTTAGAGCCCATGGGGCTGAGACTGCCTGCACGAGGTGAGCTTCCTGGTGACGTAACTGACGTCAAAACGACGTCAACGGCAGCCCAACTTAACGTATACAGTACAGCAATAGGAGTACATTGGTGCGCTTCAGGTCGCGTATGAATTGTTAACGTAGATACAGGTGCCAATCGGTGCGTCCCCATGACCCCTAACACCCTGCCAAGGTTCAATGATAAGTCGTTTATAGTATTCTCACAAACACGCAAAAACGCGTATACGGACAAAGAAATTTTCGGCCCAAAATTGCCTTATACAGGCCCGTAGAGAATCGGTTTTTGCATGTTATTCGCGAAAGTATAAGAGCTATCGCCACGAAACGTGGCAGTCTGTTAGGGTCCATGGGGCCGAGACTGCCTGCACGAGGTGAGCTACCTGGTGACGTAATTGACGTCAAAACGACGTCAAAGGCAGCCCTATGTAATGTAAACAGTACAACAATAGGCGTACATTGGTGCGCTTCAGGTCGCGTATGAATTTTTAACGCGGATACAGATGCCAAACGGTGCCTCCCCATGACCCCTAATATCCTGCCAAGGTTCAATGATAAGTCGTTTATAGTATTCTCATAAACACGCAAAAACGCGTATACGGACATAGAAATTTTCGGCCCAAAATTGCATCATACGGGCCCGTAGAGAATGGGGTTTTGCATGTTATTGGCGAAAGTATAAGAGCTATCGCCACGAAACTTGGCAGTCTGTTAGGGTCCATGGGGCCGAGACTGCCTGCACGAGGTGAGCTTCCTGGTTGCGTAACTGACGTCGAAACGACGTCAACGGCAGCCCAACTTAACGTATATACAGAACAGCAATAGGAGTACATTGGTGCGCTTCAGGTCGCGTATGAATTGTTAACGTAGATACAGGTGCCAAGCGGTGCGTCCCCATGACCCCTAACACCCTGCCAAGGTTCAATGATAAGTCGTTTATAGTATTCTCACAAACACGCAAAAACGCGTATACGGACATAGACATGTTCGGGCCAAAATTGCATTATACAGGCCCTTGGAGAATCGGTTTTTGCATGTTATTGGCGAAAGTATAAGAGCTATCGCCACGAAACTTGGCAGTCTGTTAGAGTCCATGGGGCCGAGACTGTCTGCACGAGGTGATCTTCCTGGTGACGTAACTGACGTCAACAGCAGCCCAACTTAACGTATACAGTACAGCAATAGGAGTACATTGGTGCGCTTCAGGTCGCGTATGAATTGTTAACGTGGATACAGGTGCCAAGCGGTGCGTCCCCATGACCCCTAACACCCTGCCAAGGTTCAGTGATAAGTCGTTTATAGTATTCTCACAAACACCCAAAAACGCGAATACGGACATAGCAATTTTCGTCCCAAAATTGCATTATACAGGCCCGTTGAGAATCGGTTTTTGCATGTTATTCGCGAAAGTATAAGAGCTATCGCCACGAAACGTGGCAGTCTGTTAGGGTCCATGGGGCCGAGACTGCCTGCACGAGGTGAGCTACCTGGTGACGTAATTGACGTCAAAACGACGTCAAAGGCAGCCCTATGTAATGTAAACAGTACAACAATAGGCGTACATTGGTGCGCTTCAGGTCGCGTATGAATTGTTAACGCGGAAACAGATGCCAAACGGTGCCTCCCCATGACCCCTAATATCCTGCCAAAGTTCAATGATAAGTCGTTTATAGTATTCTCATAAACACGCAAAAACGCGTATACGGACATAGACATTTTCGGCCCAAAATTGCATTATACGGGCCCGTAGAGAATGGGGTTTTGCATGTTATTGGCGAAAGTATACGAGCTATCTCCACGAAACTTGGCAGTCTGTTAGGGTCCATGGGGCCGAGACTGCCTGCACGAGGTGAGCTTCCTGGTGACGTAACTGACGTCAAAACGACGTCAAAGGCAAGCCGTATTTAACATATACGTTTCAGCAGTAGGGGTTCATTGGTGCGCTTCAGGTCGCGTATGAATTGTTAACGTGCATACAGGTGCCAAACGGTGCATCCGCATGACCCCTAACACCCTGCCAAGGTTCAATGATAAGTCGTTTATAGTATTCTCACAAACACGCAAAAACGCGTATACGGACATAGAAATTTTCGTGCCAAAATTGCATTATACAGGCCCTTGGAGAATCGGTTTTTGCATGTTATTGGCGAAGTATAAGAGCTATCGACACGAAACTTGGCAGTCTGTTAGAGTCCATGGGGCTGAGACTGCCTGCACGAGGTGAGCTTCCTGGTGACGTAACTGACGTCGAAACGACGTCAACGGCAGCCCAACTTAACGTATACAGTAAAGCAATAGGAGTACATTGGTGCGCTTCAGGTCGCGTATGAATTGTTAACGTAGATACAGGTGCCAAGCGGTGCGTCCCCATGACCCCTAACACCCTGCCAAGGTTCAATGATAAGTCGTTTATAGTATTCTCACAAACACGCAAAAACGCGTATACGGACATAGAAATGTTTGGGCCAAAATTGCATTATACAGGCCCTTGGAGAATCGGTTTTTGCATGTTATTTGCGAAAGTATAAGAGCTATCGCCACGAAACTTGGCAGTCTGTTAGAGTCCATGGGGCCGAGACTGTCTACACGAGGTGAGCTTCCTGGTGACGCAACTGACGTCAAAACGACGTCAACGGCAGCCCAACTTAACGTATACAGTACAGCAATAGGAGTACATTGGTGCGCTTCAGGTCGCGTATGAATTGTTAACATGGATACAGGTGCCAAGCGGTGCGTCCCCATGACCCCAAACACCCTGCCAAGGTTCAGTGATAAGTCGTTTATAGTATTCTCACAAACACCCAAAAACGCGAATACGGACAAAGAAATTTTCGGCACAAAATTGCATTATACAGACCCGTAGGGAATCGGTTTTTGCATGTTATTGGCGAAAGTATAAGAGCTATCGCCACGAAACGTGGCAGTCTGTTAGGTCCATGGGGCCGAGACTGCCTGCACGAGGTGAGCTACCTGGTGACGTAATTGACGTCAAAACGACGTCAAAGGCAGCCCTATGTAATGTAAACAGTACAACAATAGGCGTACATTGGTGCGCTTCAGGTCGCGTATGAATTGTTAACGCGGATACAGATGCCAAACGGTGCCTCCCCATGACCCCTAATATCCTGCCAAGGTTCAATGATAAGTCGTTTATAGGATTCTCATAAACACGCAAAAACGCGTATACGGACACAGAAATTTTCGGCCCAAAATTGCATCATACGGGCCATAGAGAATGGGGTTTTGCATGTTATTGGCGAAAGTATAAGAGCTATCGCCACGAAACTTGGCAGTCTGTTAGGGTCCATGGGGCCGAGACTGCCTGCACGAGGTGAGCTTCCTGGTGACGTAACTGACGTCAAAACGACGTCAAAGGCAAGCCGTATTTAACATATACGTTACAGCAATAGGGGTTCATTGGTGCGCTTCAGGTCGCGTATGAATTGTTAACGTGCACACAGGTGCCAAACGGTGCATCCGCATGACCCCTAACACCCTGCCAAGGTTCAATGATAAGTCGTTTATAGTATTCTCACAAACACGCAAAAACGTGTATACGGACATAGAAATTTTTGTGCCAAAATTGGATTATACAGGCCCTTGGAGAATCGGTTTTTGCATGTTATTGGCGAAAGTATAAGAGCTATCGACACGAAACTTGGCAGTCTGTTAGAGTCCATGGGGCTGAGACTGCCTGCACGAGGTGAGCTTCCTGGTGACGTAACTGACGTCAAAACGACGTCAACGGCATCCCAACTTAACGTATACAGTACAGCAATAGGAGTACATTGGTGCGCTTCAGGTCGCGTATGAATTGTTAACGTAGATACAGGTTCCAAGCGGTGCGTCCCCATGACCCCTAACACCCTGCCAAGGTTCAATGATAAGTCGTTTATAGTATTCTCACAAACACGCAAAAACGCGTATACTGACATAGAAATTTTCGGGCCAAAATTGCATTATACAGGCCCTTGGAGAATCGGTTTTTGCATGTTATTGGCGAAAGTATAAGAGCTATCGCCACGAAACTTGGCAGTCTGTTAGAGTCCATGGGGCCGAGACTGTCTGCACGAGGTGAGCTTCCTGGTGACGTAACTGACGTCAAAACGACGTCAACGGCAGCCCAACTTAACGTATACAGTACAGCAATAGGAGTACATTGGTGCGCTTCAGGTCGCGTATGAATTGTTAACGTGGATACAGGTGCCAAGCGGTGCGTCCCCATGACCCCTAACACCCTGCCAAGGTTCAGTGATAAGTCGTTTATAGTATTCTCACAAACACCCAAAAACGCGAATACGGACAAAGCAATTTTCGGCCCAAAATTGCATTATACAGGCCCGTAGGGAATCGGTTTTTGCATGTTATTGGCGAAAGTATAAGAGCTATCGCTACAAAACGTGGCAGTCTGTTAGGGTCCATGGGGCCGAGACTGCCTGCACGAGGTGAGCTACCTGGTGACGTAATTGACGTCAAAACGACGTCAAACGCAGCCCTATGTAATGTAAACAGTACAACAATAGGCGTACATTGGTGCGCTTCAGGTCGCGTATGAATTGTTAACGCGGATACAGATGCCAAACGGTGCATACCCATGACCCCTAATATCCTGCCAAAGTTCAATGATAAGTCGTTTATAGTATTCTCATAAACACGCAAAAACGCGTATACGGACATAGAAATTTTCGGCCCAAAATTGCATCAAACGGGCCCGTAGAGAATGGGGTTTTGCATGTTATTGGCGAAAGTATAAGAGCTATCGCCACGAAACGTGGCAGTCTGTTAGGGTCCATGGGGCCGAGACTGCCTGCACGAGGTGAGCTTCCTGGTGACGTAACTGACGTCAAAACGACGTCAAAGGCAAGCCGTATTTAACATATACGTTACAGCAATAGGGGTTCATTGGTGCGCTTCAGGTCGCGTATGAATTGTTAACGTGCATACAGGTGCCAAACGGTGCATCCGCATGACCCCTAACACCCTGCCAAGGTTCAATGATAAGTCGTTTATAGTATTCTCACAAACACGCAAAAACGCGTATACGGACATATAAATTTTCGGGCCAAAATTGCATTATACAGGCCCTTGGAGAATCGGTTTTTGCATGTTATTGGCGAAAGTATAAGAGCTATCGACACGAAACTTGGCAGTCTGTTAGAGTCCATGGGGCTGAGACTGCCTGCACGAGGTGAGCTTCCTGGTGACGTAACTGACGTCAAAACGACGTCAACGGCAGCCCAACTTAACGTATACAGTACAGCAATAGGCGTACATTGGTGCGCTTCAGGTCGCGTATGAATTGTTAACGCGGATACAGATGCCAAACGGTGCCTCCCCATGACCCCTAATATCCTGCCAAGGTTCAATGATAAGTCGTTTATAGTATTCTCATAAACACGCAAAAACGCGTATACGGACATAGAAATTTTCAGCCCAAAATTGCATCATACGGGCCCGTAGCGAATGGGGTTTTGCATGTTATTGGCGAAAGTATAAGAGCTATCGCCACGAAACTTGGCAGTCTGTTAGGGTCCATGGGGCCGAGACTGCCTGCACGAGGTGAGCTTCCTGGTGACGTAACTGACGTCAAAACGACGTCAAAGGCAAGCCGTATTTAACATATACGTTACAGCAATAGGGGTTCATTGGTACGCTTCAGGTCGCGTATGAATTGTTAACGTGCACACAGGTGCCAAACGGTGCATCCGCATGACCCCTAACACCCTGCCAAGGTTCAATGATAAGTCGTTTATAGTATTCTCACAAACACGCAAAAACGCGTATACGGACATAGAAATTTTCGGGCCAAAATTGCATTATACAGGCCCTTGGAGAATCGGTTTTTGCATGTTATTGGCGAAAGTATAAGAGCTATCGACACGAAACTTGGCAGTCTGTTAGAGTCCATGGGGCTGAGACTGCTTGCGCGAGGTGAGCTTCCTGGTGACGTAACTGACGTCGAAACAACGTCAACGGCAGCCCAACTTAACGTATACAGTACAGCAATAGGAGTACATTGGTGCGCTTCAGGTCGCGTATGAATTGTTAACGTAGATACAGGTGCCAAGCGGTGCGTCCCCATGACCCCTAACACCCTGCCAAGGTTCAATGATAAGTCGTTTATAGTATTCTCACAAACACGCAAAAACGCGTATACGGACATAGAAATGTTTGGGCCAAAATTGCATTATACAGGCGTTTGGAGAATCGGTTTTTGCATGTTATTGGCGAAAGTATAAGAGCTATCGCCACGAAATTTGGCAGTCTGTTAGAGTACATGGGGCCGAGACTGTCTGCACGAGGTGATCTTCCTGGTGACGTAACTGACGTCAACAGCAGCCCAACTTAACGTATACAGTACAGCAATAGGAGTACATTGGTGCGCTTCAGGTCGCGTATGAATTGTTAACGTGGATACAGGTGCCAAGCGGTGCGTCCCCATGACCCCTAACACCCTGCCAAGGTTCAGTGATAAGTCGTTTATAGTATTCTCACAAACACCCAAAAACGCGAATACGGACATAGCAATTTTCGTCCCAAAATTGCATTATACAGGCCCGTTGAGAATCGGTTTTTGCATGTTATTCGCGAAAGTATAAGAGCTATCGCCACGAAACGTGGCAGTCTGTTAGGGTCCATGGGGCCGAGACTGCCTGCACGAGGTGAGCTACCTGGTGACGTAATTGACGTCAAAACGACGTCAAAGGCAGCCCTATGTAATGTAAACAGTACAACAATAGGCGTACATTGGTGCGCTTCAGGTCGCGTATGAATTGTTAACGCGGAAACAGATGCCAAACGGTGCCTCCCCATGACCCCTAATATCCTGCCAAAGTTCAATGATAAGTCGTTTATAGTATTCACATAAACACGCAAAAACGCGTATACGGACATAGACATTTTCGGCCCAAAATTGCATTATACGGGCCCGT
The DNA here is from genome assembly GCA_027627225.1 of Congeria kusceri. Taxonomy (NCBI): domain Eukaryota; kingdom Metazoa; phylum Mollusca; class Bivalvia; order Myida; family Dreissenidae; genus Congeria; species Congeria kusceri. The sequence goes on from JAPFQT010000186.1 coordinate 206,224, forward strand.
AGAGAATGGGGTTTTGCATGTTATTGGCGAAAGTATACGAGCTATCTCCACGAAACTTGGCAGTCTGTTAGGGTCCATGGGGCCGAGACTGCCTGCACGAGGTGAGCTTCCTGGTGACGTAACTGACGTCAAAACGACGTCAAAGGCAAGCCGTATTTAACATATACGTTACAGCAGTAGGGGTTCATTGGTGCGCTTCAGGTCGCGTATGAATTGTTAACGTGCATACAGGTGCCAAACGGTGCATCCGCATGACCCCTAACACCCTGCCAAGGTTCAATGATAAGTCGTTTATAGTATTCTCACAAACACGCAAAAACGCGTATACGGACATAGAAATTTTCGTGCCAAAATTGCATTATACAGGCCCTTGGAGAATCGGTTTTTGCATGTTATTGGCGAAGTATAAGAGCTATCGACACGAAACTTGGCAGTCTGTTAGAGTCCATGGGGCTGAGACTGCCTGCACGAGGTGAGCTTCCTGGTGACGTAACTGACGTCGAAACGACGTCAACGGCAGCCCAACTTAACGTATACAGTAAAGCAATAGGAGTACATTGGTGCGCTTCAGGTCGCGTATGAATTGTTAACGTAGATACAGGTGCCAAGCGGTGCGTCCCCATGACCCCTAACACCCTGCCAAGGTTCAATGATAAGTCGTTTATAGTATTCTCACAAACACGCAAAAACGCGTATACGGACATAGAAATGTTTGGGCCAAAATTGCATTATACAGGCCCTTGGAGAATCGGTTTTTGCATGTTATTTGCGAAAGTATAAGAGCTATCGCCACGAAACTTGGCAGTCTGTTAGAGTCCATGGGGCCGAGACTGTCTACACGAGGTGAGCTTCCTGGTGACGCAACTGACGTCAAAACGACGTCAACGGCAGCCCAACTTAACGTATACAGTACAGCAATAGGAGTACATTGGTGCGCTTCAGGTCGCGTATGAATTGTTAACATGGATACAGGTGCCAAGCGGTGCGTCCCCATGACCCCAAACACCCTGCCAAGGTTCAGTGATAAGTCGTTTATAGTATTCTCACAAACACCCAAAAACGCGAATACGGACAAAGAAATTTTCGGCACAAAATTGCATTATACAGTCCCGTAGGGAATCGGTTTTTGCATGTTATTGGCGAAAGTATAAGAGCTATCGCCACGAAACGTGGCAGTCTGTTAGGGTCCATGGGGCCGAGACTGCCTGCACGAGGTGAGCTACCTGGTGACGTAATTGACGTCAAAACGACGTCAAAGGCAGCCCTATGTAATGTAAACAGTACAACAATAGGCGTACATTGGTGCGCTTCAGGTCGCGTATGAATTGTTAACGCGGATACAGATGCCAAACGGTGCCTCCCCATGACCCCTAATATCCTGCCAAGGTTCAATGATAAGTCGTTTATAGGATTCTCATAAACACGCAAAAACGCGTATACGGACACAGAAATTTTCGGCCCAAAATTGCATCATACGGGCCATAGAGAATTGGGTTTTGCATGTTATTGGCGAAAGTATAAGAGCTATCGCCACGAAACTTGGCAGTCTGTTAGGGTCCATGGGGCCGAGACTGCCTGCACGAGGTGAGCTTCCTGGTGACGTAACTGACGTCAAAACGACGTCAAAGGCAAGCCGTATTTAACATATACGTTACAGCAATAGGGGTTCATTGGTGCGCTTCAGGTCGCGTATGAATTGTTAACGTGCACACAGGTGCCAAACGGTGCATCCGCATGACCCCTAACACCCTGCCAAGGTTCAATGATAAGTCGTTTATAGTATTCTCACAAACACGCAAAAACGTGTATACGGACATAGAAATTTTTGTGCCAAAATTGGATTATACAGGCCCTTGGAGAATCGGTTTTTGCATGTTATTGGCGAAAGTATAAGAGCTATCGACACGAAACTTGGCAGTCTGTTAGAGTCCATGGGGCTGAGACTGCCTGCACGAGGTGAGCTTCCTGGTGACGTAACTGACGTCAAAACGACGTCAACGGCATCCCAACTTAACGTATACAGTACAGCAATAGGAGTACATTGGTGCGCTTCAGGTCGCGTATGAATTGTTAACGTAGATACAGGTGCCAAGCGGTGCGTCCCCATGACCCCTAACACCCTGCCAAGGTTCAATGATAAGTCGTTTATAGTATTCTCACAAACACGCAAAAACGCGTATACTGACATAGAAATTTTCGGGCCAAAATTGCATTATACAGGCCCTTGGAGAATCGGTTTTTGCATGTTATTGGCGAAAGTATAAGAGCTATCGCCACGAAACTTGGCAGTCTGTTAGAGTCCATGGGGCCGAGACTGTCTGCACGAGGTGAGCTTCCTGGTGACGTAACTGACGTCAAAACGACGTCAACGGCAGCCCAACTTAACGTATACAGTACAGCAATAGGAGTACATTGGTGCGCTTCAGGTCGCGTATGAATTGTTAACGTGGATACAGGTGCCAAGCGGTGCGTCCCCATGACCCCTAACACCCTGCCAAGGTTCAGTGATAAGTCGTTTATAGTATTCTCACAAACACCCAAAAACGCGAATACGGACAAAGCAATTTTCGGCCCAAAATTGCATTATACAGGCCCGTAGGGAATCGGTTTTTGCATGTTATTGGCGAAAGTATAAGAGCTATCGCTACAAAACGTGGCAGTCTGTTAGGGTCCATGGGGCCGAGACTGCCTGCACGAGGTGAGCTACCTGGTGACGTAATTGACGTCAAAACGACGTCAAACGCAGCCCTATGTAATGTAAACAGTACAACAATAGGCGTACATTGGTGCGCTTCAGGTCGCGTATGAATTGTTAACGCGGATACAGATGCCAAACGGTGCCTACCCATGACCCCTAATATCCTGCCAAAGTTCAATGATAAGTCGTTTATAGTATTCTCATAAACACGCAAAAACGCGTATACGGACATAGAAATTTTCGGCCCAAAATTGCATCAAACGGGCCCGTAGAGAATGGGGTTTTGCATGTTATTGGCGAAAGTATAAGAGCTATCGCCACGAAACGTGGCAGTCTGTTAGGGTCCATGGGGCCGAGACTGCCTGCACGAGGTGAGCTTCCTGGTGACGTAACTGACGTCAAAACGACGTCAAAGGCAAGCCGTATTTAACATATACGTTACAGCAATAGGGGTTCATTGGTGCGCTTCAGGTCGCGTATGAATTGTTAACGTGCATACAGGTGCCAAACGGTGCATCCGCATGACCCCTAACACCCTGCCAAGGTTCAATGATAAGTCGTTTATAGTATTCTCACAAACACGCAAAAACGCGTATACGGACATAGAAATTTTCGGGCCAAAATTGCATTATACAGGCCCTTGGAGAATCGGTTTTTGCATGTTATTGGCGAAAGTATAAGAGCTATCGACACGAAACTTGGCAGTCTGTTAGAGTCCATGGGGCTGAGACTGCCTGCACGAGGTGAGCTTCCTGGTGACGTAACTGACGTCAAAACGACGTCAACGGCAGCCCAACTTAACGTATACAGTACAGCAATAGGAGTACATTGGTGCGCTTCAGGTCGCGTATGAATTGTTAACGTAGATACAGGTGCCAATCGGTGCGTCCCCATGACCCCTAACACCCTGCCAAGGTTCAATGATAAGTCGTTTATAGTATTCTCACAAACACGCAAAAACGCGTATACGGACAAAGAAATTTTCGGCCCAAAATTGCATTATACAGGCCCGTAGAGAATCGGTTTTTGCATGTTATTCGCGAAAGTATAAGAGCTATCGCCACGAAACGTGGCAGTCTGTTAGGGTCCATGGGGCCGAGACTGCCTGCACGAGGTGAGCTACCTGGTGACGTAATTGACGTCAAAACGACGTCAAAGGCAGCCCTATGTAATGTAAACAGTACAACAATAGGCGTACATTGGTGCGCTTCAGGTCGCGTATGAATTGTTAACGCGGATACAGATGCCAAACGGTGCCTCCCCATGACCCCTAATATCCTGCCAAGGTTCAATGATAAGTCGTTTATAGTATTCTCATAAACACGCAAAAACGCGTATACGGACATAGAAATTTTCAGCCCAAAATTGCATCATACGGGCCCGTAGCGAATGGGGTTTTGCATGTTATTGGCGAAAGTATAAGAGCTATCGCCACGAAACTTGGCAGTCTGTTAGGGTCCATGGGGCCGAGACTGCCTGCACGAGGTGAGCTTCCTGGTGACGTAACTGACGTCAAAACGACGTCAAAGGCAAGCCGTATTTAACATATACGTTACAGCAATAGGGGTTCATTGGTACGCTTCAGGTCGCGTATGAATTGTTAACGTGCACACAGATGCCAAACGGTGCATCCGCATGACCCCTAACACCCTGCCAAGGTTCAATGATAAGTCGTTTATAGTATTCTCACAAACACGCAAAAACGCGTATACGGACATAGAAATTTTCGGGCCAAAATTGCATTATACAGGCCCTTGGAGAATCGGTTTTTGCATGTTATTGGCGAAAGTATAAGAGCTATCGACACGAAACTTGGCAGTCTGTTAGAGTCCATGGGGCTGAGACTGCTTGCGCGAGGTGAGCTTCCTGGTGACGTAACTGACGTCGAAACAACGTCAACGGCAGCCCAACTTAACGTATACAGTACAGCAATAGGAGTACATTGGTGCGCTTCAGGTCGCGTATGAATTGTTAACGTAGATACAGGTGCCAAGCGGTGCGTCCCCATGACCCCTAACACCCTGCCAAGGTTCAATGATAAGTCGTTTATAGTATTCTCACAAACACGCAAAAACGCGTATACGGACATAGAAATGTTTGGGCCAAAATTGCATTATACAGGCCCTTGGAGAATCGGTTTTTGCATGTTATTGGCGAAAGTATAAGAGCTATCGCCACGAAACTTGGCAGTCTGTTAGAGTACATGGGGCCGAGACTGTCTGCACGAGGTGATCTTCCTGGTGACGTAACTGACGTCAACAGCAGCCCAACTTAACGTATACAGTACAGCAATAGGAGTACATTGGTGCGCTTCAGGTCGCGTATGAATTGTTAACGTGGATACAGGTGCCACGCGGTGCGTCCCCATGACCCCTAACACCCTGCCAAGGTTCAGTGATAAGTCGTTTATAGTATTCTCACAAACACCCAAAAACGCGAATACGGACATAGCAATTTTCGGCCCAAAATTGCATTATACAGGCCCGTTGGGAATCGGTTTTTGCATGTTATTGGCGAAAGTATAAGAGCTATCGCCACGAAACGTGGCAGTCTGTTAGGGTCCATGGGGCCGAGACTGCCTGCACGAGGTGAGCTACCTGGTGACGTAATTGACGTCAAAACGACGTCAAAGGCAGCCCTATGTAATGTAAACAGTACAACAATAGGCGTACATTGGTGCGCTTCAGGTCGCGTATGAATTGTTAACGCGGAAACAGATGCCAAACGGTGTCTCCCCATGACCCCTAATATCCTGCCAAAGTTCAATGATAAGTCGTTTATAGTATTCTCATAAACACGCAAAAACGCGTATACGGACATAGACATTTTCGGCCCAAAATTGCATTATACGGGCCCGTAGAGAATGGGGTTTTGCATGTTATTGGCGAAAGTATACGAGCTATCTCCACGAAACTTGGCAGTCTGTTAGGGTCCATGGGGCCGAGACTGCCTGCACGAGGTGAGCTTCCTGGTGACGTAACTGACGTCAAAACGACGTCAAAGGCAAGCCGTATTTAACATATACGTTACAGCAATAGGGGTTCATTGGTGCGCTTCAGGTCGCGTATGAATTGTTAACGTGCATACAGGTGCCAAACGGTGCATCCGCATGACCCCTAACACCCTGCCAAGGTTCAATGATAAGTCGTTTATAGTATTCTCACAAACACGCAAAAACGCGTATACGGACATAGAAATTTTCGTGCCAAAATTGCATTATACAGGCCCTTGGAGAATCGGTTTTTGCATGTTATTGGCGAAGTATAAGAGCTACCGACACGAAACTTGGCAGTCTGTTAGAGTCCAGGGGGCTGAGACTGCCTGCACGAGGTGAGCTTCCTGGTGACGTAACTGACGTCGAAACGACGTCAACGGCAGCCCAACTTAACGTATACAGTAAAGCAATAGGAGTACATTGGTGCGCTTCAGGTCGCCTATGAATTGTTAACGTAGATATAGGTGCCAAGCGGTGCGTCCCCATGACCCCTAACACCCTGCCAAGGTTCAATGATAAGTCGTTTATAGTATTCTCACAAACACGCAAAAACGCGAATACGGACATAGAAATTTTCGGGCCAAAATTGCATTATACAGGCCCTTGGAGAATCGGTTTTTGCATGTTATTTGCGAAAGTATAAGAGCTATCGCCACGAAACTTGGCAGTCTGTTAGAGTCCATGGGGCCGAGACTGTCTGCACGAGGTGAGCTTCCTGGTGACGTAACTGACGTCAAAACGACGTCAACGGCAGCCCAACTTAACGTATACAGTACAGCAATAGGAGTACATTGGTGCGCTTCAGGTCGCGTATGAATTGTTAACGTGGATACAGGTGCCAAGCGGTGCGTCCCCATGACCCCTAACACCCTGCCAAGGTTCAGTGATAAGTCGTTTATAGTATTCTCACAAACACCCAAAAACGCGAATACGGACATAGCAATTTTCGGCCCAAAATTGCATTATACAGGCCCGTTGGGAATCGGTTTTTGCATGTTATTCGCGAAAGTATAAGAGCTATCGCCACGAAACGTGGCAGTCTGTTAGGGTCCATGGGGCCGAGACTGCCTGCACGAGGTGAGCTACCTGGTGACGTAATTGACGTCAAAACGACGTCAAAGGCAGCCCTATGTAATGTAAACAGTACAACAATAGGCGTACATTGGTGCGCTTCAGGTCGCGTATGAATTGTTAACGCGGAAACAGATGCCAAACGGTGCCTCCCCATGACCCCTAATATCCTGCCAAAGTTCAATGATAAGTCGTTTATAGTATTCTCATAAACACGCAAAAACGCGTATACGGACATAGACATTTTCGGCCCAAAATTGCATTATACGGGCCCGTAGAGAATGGGGTTTTCCATGTTATTGGCGAAAGTATACGAGCTATCTCCACGAAACTTGGCAGTCTGTTAGGGTCCATGGGGCCGAGACTGCCTGCACGAGGTGAGCTTCCTGGTGACGTAACTGACGTCGAAACGACGTCAACGGCAGCCCAACTTAACGTATACAGTAAAGCAATAGGAGTACATTGGTGCGCTTCAGGTCGCGTATGAATTGTTAACGTAGATACAGGTGCCAAGCGGTGCGTCCCCATGACCCCTAACACCCTGCCAAGGTTCAATGATAAGTCGTTTATAGTATTCTCACAAACACGCAAAAACGCGTATACGGACATAGAAATGTTTGGGCCAAAATTGCATTATACAGGCCCTTGGAGAATCGGTTTTTGCATGTTATTTGCGAAAGTATAAGAGCTATCGCCACGAAACTTGGCAGTCTGTTAGAGTCCATGGGGCCGAGACTGTCTACACGAGGTGAGCTTCCTGGTGACGCAACTGACGTCAAAACGACGTCAACGGCAGCCCAACTTAACGTATACAGTACAGCAATAGGAGTACATTGGTGCGCTTCAGGTCGCGTATGAATTGTTAACATGGATACAGGTGCCAAGCGGTGCGTCCCCATGACCCCAAACACCCTGCCAAGGTTCAGTGATAAGTCGTTTATAGTATTCTCACAAACACCCAAAAACGCGAATACGGACAAAGAAATTTTCGGCACAAAATTGCATTATACAGACCCGTAGGGAATCGGTTTTTGCATGTTATTGGCGAAAGTATAAGAGCTATCGCCACGAAACGTGGCAGTCTGTTAGGGTCCATGGGGCCGAGACTGCCTGCACGAGGTGAGCTACCTGGTGACGTAATTGACGTCAAAACGACGTCAAAGGCAGCCCTATGTAATGTAAACAGTACAACAATAGGCGTACATTGGTGCGCTTCAGGTCGCGTATGAATTGTTAACGCGGATACAGATGCCAAACGGTGCCTCCCCATGACCCCTAATATCCTGCCAAGGTTCAATGATAAGTCGTTTATAGGATTCTCATAAACACGCAAAAACGCGTATACGGACACAGAAATTTTCGGCCCAAAATTGCATCATACGGGCCATAGAGAATTGGGTTTTGCATGTTATTGGCGAAAGTATAAGAGCTATCGCCACGAAACTTGGCAGTCTGTTAGGGTCCATGGGGCCGAGACTGCCTGCACGAGGTGAGCTTCCTGGTGACGTAACTGACGTCAAAACGACGTCAAAGGCAAGCCGTATTTAACATATACGTTACAGCAATAGGGGTTCATTGGTGCGCTTCAGGTCGCGTATGAATTGTTAACGTGCACACAGGTGCCAAACGGTGCATCCGCATGACCCCTAACACCCTGCCAAGGTTCAATGATAAGTCGTTTATAGTATTCTCACAAACACGCAAAAACGTGTATACGGACATAGAAATTTTTGTGCCAAAATTGGATTATACAGGCCCTTGGAGAATCGGTTTTTGCATGTTATTGGCGAAAGTATAAGAGCTATCGACACGAAACTTGGCAGTCTGTTAGAGTCCATGGGGCTGAGACTGCCTGCACGAGGTGAGCTTCCTGGTGACGTAACTGACGTCAAAACGACGTCAACGGCATCCCAACTTAACGTATACAGTACAGCAATAGGAGTACATTGGTGCGCTTCAGGTCGCGTATGAATTGTTAACGTAGATACAGGTGCCAAGCGGTGCGTCCCCATGACCCCTAACACCCTGCCAAGGTTCAATGATAAGTCGTTTATAGTATTCTCACAAACACGCAAAAACGCGTATACTGACATAGAAATTTTCGGGCCAAAATTGCATTATACAGGCCCTTGGAGAATCGGTTTTTGCATGTTATTGGCGAAAGTATAAGAGCTATCGCCACGAAACTTGGCAGTCTGTTAGAGTCCATGGGGCCGAGACTGTCTGCACGAGGTGAGCTTCCTGGTGACGTAACTGACGTCAAAACGACGTCAACGGCAGCCCAACTTAACGTATACAGTACAGCAATAGGAGTACATTGGTGCGCTTCAGGTCGCGTATGAATTGTTAACGTGGATACAGGTGCCAAGCGGTGCGTCCCCATGACCCCTAACACCCTGCCAAGGTTCAGTGATAAGTCGTTTATAGTATTCTCACAAACACCCAAAAACGCGAATACGGACAAAGCAATTTTCGGCCCAAAATTGCATTATACAGGCCCGTAGGGAATCGGTTTTTGCATGTTATTGGCGAAAGTATAAGAGCTATCGCTACAAAACGTGGCAGTCTGTTAGGGTCCATGGGGCCGAGACTGCCTGCACGAGGTGAGCTACCTGGTGACGTAATTGACGTCAAAACGACGTCAAACGCAGCCCTATGTAATGTAAACAGTACAACAATAGGCGTACATTGGTGCGCTTCAGGTCGCGTATGAATTGTTAACGCGGATACAGATGCCAAACGGTGCCTACCCATGACCCCTAATATCCTGCCAAAGTTCAATGATAAGTCGTTTATAGTATTCTCATAAACACGCAAAAACGCGTATACGGACATAGAAATTTTCGGCCCAAAATTGCATCAAACGGGCCCGTAGAGAATGGGGTTTTGCATGTTATTGGCGAAAGTATAAGAGCTATCGCCACGAAACGTGGCAGTCTGTTAGGGTCCATGGGGCCGAGACTGCCTGCACGAGGTGAGCTTCCTGGTGACGTAACTGACGTCAAAACGACGTCAAAGGCAAGCCGTATTTAACATATACGTTACAGCAATAGGGGTTCATTGGTGCGCTTCAGGTCGCGTATGAATTGTTAACGTGCATACAGGTGCCAAACGGTGCATCCGCATGACCCCTAACACCCTGCCAAGGTTCAATGATAAGTCGTTTATAGTATTCTCACAAACACGCAAAAACGCGTATACGGACATAGAAATTTTCGGGCCAAAATTGCATTATACAGGCCCTTGGAGAATCGGTTTTTGCATGTTATTGGCGAAAGTATAAGAGCTATCGACACGAAACTTGGCAGTCTGTTAGAGTCCATGGGGCTGAGACTGCCTGCACGAGGTGAGCTTCCTGGTGACGTAACTGACGTCAAAACGACGTCAACGGCAGCCCAACTTAACGTATACAGTACAGCAATAGGAGTACATTGGTGCGCTTCAGGTCGCGTATGAATTGTTAACGTAGATACAGGTGCCAATCGGTGCGTCCCCATGACCCCTAACACCCTGCCAAGGTTCAATGATAAGTCGTTTATAGTATTCTCACAAACACGCAAAAACGCGTATACGGACAAAGAAATTTTCGGCCCAAAATTGCATTATACAGGCCCGTAGAGAATCGGTTTTTGCATGTTATTCGCGAAAGTATAAGAGCTATCGCCACGAAACGTGGCAGTCTGTTAGGGTCCATGGGGCCGAGACTGCCTGCACGAGGTGAGCTACCTGGTGACGTAATTGACGTCAAAACGACGTCAAAGGCAGCCCTATGTAATGTAAACAGTACAACAATAGGCGTACATTGGTGCGCTTCAGGTCGCGTATGAATTGTTAACGCGGATACAGATGCCAAACGGTGCCTCCCCATGACCCCTAATATCCTGCCAAGGTTCAATGATAAGTCGTTTATAGTATTCTCATAAACACGCAAAAACGCGTATACGGACATAGAAATTTTCAGCCCAAAATTGCATCATACGGGCCCGTAGCGAATGGGGTTTTGCATGTTATTGGCGAAAGTATAAGAGCTATCGCCACGAAACTTGGCAGTCTGTTAGGGTCCATGGGGCCGAGACTGCCTGCACGAGGTGAGCTTCCTGGTGACGTAACTGACGTCAAAACGACGTCAAAGGCAAGCCGTATTTAACATATACGTTACAGCAATAGGGGTTCATTGGTACGCTTCAGGTCGCGTATGAATTGTTAACGTGCACACAGGTGCCAAACGGTGCATCCGCATGACCCCTAACACCCTGCCAAGGTTCAATGATAAGTCGTTTATAGTATTCTCACAAACACGCAAAAACGCGTATACGGACATAGAAATTTTCGGGCCAAAATTGCATTATACAGGCCCTTGGAGAATCGGTTTTTGCATGTTATTGGCGAAAGTATAAGAGCTATCGACACGAAACTTGGCAGTCTGTTAGAGTCCATGGGGCTGAGACTGCTTGCGCGAGGTGAGCTTCCTGGTGACGTAACTGACGTCGAAACAACGTCAACGGCAGCCCAACTTAACGTATACAGTACAGCAATAGGAGTACATTGGTGCGCTTCAGGTCGCGTATGAATTGTTAACGTAGATACAGGTGCCAAGCGGTGCGTCCCCATGACCCCTAACACCCTGCCAAGGTTCAATGATAAGTCGTTTATAGTATTCTCACAAACACGCAAAAACGCGTATACGGACATAGAAATGTTTGGGCCAAAATTGCATTATACAGGCCCTTGGAGAATCGGTTTTTGCATGTTATTGGCGAAAGTATAAGAGCTATCGCCACGAAACTTGGCAGTCTGTTAGAGTACATGGGGCCGAGACTGTCTGCACGAGGTGATCTTCCTGGTGACGTAACTGACGTCAACAGCAGCCCAACTTAACGTATACAGTACAGCAATAGGAGTACATTGGTGCGCTTCAGGTCGCGTATGAATTGTTAACGTGGATACAGGTGCCACGCGGTGCGTCCCCATGACCCCTAACACCCTGCCAAGGTTCAGTGATAAGTCGTTTATAGTATTCTCACAAACACCCAAAAACGCGAATACGGACATAGCAATTTTCGGCCCAAAATTGCATTATACAGGCCCGTTGGGAATCGGTTTTTGCATGTTATTGGCGAAAGTATAAGAGCTATCGCCACGAAACGTGGCAGTCTGTTAGGGTCCATGGGGCCGAGACTGCCTGCACGAGGTGAGCTACCTGGTGACGTAATTGACGTCAAAACGACGTCAAAGGCAGCCCTATGTAATGTAAACAGTACAACAATAGGCGTACATTGGTGCGCTTCAGGTCGCGTATGAATTGTTAACGCGGAAACAGATGCCAAACGGTGTCTCCCCATGACCCCTAATATCCTGCCAAAGTTCAATGATAAGTCGTTTATAGTATTCTCATAAACACGCAAAAACGCGTATACGGACATAGACATTTTCGGCCCAAAATTGCATTATACGGGCCCGTAGAGAATGGGGTTTTGCATGTTATTGGCGAAAGTATACGAGCTATCTCCACGAAACTTGGCAGTCTGTTAGGGTCCATGGGGCCGAGACTGCCTGCACGAGGTGAGCTTCCTGGTGACGTAACTGACGTCAAAACGACGTCAAAGGCAAGCCGTATTTAACATATACGTTACAGCAATAGGGGTTCATTGGTGCGCTTCAGGTCGCGTATGAATTGTTAACGTGCATACAGGTGCCAAACGGTGCATCCGCATGACCCCTAACACCCTGCCAAGGTTCAATGATAAGTCGTTTATAGTATTCTCACAAACACGCAAAAACGCGTATACGGACATAGAAATTTTCGTGCCAAAATTGCATTATACAGGCCCTTGGAGAATCGGTTTTTGCATGTTATTGGCGAAGTATAAGAGCTACCGACACGAAACTTGGCAGTCTGTTAGAGTCCAGGGGGCTGAGACTGCCTGCACGAGGTGAGCTTCCTGGTGACGTAACTGACGTCGAAACGACGTCAACGGCAGCCCAACTTAACGTATACAGTAAAGCAATAGGAGTACATTGGTGCGCTTCAGGTCGCGTATGAATTGTTAACGTGGATACAGGTGCCAAGCGGTGCGTCCCCATGACCCCTAACACCCTGCCAAGGTTCAGTGATAAGTCGTTTATAGTATTCTCACAAACACCCAAAAACGCGAATACGGACATAGCAATTTTCGGCCCAAAATTGCATTATACAGGCCCGTTGGGAATCGGTTTTTGCATGTTATTGGCGAAAGTATAAGAGCTATCGCCACGAAACGTGGCAGTCTGTTAGGGTCCATGGGGCCGAGACTGCCTGCACGAGGTGAGCTACCTGGTGACGTAATTGACGTCAAAACGACGTCAAAGGCAGCCCTATGTAATGTAAACAGTACAACAATAGGCGTACATTGGTGCGCTTCAGGTCGCGTATGAATTGTTAACGCGGAAACAGATGCCAAACGGTGCCTCCCCATGACCCCTAATATCCTGCCAAAGTTCAATGATAAGTCGTTTATAGTATTCTCATAAACACGCAAAAACGCGTATACGGACATAGACATTTTCGGCCCAAAATTGCATTATACGGGCCCGTAGAGAATGGGGTTTTCCATGTTATTGGCGAAAGTATACGAGCTATCTCCACGAAACTTGGCAGTCTGTTAGGGTCCATGGGGCCGAGACTGCCTGCACGAGGTGAGCTTCCTGGTGACGTAACTGACGTCGAAACGACGTCAACGGCAGCCCAACTTAACGTATACAGTAAAGCAATAGGAGTACATTGGTGCGCTTCAGGTCGCGTATGAATTGTTAACGTAGATACAGGTGCCAAGCGGTGCGTCCCCATGACCCCTAACACCCTGCCAAGGTTCAATGATAAGTCGTTTATAGTATTCTCACAAACACGCAAAAACGCGTATACGGACATAGAAATGTTTGGGCCAAAATTGCATTATACAGGCCCTTGGAGAATCGGTTTTTGCATGTTATTTGCGAAAGTATAAGAGCTATCGCCACGAAACTTGGCAGTCTGTTAGAGTCCATGGGGCCGAGACTGTCTACACGAGGTGAGCTTCCTGGTGACGCAACTGACGTCAAAACGACGTCAACGGCAGCCCAACTTAACGTATACAGTACAGCAATAGGAGTACATTGGTGCGCTTCAGGTCGCGTATGAATTGTTAACATGGATACAGGTGCCAAGCGGTGCGTCCCCATGACCCCAAACACCCTGCCAAGGTTCAGTGATAAGTCGTTTATAGTATTCTCACAAACACCCAAAAACGCGAATACGGACAAAGAAATTTTCGGCACAAAATTGCATTATACAGACCCGTAGGGAATCGGTTTTTGCATGTTATTGGCGAAAGTATAAGAGCTATCGCCACGAAACGTGGCAGTCTGTTAGGGTCCATGGGGCCGAGACTGCCTGCACGAGGTGAGCTACCTGGTGACGTAATTGACGTCAAAACGACGTCAAAGGCAGCCCTATGTAATGTAAACAGTACAACAATAGGCGTACATTGGTGCGCTTCAGGTCGCGTATGAATTGTTAACGCGGATACAGATGCCAAACGGTGCCTCCCCATGACCCCTAATATCCTGCCAAGGTTCAATGATAAGTCGTTTATAGGATTCTCATAAACACGCAAAAACGCGTATACGGACACAGAAATTTTCGGCCCAAAATTGCATCATACGGGCCATAGAGAATTGGGTTTTGCATGTTATTGGCGAAAGTATAAGAGCTATCGCCACGAAACTTGGCAGTCTGTTAGGGTCCATGGGGCCGAGACTGCCTGCACGAGGTGAGCTTCCTGGTGACGTAACTGACGTCAAAACGACGTCAAAGGCAAGCCGTATTTAACATATACGTTACAGCAATAGGGGTTCATTGGTGCGCTTCAGGTCGCGTATGAATTGTTAACGTGCACACAGGTGCCAAACGGTGCATCCGCATGACCCCTAACACCCTGCCAAGGTTCAATGATAAGTCGTTTATAGTATTCTCACAAACACGCAAAAACGTGTATACGGACATAGAAATTTTTGTGCCAAAATTGGATTATACAGGCCCTTGGAGAATCGGTTTTTGCATGTTATTGGCGAAAGTATAAGAGCTATCGACACGAAACTTGGCAGTCTGTTAGAGTCCATGGGGCTGAGACTGCCTGCACGAGGTGAGCTTCCTGGTGACGTAACTGACGTCAAAACGACGTCAACGGCATCCCAACTTAACGTATACAGTACAGCAATAGGAGTACATTGGTGCGCTTCAGGTCGCGTATGAATTGTTAACGTAGATACAGGTGCCAAGCGGTGCGTCCCCATGACCCCTAACACCCTGCCAAGGTTCAATGATAAGTCGTTTATAGTATTCTCACAAACACGCAAAAACGCGTATACTGACATAGAAATTTTCGGGCCAAAATTGCATTATACAGGCCCTTGGAGAATCGGTTTTTGCATGTTATTGGCGAAAGTATAAGAGCTATCGCCACGAAACTTGGCAGTCTGTTAGAGTCCATGGGGCCGAGACTGTCTGCACGAGGTGAGCTTCCTGGTGACGTAACTGACGTCAAAACGACGTCAACGGCAGCCCAACTTAACGTATACAGTACAGCAATAGGAGTACATTGGTGCGCTTCAGGTCGCGTATGAATTGTTAACGTGGATACAGGTGCCAAGCGGTGCGTCCCCATGACCCCTAACACCCTGCCAAGGTTCAGTGATAAGTCGTTTATAGTATTCTCACAAACACCCAAAAACGCGAATACGGACAAAGCAATTTTCGGCCCAAAATTGCATTATACAGGCCCGTAGGGAATCGGTTTTTGCATGTTATTGGCGAAAGTATAAGAGCTATCGCTACAAAACGTGGCAGTCTGTTAGGGTCCATGGGGCCGAGACTGCCTGCACGAGGTGAGCTACCTGGTGACGTAATTGACGTCAAAACGACGTCAAACGCAGCCCTATGTAATGTAAACAGTACAACAATAGGCGTACATTGGTGCGCTTCAGGTCGCGTATGAATTGTTAACGCGGATACAGATGCCAAACGGTGCCTACCCATGACCCCTAATATCCTGCCAAAGTTCAATGATAAGTCGTTTATAGTATTCTCATAAACACGCAAAAACGCGTATACGGACATAGAAATTTTCGGCCCAAAATTGCATCAAACGGGCCCGTAGAGAATGGGGTTTTGCATGTTATTGGCGAAAGTATAAGAGCTATCGCCACGAAACGTGGCAGTCTGTTAGGGTCCATGGGGCCGAGACTGCCTGCACGAGGTGAGCTTCCTGGTGACGTAACTGACGTCAAAACGACGTCAAAGGCAAGCCGTATTTAACATATACGTTACAGCAATAGGGGTTCATTGGTGCGCTTCAGGTCGCGTATGAATTGTTAACGTGCATACAGGTGCCAAACGGTGCATCCGCATGACCCCTAACACCCTGCCAAGGTTCAATGATAAGTCGTTTATAGTATTCTCACAAACACGCAAAAACGCGTATACGGACATAGAAATTTTCGGGCCAAAATTGCATTATACAGGCCCTTGGAGAATCGGTTTTTGCATGTTATTGGCGAAAGTATAAGAGCTATCGACACGAAACTTGGCAGTCTGTTAGAGTCCATGGGGCTGAGACTGCCTGCACGAGGTGAGCTTCCTGGTGACGTAACTGACGTCAAAACGACGTCAACGGCAGCCCAACTTAACGTATACAGTACAGCAATAGGAGTACATTGGTGCGCTTCAGGTCGCGTATGAATTGTTAACGTAGATACAGGTGCCAAGCGGTGCGTCCCCATGACCCCTAACACCCTGCCAAGGTTCAATGATAAGTCGTTTATAGTATTCTCACAAACACGCAAAAACGCGTATACGGACATAGAAATGTTTGGGCCAAAATTGCATTATACAGGCCCTTGGAGAATCGGTTTTTGCATGTTATTGGCGAAAGTATAAGAGCTATCGCCACGAAACTTGGCAGTCTGTTAGAGTACATGGGGCCGAGACTGTCTGCACGAGGTGATCTTCCTGGTGACGTAACTGACGTCAACAGCAGCCCAACTTAACGTATACAGTACAGCAATAGGAGTACATTGGTGCGCTTCAGGTCGCGTATGAATTGTTAACGTGGATACAGGTGCCACGCGGTGCGTCCCCATGACCCCTAACACCCTGCCAAGGTTCAGTGATAAGTCGTTTATAGTATTCTCACAAACACCCAAAAACGCGAATACGGACATAGCAATTTTCGGCCCAAAATTGCATTATACAGGCCCGTTGGGAATCGGTTTTTGCATGTTATTGGCGAAAGTATAAGAGCTATCGCCACGAAACGTGGCAGTCTGTTAGGGTCCATGGGGCCGAGACTGCCTGCACGAGGTGAGCTACCTGGTGACGTAATTGACGTCAAAACGACGTCAAAGGCAGCCCTATGTAATGTAAACAGTACAACAATAGGCGTACATTGGTGCGCTTCAGGTCGCGTATGAATTGTTAACGCGGAAACAGATGCCAAACGGTGTCTCCCCATGACCCCTAATATCCTGCCAAAGTTCAATGATAAGTCGTTTATAGTATTCTCATAAAC
The DNA here is from genome assembly GCA_027627225.1 of Congeria kusceri. Classification (NCBI taxonomy): domain Eukaryota; kingdom Metazoa; phylum Mollusca; class Bivalvia; order Myida; family Dreissenidae; genus Congeria; species Congeria kusceri. The sequence continues at coordinate 223,571 of JAPFQT010000186.1, forward strand.
ACGCAAAAACGCGTATACGGACATAGACATTTTCGGCCCAAAATTGCATTATACGGGCCCGTAGAGAATGGGGTTTTGCATGTTATTGGCGAAAGTATACGAGCTATCTCCACGAAACTTGGCAGTCTGTTAGGGTCCATGGGGCCGAGACTGCCTGCACGAGGTGAGCTTCCTGGTGATGTAACTGACGTCAAAACGACGTCAAAGGCAAGCCGTATTTAACATATACGTTACAGCAATAGGGGTTCATTGGTGCGCTTCAGGTCGCGTATGAATTGTTAACGTGCATACAGGTGCCAAACGGTGCATCCGCATGACCCCTAACACCCTGCCAAGGTTCAATGATAAGTCGTTTATAGTATTCTCACAAACACGCAAAAACGCGTATACGGACATAGAAATTTTCGTGCCAAAATTGCATTATACAGGCCCTTGGAGAATCGGTTTTTGCATGTTATTGGCGAAGTATAAGAGCTACCGACACGAAACTTGGCAGTCTGTTAGAGTCCAGGGGGCTGAGACTGCCTGCACGAGGTGAGCTTCCTGGTGACGTAACTGACGTCGAAACGACGTCAACGGCAGCCCAACTTAACGTATACAGTAAAGCAATAGGAGTACATTGGTGCGCTTCAGGTCGCCTATGAATTGTTAACGTAGATATAGGTGCCAAGCGGTGCGTCCCCATGACCCCTAACACCCTGCCAAGGTTCAATGATAAGTCGTTTATAGTATTCTCACAAACACGCAAAAACGCGAATACGGACATAGAAATTTTCGGGCCAAAATTGCATTATACAGGCCCTTGGAGAATCGGTTTTTGCATGTTATTTGCGAAAGTATAAGAGCTATCGCCACGAAACTTGGCAGTCTGTTAGAGTCCATGGGGCCGAGACTGTCTGCACGAGGTGAGCTTCCTGGTGACGTAACTGACGTCAAAACGACGTCAACGGCAGCCCAACTTAACGTATACAGTACAGCAATAGGAGTACATTGGTGCGCTTCAGGTCGCGTATGAATTGTTAACGTGGATACAGGTGCCAAGCGGTGCGTCCCCATGACCCCTAACACCCTGCCAAGGTTCAGTGATAAGTCGTTTATAGTATTCTCACAAACACCCAAAAACGCGAATACGGACATAGCAATTTTCGGCCCAAAATTGCATTATACAGGCCCGTTGGGAATCGGTTTTTGCATGTTATTCGCGAAAGTATAAGAGCTATCGCCACGAAACGTGGCAGTCTGTTAGGGTCCATGGGGCCGAGACTGCCTGCACGAGGTGAGCTACCTGGTGACGTAATTGACGTCAAAACGACGTCAAAGGCAGCCCTATGTAATGTAAACAGTACAACAATAGGCGTACATTGGTGCGCTTCAGGTCGCGTATGAATTGTTAACGCGGAAACAGATGCCAAACGGTGCCTCCCCATGACCCCTAATATCCTGCCAAAGTTCAATGATAAGTCGTTTATAGTATTCTCATAAACACGCAAAAACGCGTATACGGACATAGACATTTTCGGCCCAAAATTGCATTATACGGGCCCGTAGAGAATGGGGTTTTCCATGTTATTGGCGAAAGTATACGAGCTATCTCCACGAAACTTGGCAGTCTGTTAGGGTCCATGGGGCCGAGACTGCCTGCACGAGGTGAGCTTCCTGGTGACGTAACTGACGTCAAAACGACGTCAAAGGCAAGCCGTATTTAACATATACGTTACAGCAATAGGGGTTCATTGGTGCGCTTCAGGTCGCGTATGAATTGTTAACGTGCATACAGGTGCCAAACGGTGCATCCGCATGACCCCTAACACCCTGCCAAGGTTCAATGATAAGTCGTTTATAGTATTCTCACAAACACGCAAAAACGCGTATACGGACATAGAAATTTTCGGGCCAAAATTGCATTATACAGGCCCTTGGAGAATCGGTTTTTGCATGTTATTGGCGAAGTATAAGAGCTATCGACACGAAACTTGGCAGTCTGTTAGAGTCCATGGGGCTGAGACTGCCTGCACGAGGTGAGCTTCCTGGTGACGTAACTGACGTCGAAACAACGTCAACGGCAGCCCAACTTAACGTATACAGTAAAGCAATAGGAGTACATTGGTGCGCTTCAGGTCGCGTATGAATTGTTAACGTAGATACAGGTGCCAAGCGGTGCGTCCCTATGACCCCTAACACCCTGCCAAGGTTCAATGATAAGTCGTTTATAGTACTCTCACAAATAAGCAAAAACGCGTATACGGACATTGAAATTTTCGGGCCAAAATTGCATTATACAGGCCCTTGGAGAATCGGGTTTTGCATGTTATTTGCGAAAGAATAAGAGCTATCGCCACGAAACTTGGCAGTCTGTTAGAGTCCATGGGGCCGAGACTGTCTGCACGAGGTGAGCTTCCTGGTGACGTAACTGACGTCAAAACGACGTCAACAGCTGCCCAACTTAACGTATACAGTACAGCAATAGGAGTACATTGGTGCGCTTCAGGTCGCGTATGAATTGTTAACGTGGATACAGGTGCCAAGCGGTGCGTCCCCATGACCCCTAACACCCTGCCAAGGTTCAGTGATAAGTCGTTTATAGTATTCTCACAAACACCCAAAAACGCGAATACGGACATAGCAATTTTCGGCCCAAAATTGCATTATACAGGCCCGTTGGGAATCGGTTTTTGCATGTTATTGGCGAAAGTATAAGAGCTATCGCCACGAAACGTGGCAGTCTGTTAGGGTCCATGGGGCCGAGACTGCCTGCACGAGGTGAGCTACCTGGTGACGTAATTGACGTCAAAACGACGTCAAAGGCAGCCCTATGTAATGTAAACAGTACAACAATAGGCGTACATTGGTGCGCTTCAGGTCGCGTATGAATTGTTAACGCGGAAACAGGTGCCAAGCGGTGCGTCCCCATGACCCCTAACACCCTGCCAAGGTTCAGTGATAAGTCGTTTATAGTATTCTCACAAACACCCAAAAACGCGAATACGAACAAAGAAATTTTAGTCCCAAAATTGCATTATACAGGCCCGTAGGGAATCGGTTTTTGCATGTTATTGGCGAAAGTATAAGAGCTATCGCCACGAAACGTGGCAGTCTGTTAGGGTCCATGGGGCCGAGACTGCCTGCACGAGGTGAGCTTCCTGGTGACGTAACTGACGTCAAAACGACGTCAAAGGCAAGCCGTATTTAACATATACGTTACAGCAATAGGGGTTCATTGGTGCGCTTCAGGTCGCGTATGAATTGTTAACGTGCATACAGGTGCCAAACGGTGCATCCGCATGACCCCTAACACCCTTCCAAGATTCAATGATAAGTCGTTTATAGTATTCTCACAAACACGCAAAAACGCGTATACGGACATAGAAATTTTCGGGCCAAAATTGCATAATACAGGCCCTTGGAGAATCGGTTTTTGCATGTTATTGGCGAAAGTATAAGAGCTATCGACACGAAACTTGGCAGTCTGTTAGAGTCCATGGGGCTGAGACTGCCTGCACGAGGTGAGCTTCCTGGTGACGTAACTGACGTCGAAACGACGTCAACGGCAGCCCAACTTAACGTATATACAGAACAGCAATAGGAGTAAATTGGTGCGCTTCAGGTCGCGTATGAATTGTTAACGTAGATACAGGTGCCAAGCGGTGCGTCCCCATGACCCCTAACACCCTGCCAAGGTTCAATGATAAGTCGTTTATAGTATTCTCACAAACACGCAAAAACGCGTATACGGACATAGACATGTTCGGGCCAAAATTGCATTATACAGGCCCTTGGAGAATCGGTTTTTGCATGTTATTGGCGAAAGTATAAGAGCTATCGCCACGAAACTTGGCAGTCTGTTAGAGTCCATGGGGCCGAGACTGTCTCCACGAGGTGAGCTTCCTGGTGACGTAACTGACGTCAAAACGACGTCAACAGCAGCCCAACTTAACGTATACAGTACAGCAATAGGAGTACATTGGTGCGCTTCAGGTCGCGTATGAATTGTTAACGTGGATACAGGTGCCAAGCGGTGCGTCCCCATGACCCCTAACACCCTGCCAAGGTTCAGTGATAAGTCGTTTATAGTATTCTCACAAACACCCAAAAACGCGAATACGGACAAAGAAATTTTCGGCACAAAATTGCATTATACAGACCCGTAGGGAATCGGTTTTTGCATGTTATTGGCGAAAGTATAAGAGCTATCGCCACGAAACGTGGCAGTCTGTTAGGGTCCATGGGGCCGAGACTGCCTGCACGAGGTGAGCTACCTGGTGACGTAATTGACGTCAAAACGACGTCAAAGGCAGCCCAATGTAATGTAAACAGTACAACAATAGGCGTACATTGGTGCGCTTCAGGTCGCGTATGAATTGTTAACGCGGATACAGATGCCAAACGGTGCCTCCCCATGACCCCTAATATCCTGCCAAGGTTCAATGATAAGTCGTTTATACGATTCTCATAAACACGCAAAAACGCGTATACGGACATAGAAATTTTCGGCCCAAAATTGCATCATACGGGCCATAGAGAATGGGGTTTTGCATGTTATTGGCGAAAGTATAAGAGCTATCGCCACGAAACTTGGCAGTCTGTTAGGGTCCATGGGGCCGAGACTGCCTGCACGAGGTGAGCTTCCTGGTGACGTAACTGACGTCAAAACGACGTCAAAAGCAAGCCGTATTTAACATATACGTTACAGCAATAGGGGTTCATTGGTGCGCTTCAGGTCGCGTATGAATTGTTAACGTGCATACAGGTGCCAAACGGTGCATCCGCATGACCCCTAACACCCTGCCAAGGTTCAATGATAAGTCGTTTATAGTATTCTCACAAACACGCAAAAACGCGTATACGGACATAGAAATTTTTGTGCCAAAATTGCATTATACAGGCCCTTGGAGAATCGGTTTTTGCATGTTATTGGCGAAAGTATAAGAGCTATCGACACGAAACTTGGCAGTCTGTTAGAGTCCATGGGGCTGAGACTGCCTGCACGAGGTGAGCTTCCTGGTGACGTAACTGACGTCAAAACGACGTCAACGGCATCCCAACTTAACGTATACAGTACAGCAATAGGAGTACATTGGTGCGCTTCAGGTCGCGTATGAATTGTTAACGTAGATACAGGTGCCAAGCGGTGCGTCCCCATGACCCCTAACACCCTGCCAAGGTTCAATGATAAGTCGTTTATAGTATTCTCACAAACACGCAAAAACGCGTATACGGACATAGAAATTTTCGGGCCAAAATTGCATTATACAGGCCCTTGGAGAATCGGTTTTTGCATGTTATTGGCGAAAGTATAAGAGCTATCGACACGAAACTTGGCAGTCTGTTAGAGTCCATGGGGCTGAGACTGCCTGCACGAGGTGAGCTTCCTGGTGACGTAACTGACGTCAAAACGACGTCAACGGCAGCCCAACTTAACGTATACAGTACAGCAATAGGAGTACATTGGTGCGCTTCAGGTCGCGTATGAATTGTTAACGTGGATACAGGTGCCAAGCGGTGCGTCCCCATGACCCCTAACACCCTGCCAAGGTTCAGTGATAAGTCGTTTATAGTATTCTCACAAACACCCAAAAACGCGAATACGGACATAGCAATTTTCGGCCCAAAATTGCATTATACAGGCCCGTTGGGAATCGGTTTTTGCATGTTATTCGCGAAAGTATAAGAGCTATCGCCACGAAACGTGGCAGTCTGTTAGGGTCCATGGGGCCGAGACTGCCTGCACGAGGTGAGCTACCTGGTGACGTAATTGACGTCAAAACGACGTCAAAGGCAGCCCTATGTAATGTAAACAGTACAACAATAGGCGTACATTGGTGCGCTTCAGGTCGCGTATGAATTGTTAACGCGGAAACAGATGCCAAACGGTGCCTCCCCATGACCCCTAATATCCTGCCAAAGTTCAATGATAAGTCGTTTATAGTATTCTCATAAACACGCAAAAACGCGTATACGGACATAGACATTTTCGGTCCAAAATTGCATTATACGGGCCCGTAGAGAATGGGGTTTTGCATGTTATTGGCGAAAGTATACGAGCTATCTCCACGAAACTTGGCAGTCTGTTAGGGTCCATGGGGCAGAGACTGCCTGCACGAGGTGAGCTTCCTGGCGACGTAACTGACGTCAAAACGACGTCAAAGGCAAGCCGTATTTAACATATACGTTACAGCAATAGGGGTTCATTGGTGCGCTTCAGGTCGCGTATGAATTGTTAACGTGCATACAGGTGCCAAACGGTGCATCCGCATGACCCCTAACACCCTGCCAAGGTTCAATGATAAGTCGTTTATAGTATTCTCACAAACACGCAAAAACGCGTATACGGACATAGAAATTTTCGTGCCAAAATTGCATTATACAGGCCCTTGGAGAATCGGTTTTTGCATGTTATTGGCGAAGTATAAGAGCTATCGACACGAAACTTGGCAGTCTGTTAGAGTCCATGGGGCTGAGACTGCCTGCACGAGGTGAGCTTCCTGGTGACGTAACTGACGTCGAAACGACGTCAACGGCAGCCCAACTTAACGTATACAGTAAAGCAATAGGAGTACATTGGTGCGCTTCAGGTCGCGTATGAATTGTTAACGTAGATACAGGTGCCAAGCGGTGCGTCCCCATGACCCCTAACACCCTGCCAAGGTTCAATGATAAGTCGTTTATAGTATTCTCACAAACACGCAAAAACGCGTATACGGACATAGAAATTTTCGGGCCAAAATTGCATTATACAGGCCCTTGGAGAATCGGTTTTTGCATGTTATTTGCGAAAGTATAAGAGCTATCGCCACGAAACTTGGCAGTCTGTTAGAGTCCATGGGGCCGAGACTGTCTGCACGAGGTGAGCTTCCTGGTGACGTAACTGACGTCAAAACGACGTCAACGGCAGCCCAACTTAACGTATACAGTACAGCAATAGGAGTACATTGGTGCGCTTCAGGTCGCGTATGAATTGTTAACGTGGATACAGGTGCCAAGCGGTGCGTCCCCATGACCCCTAACACCCTGCCAAGGTTCAGTGATAAGTCGTTTATAGTATTCTGACAAACACCCAAAAACTCGAATACGGACATAGCAATTTTCGGACCAAAATTGCATTATACAGGCCCGTAGGGAATCGGTTTTTGCATGTTATTCGCGAAAGTATAAGAGCTATCGCCACGAAACGTGGCAGTCTGTTAGGGTCCATGGGGCCGAGACTGCCTGCACGAGGTGAGCTACCTGGTGACGTAATTGACGTCAAAACGACGTCAAAGGCAGCCCTATGTAATGTAAACAGTACAACAATAGGCGTACATTGGTGCGCTTCAGGTCGCGTATGAATTGTTAACGCGGAAACAGATGCCAAACGGTGCCTCCCCATGACCCCTAATATCCTGCCAAAGTTCAATGATAAGTCGTTTATAGTATTCTCATAAACACGCAAAAACGCGTATACGGACATAGACATTTTCGGCCCAAAATTGCATTATACGGGCCCGTAGAGAATGGGGTTTTCCATGTTATTGGCGAAAGTATACGAGCTATCTCCACGAAACTTGGCAGTCTGTTAGGGTCCATGGGGCCGAGACTGCCTGCACGAGGTGAGCTTCCTGGTGACGTAACTGACGTCAAAACGACGTCAAAGGCAAGCCGTATTTAACATATACGTTACAGCAATAGGGGTTCATTGGTGCGCTTCAGGTCGCGTATGAATTGTTAACGTGCATACAGGTGCCAAACGGTGCATCCGCATGACCCCTAACACCCTGCCAAGGTTCAATGATAAGTCGTTTATAGTATTCTCACAAACACGCAAAAACGCGTATACGGACATAGAAATTTTCGTGCCAAAATTGTATTATACAGGCCCTTGGAGAATCGGTTTTTGCATGTTATTGGCGAAGTATAAGAGCTATCGACACGAAACTTGGCAGTCTGTTAGAGTCCATGGGGCTGAGACTGTCTGCACGAGGTGAGCTTCCTGGTGACGTAACTGGCGTCGAAACGACGTCAACGGCAGCCCAACTTAAAATATACAGTAAAGCAATAGGAGTACATTGGTGCGCTTCAGGTCGCGTATGAATTGTTAACGTAGATACAGGTGCCAAGCGGTGCGTCCCCATGACCCCTAACACCCTGCCAAGGTTCAATGATAAGTCGTTTATAGTACTCTCACAAATACGCAAAAACGCGTATACGGACATTGAAATTTTCGGGCCAAAATTGCATTATACAGGCCCTTGGAGAATCGGTTTTTGCATGTTATTTGCGAAAGAATAAGAGCTATCGCCACGAAACTTGGCAGTCTGTTAGAGTCCATGGGGCCGAGACTGTCTGCACGAGGTGAGCTTGCTGGTGACGTAACTGACGTCAAAACGACGTCAACAGCAGCCCAACTTAACGTATACAGTACAGCAATAGGAGTACATTGGTGCGCTTCAGGTCGCGTATGAATTGTTAACGTGGATACAGGTGCCAAGCGGTGCGTCCCCATGACCCCTAACACCCTGCCAAGGTTCAGTGATAAGTCGTTTATAGTATTCTCACAAACACCCAAAAACGCGAATACGGACATAGCAATTTTCGGCCCAAAATTGCATTATACAGGCCCGTTGGGAATCGGTTTTTGCATGTTATTCGCGAAAGTATAAGAGCTATCGCCACGAAACGTGGCAGTCTGTTAGGGTCCATGGGGCCGAGACTGCCTGCACGAGGTGAGCTTCCTGGTGACGTAACTGACGTCAAAACGACGTCAAAGGCAAGCCGTATTTAACATATACGTTACAGCAATAGGGGTTCATTGGTGCGCTTCAGGTCGCGTATGAATTGTTAACGTGCATACAGGTGCCAAACGGTGCATCCGCATGACCCCTAACACCCTTCCAAGATTCAATGATAAGTCGTTTATAGTATTCTCACAAACACGCAAAAACGCGTATACGGACATAGAAATTTTCGGGCCAAAATTGCATAATACAGGCCCTTGGAGAATCGGTTTTTGCATGTTATTGGCGAAAGTATAAGAGCTATCGACACGAAACTTGGCAGTCTGTTAGAGTCCATGGGGCTGAGACTGCCTGCACGAGGTGAGCTTCCTGGTGACGTAACTGACGTCGAAACGACGTCAACGGCAGCCCAACTTAACGTATATACAGAACAGCAATAGGAGTAAATTGGTGCGCTTCAGGTCGCGTATGAATTGTTAACGTAGATACAGGTGCCAAGCGGTGCGTCCCCATGACCCCTAACACCCTGCCAAGGTTCAGTGATAAGTCGTTTATAGTATTCTCACAAACACGCAAAAACGCGTATACGGACATAGACATGTTCGGGCCAAAATTGCATTATACAGGCCCTTGGAGAATCGGTTTTTGCATGTTATTGGCGAAAGTATAAGAGCTATCGCCACGAAACTTGGCAGTCTGTTAGAGTCCATGGGGCCGAGACTGTCTGCACGAGGTGAGCTTCCTGGTGACGTAACTGACGTCAAAACGACGTCAACAGCAGCCCAACTTAACGTATACAGTACAGCAATAGGAGTACATTGGTGCGCTGCAGGTCGCGTATGAATTGTTAACGTGGATACAGGTGCCAAGCGGTGCGTCCCCATGACCCCTAACACCCTGCCAAGGTTCAGTGATAAGTCGTTTATAGTATTCTCACAAACACCCAAAAACGCGAATACGGACAAAGCAATTTTCGGCCCAAAATTGCATTATACAGGCCCGTAGGGAATCGGTTTTTGCATGTTATTGGCGAAAGTATAAGAGCTATCGCCACGAAACGTGGCAGTCTGTTAGGGTCCATGGGGCCGAGACTGCCTGCACGAGGTGAGCTACCTGGCGACGTAATAGACGTCAAAACGACGTCAAACGCAGCCCTATGTAATGTAAACAGTACAACAATAGGCGTACATTGGTGCGCTTCAGGTCGCGTATGAATTGTTAACGCGGATACAGATGCCAAACGGTGCCTACCCATGACCCCTAATATCCTGCCAAAGTTCAATGATAAGTCGTTTATAGTATTCTCATAAACACGCAAAAACGCGTATACGGACCTAGAAATTTTCGGCCCAAAATTGCATCATACGGGCCCGTAGAGAATGGGGTTTTGCATGTTATTGGCGAAAGTATAAGAGCTATCGCCACGAAACTTGGCAGTCTGTTAGGGTCCATGGGGCCGAGACTGCCTGCACGAGGTGAGCTTCCTGGTGACGTAACTGACGTCAAAACGACGTCAAAGGCAAGCCGCATTTAACATATACGTTACAGCAATAGGGGTTCATTGGTGCGCTTCAGGTCGCGTATGAATTGTTAACGTGCATACAGGTGCCAAACGGTGCATCCGCATGACCCCTAACACCCTGCCAAGATTCAATGATAAGTCGTTTATAGTATTCTCACAAACACGCAAAAACGCGTATACGGACATAGAAATTTTCGGGCCAAAATTGCGTTATACAGGCCCGTAGGGAATCGGTTTTTGCATGTTATTGGCGAAAGTATAAGAGCTATCGCCACGAAACTTGGCAGTCTGTTAGAGTCCATGGGGCCGAGACTGTCTGCACGAGGTGAGCTTCCTGGTGACGTAACTGACGTCAAAACGACGTCAAAAGCATCCCAACTTAACGTATACAGTACAGCAATAAGAGTACATTGGTGCGCTTCAGGTCGCGTATGAATTGTTAACGTGGATACAGGTGCCAAGCGGTGCGTCCCCATGACCCCTAACACCCTGCCAAGGCTCAGTGATAAGTCGTTTATAGTATTCTCACAAACACCCAAAAACGCGAATACGGACAAAGAAATTTTAGCCCCAAAATTGCATTATACAGGCCCGTAGGGAATCGGTTTTTGCATGTTATTGGCGAAAGTATAAGAGCTATCGCCACGAAACGTGGCAGTCTGTTAGGGTCCATGGGGCCGAGACCGCCTGCACGAGGTGAGCTACCTGGTGACGTAATTGACGTCAAAACGACGTCAAAGGCAGCCCTATGTAATGTAAACAGTACAACAATAGGCGTACATTGGTGCGCTTCAGGTCGCGTATGAATTGTTAACGCGGTTACAGATGCCAAACGGTGCCTCCCCATGGCCCCTAATATCCTGCCAAAGTTCAATGATAAGTCGTTTATAGTATTCTCATAAACACGCAAAAACGCGTATACGGAGATAGAAATTTTCGGCCCAAAATTGCATCATACGGGCCCGAAGGGAATGGGGTTTTGCATGTTATTGGCGAAAGTATAAGAGCTATCGCCACGAAACTTGGCAGTCTGTTAGGGTCCATGGGGCCGAGACTGCCTGCACGAGGTGAGCTTCCTGGTGACGTAACTGACGTCAAAACGACGTCAACAGCAGCCCAACTTAACGTAAACAGTACAGCAATAGGAGTACATTGGTTCGCTTCAGGTCGCGTATGAATTGTTAACGTGGATACAGGTGCCAAGCGGTGCGACCCCATGACCCCTAACACCCTGCCAAGGTTCAGTGATAAGTCGTTTATAGTATTCTCACAAACACCCAAAAACGCGAATACGGACAAAGAAATTTTCGGCCCAAAATTGCATTATACAGGCCCGTAGGGAATCGGTTTTTGCATGTTATTGGCGAAAGTATAAGAGCTATCGCCACGAAACGTGGCAGTCTGTTAGGGTCCATGGGGCCGAGACTGCCTGCACGAGGTGAGCTACCTGGTGACGTAATTGACGTCAAAACGACGTCAAAGGCAGCCCTATGTAATGTAAACAGAACAACAATAGGCGTACATTGGTGCGCTTCAGGTCGCGTATGAATTGTTAACGTGGATACAGGTGCCAAGCGGTGCGTCCCCATGACCCCTAACACCCTGCCAAGGTTCAGTGATAAGTCGTTTATAGTATTCTCACAAACACCCAAAAACGCGAATACGGACAAAGCAATTTTCGGCCCAAAATTGCATTATACAGGCCCGTAGGGAATCGGTTTTTGCATGTTATTGGCGAAAGTATAAGAGCTATCGCCACGAAACGTGGCAGTCTGTTAGGGTCCATGGGGCCGAGACTGCCTGCACGAGGTGAGCTACCTGGAGACGTAATTTACGTCAAAACGACGTCAAACGCAGCCCTATGTAATGTAAACAGTACAACAATAGGCGTACATTGGTGCGCTTCAGGTCGCGTATGAATTGATAACGCGGATACAGATGCCAAACGGTGCCTACCCATGACCCCTAATATCCTGCCAAAGTTCAATGATAAGTCGTTTATAGTATTCTCATAAACACGCAAAAACGCGTATACGGACATAGAAATTTTCGGCCCAAAATTGCATCATACGGGCCCGTAGAGAATGGGGTTTTGCATGTTATTGGCGAAAGTATAAGAGCTATCGCCACGAAACTTGGCAATCTGTTAGGGTCAATGGGGCCGAGACTGCCTGCACGAGGTGAGCTTCCTGGTGACGTAACTGACGTCAAAACGACGTCAAAGGCAAGCCGTATTTAACATATTCGTTACAGCAATAGGGGTTCATTGGTGCGCTTCAGGTCGCGTATGAATTGTTAACGTGCATACAGGTGCCAAACGGTGCATCCGCATGACCCCTAACACCCTGCCAAGATTCAATGATAAGTCGTTTATAGTATTCTCACAAACACGCAAAAACGCGTATACGGACATAGAAATTTTCGGGCCAAAATTGCATTATACAGGCCCGTAGGGAATCGGTTTTTGCATGTTATTGGCGAAAGTATAAGAGCTATCGCCACGAAACTTGGCAGTCTGTTAGAGTCCATGGGGCCGAGACTGTCTACACGAGGTGAGCTTCCTGGTGACGTAACTGACCTCAAAACGACGTCAAAAGCATCCCAACTTAACGTATACAGTACAGCAATAGGAGTACATTGGTGCGCTTCAGGTCGCGTATGAATTGTTAACGTGGATACAGGTGCCAAGCGGTGCGTCCCCATGACCCCTAACACCCTGCCAAGGTTCAGTGATAAGTCGTTTATAGTATTCTCACAAACACCCAAAAACGCGAATACGGACAAAGAAATTTTAGGCCCAAAATTGCATTATACAGGCCCGTAGGGAATCGGTTTTTGCATGTTATTGGCGAAAGTATAAGAGCTATCGCCACGAAACGTGGCAGTCTGTTAGGGTCCATGGGGCCGAGACCGCCTGCACGAGGTGAGCTACCTGGTGACGTAATTGACGTCAAAACGACGTCAAAGGCAGCCCTATGTAATGTAAACAGTACAACAATAGGCGTACATTGGTGCGCTTCAGGTCGCGTATGAATTGTTAACGCGGTTACAGATGCCAAACGGTGCCTCCCCATGGCCCCTAATATCCTGCCAAAGTTCAATGATAAGTCGTTTATAGTATTCTCATAAACACGCAAAAACGCGTATACGGAGATAGAAATTTTCGGCCCAAAATTGCATCATACGGGCCCGAAGGGAATGGGGTTTTGCATGTTATTGGCGAAAGTATAAGAGCTATCGCCACGAAACTTGGCAGTCTGTTAGGGTCCATGGGGCCGAGACTGCCTGCACGAGGTGAGCTTCCTGGTGACGTAACTGACGTCAAAACGACGTCAACAGCAGCCCAACTTAACGTAAACAGTACAGCAATAGGAGTACATTGGTGCGCTTCAGGTCGCGTATGAATTGTTAACGTGGATACAGGTGCCAAGCGGTGCGACCCCATGACCCCTAACACCCTGCCAAGGTTCAGTGATAAGTCGTTTATAGTATTCTCACAAACACCCAAAAACGCGAATACGGAGAAAGAAATTTTCGGCCCAAAATTGCATTATACAGGCCCGTAGGGAATCGGTTTTTGCATGTTATTGGCGAAAGTATAAGAGCTATCGCCACGAAACGTGGCAGTCTGTTAGGGTCCATGGGGCCGAGACTGCCTGCACGAGGTGAGCTACCTGGTGACGTAATTGACGTCAAAACGACGTCAAAGGCAGCCCTATGTAATGTAAACAGAACAACAATAGGCGTACATTGGTGCGCTTCAGGTCGCGTATGAATTGTTAACGCGGATACAGATGCCAAACGGTGCCTCCCCATGACCCCTAATATCCTGCCAAAGTTCAATGATAAGTCGTTTATAGTATTCTCATAAACACGCAAAAACGCGTATACTGACATAGAAATTTTCGGCCCAAAATTGCGTCATACGGGCCCGTAGCGAATGGGGTTTTGCATGTTATTGGCGAAAGTATAAGAGCTATCGCCACGAAACTTGGCAGTCTGTTAGGGTCCATGGGGCCGAGACTGCCTGCATGAGGTGAGCTTCCTGGTGACGTAACTGACGTCAAAACGACGTCAAAGGCAAGCCGTATTTAACAAATACGTTACAACAATAGGGGTTCATTGGTACGCTTCAGGTCGCGTATGAATTGTTAACGTGCACACAGGTGCCAAACGGTGCATCCGCATGACCCCTAACACCCTGCCAAGGTTCAATGATAAGTCGTTTATAGTATTCTCACAAACACGCAAAAACGCGTATACGGACATAGAAATTTTCGTGCCAAAATTGCATTATACAGGCCCTTGGAGAATCGGTTTTTGCATGTTATTGGCGAAAGTATAATAGCTATCGCCACGAAACTTGGCAGTCTGTTAGAGTCCATGGGACCGAGACTGTCTGCACGAGGTGAGCTTCCTGGTGACGTAACTGACGTCAAAACGACGTCAACGGCAGCCCAACTTAACGTATACAGTACAGCAATAGGAGTACATTGGTGCGCTTCAGGTCGCGTATGAATTGTTAACGTGGATACAGGTGCCAAGCGGTGCGACCCCATGACCCCTAACACCCTGCCAAGGTTCAGTGATAAGTCGTTTATAGTATTCTCACAAACACCCAAAAACGCGAATACGGACAAAGCAATTTTCGGCCCAAAATTGCATTATACAGGCCCGTAGGGAATCGGTTTTTGCATGTTATTGGCGAAAGTATAAGAGCTATCGCCACGAAACGTGGCAGTCTGTTAGGGTCCATGGGGCCGAGACTGCCTGCACGAGGTGAGCTACCTGGAGACGTAATTTACGTCAAAACGACGTCAAACGCAGCCCTATGTAATGTAAACAGTACAACAATAGGCGTACATTGGTGCGCTTCAGGTCGCGTATGAATTGATAACGCGGATACAGATGCCAAACGGTGCCTACCCATGACCCCTAATATCCTGCCAAAGTTCAATGATAAGTCGTTTATAGTATTCTCATAAACACGCAAAAACGCGTATACAGACATAGAAATTTTCGGCCCAAAATTGCATCATACGGGCCCGTAGAGAATGGGGTTTTGCATGTTATTGGCGAAAGTATAAGCGCTATCGCCACGAAACTTGGCAGTCTGTTAGGGTCAATGGGGCCGAGACTGCCTGCACGAGGTGAGCTTCCTGGTGACGTAACTGACGTCAAAACGACGTCAAAGGCAAGCCGTATTTAACATATTCGTTACAGCAATAGGGGTTCATTGGTGCGCTTCAGGTCGCGTATGAATTGTTAACGTGCATACAGGTGCCAAACGGTGCATCCGCATGACCCCTAACACCCTGCCAAGATTCAATGATAAGTCGTTTATAGTATTCTCACAAACACGCAAAAACGCGTATACGGACATAGAAATTTTCGGGCCAAAATTGCATTATACAGGCCCGTAGGGAATCGGTTTTTGCATGTTATTGGCGAAAGTATAAGAGCTATCGCCACGAAACTTGGCAGTCTGTTAGAGTCCATGGGGCCGAGACTGTCTGCACGAGGTGAGCTTCCTGGTGACGTAACTGACGTCAAAACGACGTCAAAAGCATCCCAACTTAACGTATACAGTACAGCAATAGGAGTACATTGGTGCGCTTCAGGTCGCGTATGAATTGTTAACGTGGATACAGGTGCCAAGCGGTGCGTCCCCATGACCCCTAACACCCTGCCAAGGTTCAGTGATAAGTCGTTTATAGTATTCTCACAAACACCCAAAAACGCGAATACGGACAAAGAAATTTTAGGCCCAAAATTGCATTATACAGGCCCGTAGGGAATCGGTTTTTGCATGTTATTGGCGAAAGTATAAGAGCTATCGCCACGAAACGTGGCAGTCTGTTAGGGTCCATGGGGCCGAGACCGCCTGCACGAGGTGAGCTACCTGGTGACGTAATTGACGTCAAAACGACGTCAAAGGCAGCCCTATCTAATGTAAACAGTACAACAATAGGCGTACATTGGTGCGCTTCAGGTCGCGTATGAATTGTTAACGCGGTTAGAGATGCCAAACGGTGCCTCCCCATGGCCCCTAATATCCTGCCAAAGTTCAATGATAAGTCGTTTATAGTATTCTCATAAACACGCAAAAACGCGTATACGGAGATAGAAATTTTCGGCCCAAAATTGCATCATACGAGCCCGAAGGGAATGGGGTTTTGCATGTTATTGGCGAAAGTATAAGAGCTATCGCCACGAAACTTGGCAGTCTGTTAGGGTCCATGGGGCCGAGACTGCCTGCACGAGGTGAGCTTCCTGGTGACGTAACTGACGTCAAAACGACGTCAACAGCAGCCCAACTTAACGTAAACAGTACAGCAATAGGAGTACATTGGTGCGCTTCAGGTCGCGTATGAATTGTTAACGTGGATACAGGTGCCAAGCGGTGCGACCCCATGACCACTAACACCCTGCCAAGGTTCAGTGATAAGTCGTTTATAGTATTCTCGCAAACACCCAAAAACGCGAATACGGACAAAGAAATTTTCGGCCCAAAATTGCATTATACAGGCCCGTAGGGAATCGGTTTTTGCATGTTATTGGCGAAAGTATAAGAGCTATCGCCACGAAACGTGGCAGTCTGTTAGGATCCATGGGGCCGAGACCGCCTGCACGAGGTGAGCTACCTGGTGACGTAATTGACGTCAAAACGACGTCAAAGGCAGCCCTATGTAATGTAAACAGTACAACAATAGGCGTACATTGGTGCGCTTCAGGTCGCGTATGAATTGTTAACGCGGATACAGATGCCAAACGGTGCCTCCCCATGACCCCTAATATCCTGCCAAAGTTCAATGATAAGTCGTTTATAGTATTCTCATAAACACGCAAAAACGCGTATACTGACATAGAAATTTTCGGCCCAAAATTGCATCATACGGGCCCGTAGAGAATGGGGTTTTGCATGTTATTGGCGAAAGTATAAGCGCTATCGCCACGAAACTTGGCAGTCTGTTAGGGTCAATGGGGCCGAGACTGCCTGCACGAGGTGAGCTTCCTGGTGACGTAACTGACGTCAAAACGACGTCAAAGGCAAGCCGTATTTAACATATTCGTTACAGCAATAGGGGTTCATTGGTGCGCTTCAGGTCGCGTATGAATTGTTAACGTGCATACAGGTGCCAAACGGTGCATCCGCATGACCCCTAACACCCTGCCAAGATTCAATGATAAGTCGTTTATAGTATTCTCACAAACACGCAAAAACGCGTATACGGACATAGAAATTTTCGGGCCAAAATTGCATTATACAGGCCCGTAGGGAATCGGTTTTTGCATGTTATTGGCGAAAGTATAAGAGCTATCGCCACGAAACTTGGCAGTCTGTTAGAGTCCATGGGGCCGAGACTGTCTGCACGAGGTGAGCTTCCTGGTGACGTAACTGACGTCAAAACGACGTCAAAAGCATCCCAACTTAACGTATACAGTACAGCAATAGGAGTACATTGGTGCGCTCCAGGTCGCGTATGAATTGTTAACGTGGATACAGGTGCCAAGCGGTGCGTCCCCATGACCCCTAACACCCTGCCAAGGTTCAGTGATAAGTCGTTTATAGTATTCTCACAAACACCCAAAAACGCGAATACGGACAAAGAAATTTTAGGCCCAAAATTGCATTATACAGGCCCGTAGGGAATCGGTTTTTGCATGTTATTGGCGAAAGTATAAGAGCTATCGCCACGAAACGTGGCAGTCTGTTAGGGTCCATGGGGCCGAGACCGCCTGCACGAGGTGAGCTACCTGGTGACGTAATTGACGTCAAAACGACGTCAAAGGCAGCCCTATGTAATGTAAACAGTACAACAATAGGCGTACATTGGTGCGCTTCAGGTCGCGTATGAATTGTTAACGCGGTTACAGATGCCAAACGGTGCCTCCCCATGGCCCCTAATATCCTGCCAAAGTTCAATGATAAGTCGTTTATAGTATTCTCATAAACACGCAAAAACGCGTATACGGAGATAGAAATTTTCGGCCCAAAATTGCATCATACGGGCCCGAAGGGAATGGGGTTTTGCATGTTATTGGCGAAAGTATAAGAGCTATCGCCACGAAACTTGGCAGTCTGTTAGGGTCCATGGGGCCGAGACTGCCTGAACGAGGTGAGCTTCCTGGTGACGTAACTGACGTCAAAACGACGTCAACAGCAGCCCAACTTAACGTAAACAATAGGAGTACATTGGTGCGCTTCAGGTCGCGTATGAATTGTTAACGTGGATACAGGTGCCAAGCGGTGCGACCCCATGACCACTAACACCCTGCCAAGGTTCAGTGATAAGTCGTTTATAGTATTCTCGCAAACACCCAAAAACGCGAATACGGACAAAGAAATTTTCGGCCCAAAATTGCATTATACAGGTCCGTAGGGAATCGGTTTTTGCATGTTATTGGCGAAAGTATAAGAGCTATTGCCACGAAACGTGGCAGTCTGTTAGGATCCATGGGGCCGAGACCGCCTGCACGAGGTGAGCTACCTGGTGACGTAATTGACGTCAAAACGACGTCAAAGGCAGCCCTATGTAATGTAAACAGTACAACAATAGGCGTACATTGGTGCGCTTCAGGTCGCGTATGAATTGTTAACGCGGTTACAGATGCCAAACGGTGCCTCCCCATGGCCCCTAATATCCTGCCAAAGTTCAATGATAAGTCGTTTATAGTATTCTCATAAACACGCAAAAACGCGTATACGGAGATAGAAATTTTCGGCCCAAAATTGCATCATACGGGCCCGAAGGGAATGGGGTTTTGCATGTTATTGGCGAAAGTATAAGAGCTATCGCCACGAAACTTGGCAGTCTGTTAGGGTCCATGGGGCCGAGACTGCCTGCACGAGGTGAGCTTCCTGGTGACGTAACTGACGTCAAAACGACGTCAACAGCAGCCCAACTTAACGTAAACAGTACAGCAATAGGAGTACATTGGTGCGCTTCAGGTCGCGTATGAATTGTTAACGTGGATACAGGTGCCAAGCGGTGCGACCCCATGACCCCTAACACCCTGCCAAGGTTCAGTGATAAGTCGTTTATAGTATTCTCACAAACACCCAAAAACGCGAATACGGACAAAGAAATTTTCGGCCCAAAATTGCATTATACAGGCCCGTAGGGAATCGGTTTTTGCATGTTATTGGCGAAAGTATAAGAGCTATCGCCACGAAACGTGGCAGTCTGTTAGGGTCCATGGGGCCGAGACTGCCTGCACGAGGTGAGCTACCTGGTGACGTAATTGACGTCAAAACGACGTCAAAGGCAGCCCTATGTAATGTAAACAGAACAACAATAGGCGTACATTGGTGCGCTTCAGGTCGCGTATGAATTGTTAACGCGGATACAGATGCCAAACGGTGCCTCCCCATGACCCCTAATATCCTGCCAAAGTTCAATGATAAGTCGTTTATAGTATTCTCATAAACACGCAAAAACGCGTATACTGACATAGAAATTTTCGGCCCAAAATTGCGTCATACGGGCCCGTAGAGAATGGGGTTTTGCATGTTATTGGCGAAAGTATAAGAGCTATCGCCACGAAACTTGGCAGTCTGTTAGGGTCCATGGGGCCGAGACTGCCTGCATGAGGTGAGCTTCCTGGTGACGTAACTGACGTCAAAACGACGTCAAAGGCAAGCCGTATTTAACAAATACGTTACAACAATAGGGGTTCATTGGTACGCTTCAGGTCGCGTATGAATTGTTAACGTGCACACAGGTGCCAAACGGTGCATCCGCATGACCCCTAACACCCTGCCAAGGTTCAATGATAAGTCGTTTATTGTATTCTCACAAACACGCAAAAACGCGTATACGGACATAGAAATTTTCGTGCCAAAATTGCATTATACAGGCCCTTGGAGAATCGGTTTTTGCATGTTATTGGCGAAAGTATAAGAGCTATCGACACGAATCTTGGCAGTCTGTTAGAGTCCATGGGGCTGAGACTGTCTGCACGAGGTGAGCTTCCTGGTGACGTAACTGACGTCAAAACGACGTCAACGGCATCCCAACTTAACGTATACAGTACAGCAATAGGAGTACATTGGTGCGCTTCAGGTCGCGTATGAATTGTTAACGTAGATACAGGTGCCAAGCGGTGCGTCCCCATGACCCCTAACACCCTGCCAAGGTTCAATGATAAGTCGTTTATAGTATTCTCACAAACACGCAAAAACGCGTATACGGACATAGAAATTTTCGGGCCAAAATTGCATTATACAGGCCCTTGGAGAATCGGTTTTTGCATGTTATTGGCGAAAGTAAAAGAGCTATCGCCACGAAACTTGGCAGTCTGTTAGAGTCCATGGGACCGAGACTGTCTGCACGAGGTGAGCTTCCTGGTGACGTAACTGACGTCAAAACGACGTCAACGGCAGCCCAACTTAACGTATACAGTACAGCAATAGGAGTACATTGGTGCGCTTCAGGTCGCGTATGAATTGTTAACGTGGATACAGGTGCCAAGCGGTGCGTCCCCATGACCCCTAACACCCTGCCAAGGTTCAGTGATAAGTCGTTTATAGTATTCTCACAAACACCCAAAAACGCGAATACGGACAAAGAAATTTTAGGCCCAAAATTGCATTATACAGGCCCGTAGAGAATCGGTTTTTGCATGTTATTGGCGAAAGTATAAGAGCTATCGCCACGAAACGTGGCAGTCTGTTAGGGTCCATGGGGCCGAGACCGCCTGCACGAGGTGAGCTACCTGGTGACGTAATTGACGTCAAAACGACGTCAAAGGCAGCCCTATGTAATGTAAACAGTACAACAATAGGCGTACATTGGTGCGCTTCAGGTCGCGTATGAATTGTTAACGCGGTTACAGATGCCAAACGGTGCCTCCCCATGGCCCCTAATATCCTGCCAAAGTTCAATGATAAGTCGTTTATAGTATTCTCATAAACACGCAAAAACGCGTATACGGAGATAGAAATTTTCGGCCCAAAATTGCATCAGACCGGCCCGAAGGGAATGGGGTTTTGCATGTTATTGGCGAAAGTATAAGAGCTATCGCCACGAAACTTGGCAGTCTGTTAGGGTCCATGGGGCCGAGACTGCCTGCACGAGGTGAGCTTCCTGGTGACGTAACTGACGTCAAAACGACGTCAACAGCAGCCCAACTTAACGTAAACAGTACAGCAATAGGAGTACATTGGTGCGCTTCAGGTCGCGTATGAATTGTTAACGTGGATACAGGTGCCAAGCGGTGCGACCCCATGAACCCTAACACCCTGCCAAGGTTCAGTGATAAGTCGTTTATAGTATTCTCGCAAACACCCAAAAACGCGAATACGGACAAAGAAATTTTCGGCCCAAAATTGCATTATACAGGCCCGTAGGGAATCGGTTTTTGCATGTTATTGGCGAAAGTATAAGAGCTATCGCCACGAAACGTGGCAGTCTGTTAGGGTCCATGGGGCCGAGACTGCCTGCACGAGGTGAGCTACCTGGTGACGTAATTGACGTCAAAACGACGTCAAAGGCAGCCCTATGTAATGTAAACAGAACAACAATAGGCGTACTTTGGTGCGCTTCAGGTCGCGTATGAATTGTTAACGCGGATACAGATGCCAAACGGTGCCTCCCCATGACCCCTAATATCCTGCCAAAGTTCAATGATAAGTCGTTTATAGTATTCTCATAAACACGCAAAAACGCGTATAATGACATAGAAATTTTCGGCCCAAAATTGCGTCATACGGGCCCGTAGAGAATGGGGTTTTGCATGTTATTGGCGAAAGTATAAGAGCTATCGCCACGAAACTTGGCAGTCTGTTAGGGTCCATGGGGCCGAGACTGCCTGCATGAGGTGAGCTTCCTGGTGACGTAACTGACGTCAAAACGACGTCAAAGGCAAGCCGTATTTAACATATACGTTACAACAATAGGGGTTCATTGGTACGCTTCAGGTCGCGTATGAATTGTTAACGTGCACACAGGTGCCAAACGGTGCATCCGCATGACCCCTAACACCCTGCCAAGGTTCAATGATAAGTCGTTTATAGTATTCTCACAAACACGCAAAAACGCGTATACGGACATAGAAATTTTCGGGCCAAAATTGCATTATACAGGCCCTTGGAGAATCGGTTTTTGCATGTTATTGGCGAAAGTATAAGAGCTATCGACACGAAACTTGGCAGTCTGTTAGAGTCCATGGGGCTGAGACTGCTTGCGCGAGGTGAGCTTCCTGGTGACGTAACTGACGTCGAAACAACGTCAACGGCAGCCCAACTTAAGGTATACAGTACAGCAATAGGAGTACATTGGTGCGCTTCAGGTCGCGTATGAATTGTTAACGTAGATACAGGTGCCAAGCGGTGCGTCCCCATGACTCCTAACACCTTGCCAAGGTTCAATGATAAGTCGTTTATAGTATTCTCACAAACACGCAAAAACGCGTATACGGACATAGAAATTTTCGGGCCAAAATTGCATTATACAGGCCCTTGGAGAATCGGTTTTTGCATGTTATTTGCGAAAGTATAAGAGCTATCGCCACGAAACTTGGCAGTCTGTTAGAGTCCATGGGGCCGAGACTGTCTGCACGAGGTGAGCTTCCTGGTGACGTAACTGACGTCAAAACGACGTCAACAGCAGCCCAACTTAACGTATACAGTACAGCAATAGGAGTACATTGGTGCGCTTCAGGTCGCGTATGAATTGTTAACGTGGATACAGGTGCCAAGCGGTGCGTCCCCATGACCCCTAACACCCTGCCAAGGTTCAGTGATAAGTCGTTTATAGTATTCTCACAAACACCCAAAAACGCGAATATGGACAAAGAAAATTTTCGGCCCAAAATTGCATTATACAGGCCCGTAGATAATCGGTTTTTGCATGTTATTCGCAAAAGTATAAGAGCTATCGCCACGAAACTTGGCAGTCTGTTAGGGTCCATGGGGCCGAGACTGCCTGCACGAGGTGAGCTTCCTGGTGACGTAACTGACGTCAAAACGACGTCAAAGGCTATCCGTATTTAACATATACGTTACAGCAATAGGAGTTCATTGCTGCGCTTCAGGTCGCGTATGAATTGTTAACGTGCATACAGGTGCCAAACGGTGCATCCGCATGACCCCTAACACCCTGCCAAGGTTCAATGATAAGTCGTTTATAGTACTCTCACAAACACGCAAAAACGCGTATACGGACATAGAAATTTTCGGGCCAAAATTGCATTATACAGGCCCTTGGAGAATCGGTTTTTGCATGT
The DNA here is from genome assembly GCA_027627225.1 of Congeria kusceri. Taxonomy (NCBI): domain Eukaryota; kingdom Metazoa; phylum Mollusca; class Bivalvia; order Myida; family Dreissenidae; genus Congeria; species Congeria kusceri. The sequence goes on from JAPFQT010000186.1 coordinate 247,034, forward strand.
TATTGGCGAAAGTATAATAGCTATCGCCACGAAACTTGGCAGTCTGTTAGAGTCCATGGGACCGAGACTGTCTGCACGAGGTGAGCTTCCTGGTGACGTAACTGACGTCAAAACGACGTCAACGGCAGCCCAACTTAACGTATACAGTACAGCAATAGGAGTACATTGGTGCGCTTCAGGTCGCGTATGAATTGTTAACGTGGATACAGGTGCCAAGCGGTGCGACCCCATGACCCCTAACACCCTGCCAAGGTTCAGTGATAAGTCGTTTATAGTATTCTCACAAACACCCAAAAACGCGAATACGGACAAAGCAATTTTCGGCCCAAAATTGCATTATACAGGCCCGTAGGGAATCGGTTTTTGCATGTTATTGGCGAAAGTATAAGAGCTATCGCCACGAAACGTGGCAGTCTGTTAGGGTCCATGGGGCCGAGACTGCCTGCACGAGGTGAGCTACCTGGAGACGTAATTTACGTCAAAACGACGTCAAACGCAGCCCTATGTAATGTAAACAGTACAACAATAGGCGTACATTGGTGCGCTTCAGGTCGCGTATGAATTGATAACGCGGATACAGATGCCAAACGGTGCCTACCCATGACCCCTAATATCCTGCCAAAGTTCAATGATAAGTCGTTTATAGTATTCTCATAAACACGCAAAAACGCGTATACAGACATAGAAATTTTCGGCCCAAAATTGCATCATACGGGCCCGTAGAGAATGGGGTTTTGCATGTTATTGGCGAAAGTATAAGCGCTATCGCCACAAAACTTGGCAGTCTGTTAGGGTCAATGGGGCCGAGACTGCCTGCACGAGGTGAGCTTCCTGGTGACGTAACTGACGTCAAAACGACGTCAAAGGCAAGCCGTATTTAACATATTCGTTACAGCAATAGGGGTTCATTGGTGCGCTTCAGGTCGCGTATGAATTGTTAACGTGCATACAGGTGCCAAACGGTGCATCCGCATGACCCCTAACACCCTGCCAAGATTCAATGATAAGTCGTTTATAGTATTCTCACAAACACGCAAAAACGCGTATACGGACATAGAAATTTTCGGGCCAAAATTGCATTATACAGGCCCGTAGGGAATCGGTTTTTGCATGTTATTGGCGAAAGTATAAGAGCTATCGCCACGAAACTTGGCAGTCTGTTAGAGTCCATGGGGCCGAGACTGTCTGCACGAGGTGAGCTTCCTGGTGACGTAACTGACGTCAAAACGACGTCAAAAGCATCCCAACTTAACGTATACAGTACAGCAATAGGAGTACATTGGTGCGCTTCAGGTCGCGTATGAATTGTTAACGTGGATACAGGTGCCAAGCGGTGCGTCCCCATGACCCCTAACACCCTGCCAAGGTTCAGTGATAAGTCGTTTATAGTATTCTCACAAACACCCAAAAACGCGAATACGGACAAAGAAATTTTAGGCCCAAAATTGCATTATACAGGCCCGTAGGGAATCGGTTTTTGCATGTTATTGGCGAAAGTATAAGAGCTATCGCCACGAAACGTGGCAGTCTGTTAGGGTCCATGGGGCCGAGACCGCCTGCACGAGGTGAGCTACCTGGTGACGTAATTGACGTCAAAACGACGTCAAAGGCAGCCCTATCTAATGTAAACAGTACAACAATAGGCGTACATTGGTGCGCTTCAGGTCGCGTATGAATTGTTAACGCGGTTACAGATGCCAAACGGTGCCTCCCCATGGCCCCTAATATCCTGCCAAAGTTCAATGATAAGTCGTTTATAGTATTCTCATAAACACGCAAAAACGCGTATACGGAGATAGAAATTTTCGGCCCAAAATTGCATCATACGGGCCCGAAGGGAATGGGGTTTTGCATGTTATTGGCGAAAGTATAAGAGCTATCGCCACGAAACTTGGCAGTCTGTTAGGGTCCATGGGGCCGAGACTGCCTGAACGAGGTGAGCTTCCTGGTGACGTAACTGACGTCAAAACGACGTCAACAGCAGCCCAACTTAACGTAAACAGTACAGCAATAGGAGTACATTGGTGCGCTTCAGGTCGCGTATGAATTGTTAACGTGGATACAGGTGCCAAGCGGTGCGACCCCATGACCACTAACACCCTGCCAAGGTTCAGTGATAAGTCGTTTATAGTATTCTCGCAAACACCCAAAAACGCGAATACGGACAAAGAAATTTTCGGCCCAAAATTGCATTATACAGGCCCGTAGGGAATCGGTTTTTGCATGTTATTGGCGAAAGTATAAGAGCTATCGCCACGAAACGTGGCAGTCTGTTAGGATCCATGGGGCCGAGACCGCCTGCACGAGGTGAGCTACCTGGTGACGTAATTGACGTCAAAACGACGTCAAAGGCAGCCCTATGTAATGTAAACAGTACAACAATAGGCGTACATTGGTGCGCTTCAGGTCGCGTATGAATTGTTAACGCGGTTAGAGATGCCAAACGGTGCCTCCCCATGGCCCCTAATATCCTGCCAAAGTTCAATGATAAGTCGTTTATAGTATTCTCATAAACACGCAAAAACGCGTATACGGAGATAGAAATTTTCGGCCCAAAATTGCATCATACGGGCCCGAAGGGAATGGGGTTTTGCATGTTATTGGCGAAAGTATAAGAGCTATCGCCACGAAACTTGGCAGTCTGTTAGGGTCCATGGGGCCGAGACTGCCTGCACGAGGTGAGCTTCCTGGTGACGTAACTGACGTCAAAACGACGTCAACAGCAGCCCAACTTAACGTAAACAGTACAGCAATAGGAGTACATTGGTGCGCTTCAGGTCGCGTATGAATTGTTAACGTGGATACAGGTGCCAAGCGGTGCGACCCCATGACCCCTAACACCCTGCCAAGGTTCAGTGATAAGTCGTTTATAGTATTCTCACAAACACCCAAAAACGCGAATACGGACAAAGAAATTTTCGGCCCAAAATTGCATTATACAGGCCCGTAGGGAATCGGTTTTTGCATGTTATTGGCGAAAGTATAAGAGCTATCGCCACGAAACGTGGCAGTCTGTTAGGGTCCATGGGGCCGAGACTGCCTGCACGAGGTGAGCTACCTGGTGACGTAATTGACGTCAAAACGACGTCAAAGGCAGCCCTATGTAATGTAAACAGAACAACAATAGGCGTACATTGGTGCGCTTCAGGTCGCGTATGAATTGTTAACGCGGATACAGATGCCAAACGGTGCCTCCCCATGACCCCTAATATCCTGCCAAAGTTCAATGATAAGTCGTTTATAGTATTCTCATAAACACGCAAAAACGCGTATACTGACATAGAAATTTTCGGCCCAAAATTGCATCATACGGGCCCGTAGAGAATGGGGTTTTGCATGTTATTGGCGAAAGTATAAGCGCTATCGCCACGAAACTTGGCAGTCTGTTAGGGTCAATGGGGCCGAGACTGCCTGCACGAGGTGAGCTTCCTGGTGACGTAACTGACGTCAAAACGACGTCAAAGGCAAGCCGTATTTAACATATTCGTTACAGCAATAGGGGTTCATTGGTGCGCTTCAGGTCGCGTATGAATTGTTAACGTGCATACAGGTGCCAAACGGTGCATCCGCATGACCCCTAACACCCTGCCAAGATTCAATGATAAGTCGTTTATAGTATTCTCACAAACACGCAAAAACGCGTATACGGACATAGAAATTTTCGGGCCAAAATTGCATTATACAGGCCCGTAGGGAATCGGTTTTTGCATGTTATTGGCGAAAGTATAAGAGCTATCGCCACGAAACTTGGCAGTCTGTTAGAGTCCATGGGGCCGAGACTGTCTGCACGAGGTGAGCTTCCTGGTGACGTAACTGACGTCAAAACGACGTCAAAAGCATCCCAACTTAACGTATACAGTACAGCAATAGGAGTACATTGGTGCGCTCCAGGTCGCGTATGAATTGTTAACGTGGATACAGGTGCCAAGCGGTGCGTCCCCATGACCCCTAACACCTGCAAAGGTTCAATGATAAGTCGTTTATAGTATTCTCACAAATACGCAAAAACGCGTATACGGACATAGAAATTTTCGGGCCAAAATTGCATTATACAGGCCCGTAGGGAATCGGTTTTTGCATGTTATTGGCGAAAGTATAAGAGCTATCGCCACGAAACTTGGCAGTCTGTTAGAGTCCACGGGGCCGAGACTGTCTGCACGAGGTGAGCTTCCTGGTGACGTAACTGACGTCAAAACGACGTCAAAAGCAGCCCAACTTAACGTATACAGTACAGCAATAGGAGTACATTGGTGCGCTTCAGGTCGCGTATGAATTGTTAACGTGGATACAGGTGCCAAGCGGTGCGTCCCCATGACCCCTAACACCCTGCCAAGGTTCAGTGATAAGTCGTTTATAGTATTCTCACAAACACCCAAAAACGCGAATACGGACAAAGAAATTTTAGGCCCAAAATTGCAATATACAGGTCCGTAGGGAATCGGTTTTTGCATGTTATTGGCGAAAGTATAAGAGCTATCGCCACGAAACGTGGCAGTCTGTTAGGGTCCATGGGGCCGAGACCGCCTGCACGAGGTGAGCTACCTGGTGACGTAATTGACGTCAAAACGACGTCAAAGGCAGCCCTATGTAATGTAAACAGTACAACAATAGGCGTACATTGGTGCGCTTCAGGTCGCGTATGAATTGTTAACGCGGTTAGAGATGCCAAACGGTGCCTCCCCATGGCCCCTAATATCCTGCCAAAGTTCAATGATAAGTCGTTTATAGTATTCTCATAAACACGCAAAAGCGCGTATACGGAGATAGAAATTTTCGGCCCAAAATTGCATCATACGGGCCCGAAGGGAATGGGGTTTTGCATGTTATTGGCGAAAGTATAAGAGCTATCGCCACGAAACTTGGCAGTCTGTTAGGGTCCATGGGGCCGAGACTGCCTGCACGAGGTGAGCTTCCTGGTGACGTAACTGACGTCAAAACGACGTCAACAGCAGCCCAACTTAACGTAAACAGTACAGCAATAGGAGTACATTGGTGCGCTTCAGGTCGCGTATGAATTGTTAACGTGGATACAGGTGCCAAGCGGTGCGACCCCATGACCCCTAACACCCTGCCAAGGTTCAGTGATAAGTCGTTTATAGTATTCTCACAAACACCCAAAAACGCGAATACGGACAAAGAAATTTTCGGCCCAAAATTGCATTATACAGGCCCGTAGGGAATCGGTTTTTGCATGTTATTGGCGAAAGTATAAGAGCTATCGCCACGAAACGTGGCAGTCTGTTAGGGTCCATGGGGCCGAGACTGCCTGCACGAGGTGAGCTACCTGGTGACGTAATTGACGTCAAAACGACGTCAAAGGCAGCCCTATGTAATGTAAACAGAACAACAATAGGCGTACATTGGTGCGCTTCAGGTCGCGTATGAATTGTTAACGCGGATACAGATGCCAAACGGTGCCTCCCCATGACCCCTAATATCCTGCCAAAGTTCAATGATAAGTCGTTTATAGTATTCTCATAAACACGCAAAAACGCGTATACTGACATAGAAATTTTCGGCCCAAAATTGCGTCATACGGGCCCGTAGAGAATGGGGTTTTGCATGTTATTGGCGAAAGTATAAGAGCTATCGCCACGAAACTTGGCAGTCTGTTAGGGTCCATGGGGCCGAGACTGCCTGCATGAGGTGAGCTTCCTGGTGACGTAACTGACGTCAAAACGACGTCAAAGGCAAGCCGTATTTAACAAATACGTTACAACAATAGGGGTTCATTGGTACGCTTCAGGTCGCGTATGAATTGTTAACGTGCACACAGGTGCCAAACGGTGCATCCGCATGACCCCTAACACCCTGCCAAGGTTCAATGATAAGTCGTTTATAGTATTCTCACAAACACGCAAAAACGCGTATACGGACATAGAAATTTTCGTGCCAAAATTGCATTATACAGGCCCTTGGAGAATCGGTTTTTGCATGTTATTGGCGAAAGTATAAGAGCTATCGACACGAATCTTGGCAGTCTGTTAGAGTCCATGGGGCTGAGACTGTCTGCACGAGGTGAGCTTCCTGGTGACGTAACTGACGTCAAAACGACGTCAACGGCATCCCAACTTAACGTATACAGTACAGCAATAGGAGTACATTGGTGCGCTTCAGGTCGCGTATGAATTGTTAACGTAGATACAGGTGCCAAGCGGTGCGTCCCCATGACCCCTAACACCCTGCCAAGGTTCAATGATAAGTCGTTTATAGTATTCTCACAAACACGCAAAAACGCGTATACGGACATAGAAATTTTCGGGCTAAAATTGCATTATACAGGCCCTTGGAGAATCGGTTTTTGCATGTTATTGGCGAAAGTATAATAGCTATCGCCACGAAACTTGGCAGTCTGTTAGTGTCCATGGGACCGAGACTGTCTGCACGAGGTGAGCTTCCTGGTGACGTAACTGACGTCAAAACGACGTCAACGGCAGCCCAACTTAACGTATACAGTACAGCAATAGGAGTACATTGGTGCGCTTCAGGTCGCGTATGAATTGTTAACGTGGATACAGGTGCCAAGCGGTGCGTCCCCATGACCCCTAACACCCTGCCAAGGTTCAGTGATAAGTCGTTTATAGTATTCTCACAAACACCCAAAAACGCGAATACGGACAAAGCAATTTTCGGCCCAAAATTGCATTATACAGGCCCGTAGGGAATCGGTTTTTGCATGTTATTGGCGAAAGTATAAGAGCTATCGCCACGAAACTTGGCAGTCTGTTAGAGTCCACGGGGCCGAGACTGTCTGCACGAGGTGAGCTTCCTGGTGACGTAACTGACGTCAAAACGACGTCAAAAGCAGCCCAACTTAACGTATACAGTACAGCAATAGGAGTACATTGGTGCGCTTCAGGTCGCGTATGAATTGTTAACGTGGATATAGGTGCCAAGCGGTGCGTCTCCATGACCCCTAACACCCTGCCAAGGTTCAGTGATAAGTCGTTTATAGTATTCTCACAAACACCCAAAAACGCGAATACGGACAAAGAAATTTTAGGCCCAAAATTGCAATATACAGGTCCGTAGGGAATCGGTTTTTGCATGTTATTGGCGAAAGTATAAGAGCTATCGCCACGAAACGTGGCAGTCTGTTAGGGTCCATGGGGCCGAGACCGCCTGCACGAGGTGAGCTACCTGGTGACGTAATTGACGTCAAAACGACGTCAAAGGCAGCCCTATGTAATGTAAACAGTACAACAATAGGCGTACATTGGTGCGCTTCAGGTCGCGTATGAATTGTTAACGCGGTTACAGATGCCAAACGGTGCCTCCCCATGGCCCCTAATATCCTGCCAAAGTTCAATGATAAGTCGTTTATAGTATTCTCATAAACACGCAAAAACGCGTATACGGAGATAGAAATTTTCGGCCCAAAATTGCATCATACGGGCCCGAAGGGAATGGGGTTTTGCATGTTATTGGCGAAAGTATAAGAGCTATCGCCACGAAACTTGGCAGTCTGTTAGGGTCCATGGGGCCGAGACTGCCTGCACGAGGTGAGCTTCCTGGTGACGTAACTGACGTCAAAACGACGTCAACAGCAGCCCAACTTAACGTAAACAGTACAGCAATAGGAGTACATTGGTGCGCTTCAGGTCGCGTATGAATTGTTAACGTGGATACAGGTGCCAAGCGGTGCGACCCCATGACCCCTAACACCCTGCCAAGGTTCAGTGATAAGTCGTTTATAGTATTCTCGCAAACACCCAAAAACGCGAATACGGACAAAGAAATTTTCGGCCCAAAATTGCATTATACAGGCCCGTAGGGAATCGGTTTTTGCATGTTATTGGCGAAAGTATAAGAGCTATCGCCACGAAACGTGGCAGTCTGTTAGGGTCCATGGGGCCGAGACTGCCTGCACGAGGTGAGCTACCTGGTGACGTAATTGACGTCAAAACGACGTCAAAGGCAGCCCTATGTAATGTAAACAGAACAACAATAGGCGTACATTGGTGCGCTTCAGGTCGCGTATGAATTGTTAACGCGGATACAGATGCCAAACGGTGCCTCCCCATGACCCCTAATATCCTGCCAAAGTTCAATGATAAGTCGTTTATAGTATTCTCATAAACACGCAAAAACGCGTATAATGACATAGAAATTTTCGGCCCAAAATTGCGTCATACGGGCCCGTAGAGTGGGGTTTTGCATGTTATTGGCGAAAGTATAAGAGCTATCGCCAGGAAACTTGGCAGTCTGTTAGGGTCCATGGGGCCGAGACTGCCTGCATGAGGTGAGCTTCCTGGTGACGTAACTGACGTCAAAACGACGTCAAAGGCAAGCCGTATTTAACATATACGTTACAACAATAGGGGTTCATTGGTACGCTTCAGGTCGCGTATGAATTGTTAACGTGCACACAGGTGCCAAACGGTGCATCCGCATGACCCCTAACACCCTGCCAAGGTTCAATGATAAGTCGTTTATAGTATTCTCACAAACACGCAAAAACGCGTATACGGACATAGAAATTTTCGGGCCAAAATTGCATTATACAGGCCCTTGGAGAATCGGTTTTTGCATGTTATTGGCGAAAGTATAAGAGCTATCGACACGAAACTTGGCAGTCTGTTAGAGTCCATGGGGCTGAGACTGCTTGCGCGAGGTCAGCTTCCTGGTGACGTAACTGACGTCGAAACGACGTCAACGGCAGCCCAACTTAACGTATACAGTACAGCAATAGGAGTACATTGGTGCGCTTCAGTTCGCGTATGAATTGTTAACGTAGATACAGGTGCCAAGCGGTGCGTCCCCATGACCCCTAACACCTGCAAAGGTTCAATGATAAGTCGTTTATAGTATTCTCACAAATACGCAAAAACGCGTATACGGACATAGAAATTTTCGGGCCAAAATTGCATTATACAGGCCCGTAGGGAATCGGTTTTTGCATGTTATTGGCGAAAGTATAAGAGCTATCGCCACGAAACTTGGCAGTCTGTTAGAGTCCACGGGGCCGAGACTGTCTGCACGAGGTGAGCTTCCTGGTGACGTAACTGACGTCAAAACGACGTCAAAAGCAGCCCAACTTAACGTATACAGTACAGCAATAGGAGTACATTGGTGCGCTTCAGGTCGCGTATGAATTGTTAACGTGGATATAGGTGCCAAGCGGTGCGTCTCCATGACCCCTAACACCCTGCCAAGGTTCAGTGATAAGTCGTTTATAGTATTCTCACAAACACCCAAAAACGCGAATACGGACAAAGAAATTTTAGGCCCAAAATTGCAATATACAGGTCCGTAGGGAATCGGTTTTTGCATGTTATTGGCGAAAGTATAAGAGCTATCGCCACGAAACGTGGCAGTCTGTTAGGGTCCATGGGGCCGAGACCGCCTGCACGAGGTGAGCTACCTGGTGACGTAATTGACGTCAAAACGACGTCAAAGGCAGCCCTATGTAATGAAAACAGTACAACAATAGGCGTACATTGGTGCGCTTCAGGTCGCGTATGAATTGTTAACGCGGTTACAGATGCCAAACGGTGCCTCCCCATGGCCCCTAATATCCTGCCAAAGTTCAATGATAAGTCGTTTATAGTATTCTCATAAACACGCAAAAACGCGTATACGGAGATAGAAATTTTCGGCCCAAAATTGCATCATACGGGCCCGAAGGGAATGGGGTTTTGCATGTTATTGGCGAAAGTATAAGAGCTATCGCCACGAAACTTGGCAGTCTGTTAGGGTCCATGGGGCCGAGACTGCCTGCACGAGGTGAGCTTCCTGGTGACGTAACTGACGTCAAAACGACGTCAACAGCAGCCCAACTTAACGTAAACAGTACAGCAATAGGAGTACATTGGTGCGCTTCAGGTCGCGTATGAATTGTTAACGTGGATACAGGTGCCAAGCGGTGCGACCCCATGACCCCTAACACCCTGCCAAGGTTCAGTGATAAGTCGTTTATAGTATTCTCGCAAACACCCAAAAACGCGAATACGGACAAAGAAATTTTCGGCCCAAAATTGCATTATACAGGCCCGTAGAGAATCGGTTTTTGCATGTTATGGGCGAAAGTATAAGAGCTATCGCCACGAAACGTGGCAGTCTGTTAGGGTCCATGTGGCCGAGACCGCCTGCACGAGGTGAGCTACCTGGTGACGTAATTGACGTCAAAACGACGTCAAAGGCAGCCCTATGTAATGTAAACAGTACAACAATAGGCGTACATTGGTGCGCTTCAGGTCGCGTATGAATTGTTAACGCGGTTACAGATGCCAAACGGTGCCACCCCATGGCCCCTAATATGCTGCCAAAGTTCAATGATAAGTCGTTTATAGTATTCTCATAAACACGCAAAAACGCGTATACGTAGATAGAAATGTTCGGCCCAAAATTGCATCATACGGGCCCGAAGGGAATGGGGTTTTGCATGTTATTGGCGAAAGTATAAGAGCTATCGCCACGAAACTTGGCAGTCTGTTAGGGTCCATGGGGCCGAGACTGTCTGCACGAGGTGAGCTTCCTGGTGACGTAACTGACGTCAAAACGACGTCAACAGCAGCCCAACTTAACGTAAACAGTACAGCAATAGGAGTACATTGGTGCGCTTCAGGTCGCGTATGAATTGTTAACGTGGATACAGGTGCCAAGTGGTGCGACCCCATGACCCCTAACACCCTGCCAAGGTTCAGTGATAAGTCGTTTATAGTATTCTCACAAACACCCAAAAACGCGAATACGGACAAAGAAATTTTCGGCCCAAAATTGCATTATACAGGCCCGTAGGGAATCGGTTTTTGCATGTTATTGGCGAAAGTATAAGAGCTATCGCCACGAAACGTGGCAGTCTGTTAGGGTCCATGGGGCCGAGACTGCCTGCACGAGGTGAGCTACCTGGTGACGTAATTGACGTCAAAACGACGTCAAAGGCAGCCCTATGTAATGTAAACAGAACAACAATAGGCGTACATTGGTGCGCTTCAGGTCGCGTATGAATTGTTAACGCGGATACAGATGCCAAACGGTGCCTCCCCATGACCCCTAATATCCTGCCAAAGTTCAATGATAAGTCGTTTATAGTATTATCATAAACACGCAAAAACGCGTATACTGACATAGAAATTTTCGGCCCAAAATTGCGTCATACGGGCCCGTAGAGAATGGGGTTTTGCATGTTATTGGCGAAAGTATAAGAGCTATCGCCACGAAACTTGGCAGTCTGTTAGGGTCCATGGGGCCGAGACTGCCTGCATGAGGTGAGCTTCCTGGTGACGTAACTGACGTCAAAACGACGTCAAAGGCAAGCCGTATTTAACAAATACGTTACAACAATAGGGGTTCATTGGTACGCTTCAGGTCGCGTATGAATTGTTAACGTAGATACAGGTGCCAAGCGGTGCGTCCCCATGACCCCTAACACCCTGCCAAGGTTCAATGATAAGTCGTTTATAGTATTCTCACAAACACGCAAAAACGCGTATACGGACATAGAAATTTTCGGGCCAAAATTGCATTATACAGGCCCTTGGAGAATCGGTTTTTGCATGTTATTGGCGAAAGTAAAAGAGCTATCGCCACGAAACTTGGCAGTCTGTTAGAGTCCATGGGACCGAGACTGTCTGCACGAGGTGAGCTTCCTGGTGACGTAACTGACGTCAAAACGACGTCAACGGCAGCCCAACTTAACGTATACAGTACAGCAATAGGAGTACATTGGTGCGCTTCAGGTCGCGTATGAATTGTTAACGTGGATACAGGTGCCAAGCGGTGCGTCCCCATGACCCCTAACACCCTGCCAAGGTTCAGTGATAAGTCGTTTATAGTATTCTCACAAACACCCAAAAACGCGAATACGGACAAAGCAATTTTCGGCCCAAAATTGCATTATACAGGCACGTAGGGAATCGGTTTTTGCATGTTATTGGCGAAAGTATAAGAGCTATCGCCACGAAACGTGGCAGTCTGTTAGGGTCCATGGGGCCAAGACTGCCTGCACGAGGTGAGCTACCTGGAGACGTAATTTACGTCAAAACGACGTCAAACGCAGCCCTATGTAATGTAAACAGTACAACAATAGGCATACATTGGTGCGTTTCAGGTCGCGTATGAATTGATAACGCGGATACAGATGCCAAACGGTGCCTACCCATGACCCCTAATATCCTGCCAAAGTTCAATGATAAGTCGTTTATAGTATTCTCATAAACACGCAAAAACGCGTATACAGACATAGAAATTTTCGGCCCAAAATTGCATCATACGGGCACGTAGAGAATGGGGTTTTGCATGTTATTGGCGAAAGTATAAGAGCTATCGCCACGAAACTTGGCAGTCTGTTAGGGTCAATGGGGCCGAGACTGCCTGCACGAGGTGAGCTTCCTGGTGACGTAACTGACGTCAAAACGACGTCAAAGGCAAGCCGTATTTAACATATTCGTTACAGCAATAGGGGTTCATTGGTGCGCTTCAGGTCGCGTATGAATTGTTAACGTGCATACAGGTGCCAAACGGTGCATCCGCATGACCCCTAACACCCTGCCAAGATTCAATGATAAGTCGTTTATAGTATTCTCACAAACACGCAAAAACGCGTATACGGACATAGAAATTTTCGGGCCAAAATTGCATTATACAGGCTCGTAGGGAATCGGTTTTTGCATGTTATTGGCGAAAGTATAAGAGCTATCGCCACGAAACTTGGCAGTCTGTTAGAGTCCATAGGGCCGAGACTGTCTGCACGAGGTGAGCTTCCTGGTGACGTAACTGACGTCAAAACGACGTCAAAAGCATCCCAACTTAACGTATACAGTACAGCAATAGGAGTACATTGGTGCGCTTCAGGTCGCGTATGAATTGTTAACGTGGATACAGGTGCCAAGCGGTGCGTCCCCATGACGCCTAACACCCTGCCAAGGTTCAGTGATAAGTCGTTTATAGTATTCTCACAAACACCCAAAAACGCCAATACGGACAAAGAAATTTTAGGCCCAAAATTGCATTATACAGGCCCGTAGGGAATCGGTTTTTGCATGTTATTGGCGAAAGTATAAGAGCTATCGCCACGAAACGTGGCAGTCTGTTAGGGTCCATGGGGCCGAGACCGCCTGCACGAGGTGAGCTACCTGGTGACGTAATTGACGTCAAAACGACCTCAAAGGCAGCCCTATGTAATGTAAACAGTACAACAATAGGCGTACATTGGTGCGCTTCAGGTCGCGTATGAATTGTTAACGCGGTTACAGATGCAAAACGGTGCCTCCCCATGGCCCCTAATATCCTGCCAAAGTTCAATGATAAGTCGTTTATAGTATTCTCATAAACACGCAAAAACGCGTATACGGAGATAGAAATTTTCGGCCCAAAATTGCATCATACGGGCCCGAAGGGAATGGGGTTTTGCATGTTATTGGCGAAAGTATAAGAGCTATCGCCACGAAACTTGGCAGTCTGTTAGGGTCCATGGGGCCGAGACTGCCTGCACGAGGTGAGCTTCCTGGTGACGTAACTGACGTCAAAACGACGTCAACAGCAGCCCAACTTAACGTAAACAGTACAGCAATAGGAGTACATTGGTGCGCTTCAGGTCGCGTATGAATTGTTAACGTGGATACAGGTGCCAAGCGGTGCGACCCCATGACCCCTAACACCCTGCCAAGGTTCAGTGATAAGTCGTTTATAGTATTCTCACAAACACCCAAAAACGCGAATACGGACAAAGAAATTTTCGGCCCAAAATTGCATTATACAGGCCCGTAGGGAATCGGTTTTTGCATGTTATTGGCGAAAGTATAAGAGCTATCGCCACGAAACGTGGCAGTCTGTTAGGGTCCATGGGGCCGAGACTGCCTGCACGAGGTGAGCTACCTGGTGACGTAATTGACGTCAAAACGACGTCAAAGGCAGCCCTATGTAATGTAAACAGAACAACAATAGGCGTACATTGGTGCGCTTCAGGTCGCGTATGAATTGTTAACGCGGATACAGATGCCAAACGGTGCCTCCCCATGACCCCTAATATCCTGCCAAAGTTCAATGATAAGTCGTTTATAGTATTCTCATAAACACGCAAAAACGCGTATACTGACATAGAAATTTTCGGCCCAAAATTGCGTCATACGGGCCCGTAGAGAATGGGGTTTTGCATGTTATTGGCGAAAGTATAAGAGCTATCGCCACGAAACTTGGCAGTCTGTTAGAGTCCATGGGGCTGAGACTGCTTGCGCGAGGTCAGCTTCCTGGTGACGTAACTGACGTCGAAACAACGTCAACGGCAGCCCAACTTAAGGTATACAGTACAGCAATAGGAGTACATTGGTGCGCTTCAGGTCGCGTATGAATTGTTAACGTAGATACAGGTGCCAAGCGGTGCGTCCCCATGACCCCTAACACCTTGCCAAGGTTCAATGATAAGTCGTTTATAGTATTCTCACAAACACGCAAAAACGCGTATACGGACATAGAAATTTTCGGGCCAAAATTGCATTATACAGGCCCTTGGAGAATCGGTTTTTGCATGTTATTTGCGAAAGTATAAGAGCTATCGCCACGAAACTTGGCAGTCTGTTAGAGTCCATGGGGCCGAGACTGTCTGCACGAGGTGAGCTTCCTGGTGACGTAACTGACGTCAAAACGACGTCAACGGCAGCCCAACTTAACGTATACAGTACAGCAATAGGAGTACATTGGTGCGCTTCAGGTCGCGTATGAATTGTTAACGTGGATACAGGTGCCAAGCGGTGCGTCCCCATGACCCCTAACACCCTGCCAAGGTTCAGTGATAAGTCGTTTATAGTATTCTCACAAACACCCAAAAACGCGAATACGGACAAAGAAATTTTAGGCCCAAAATTGCATTATACAGGCCCGTAGATAATCGGTTTTTGCATGTTATTCGCAAAAGTATAAGAGCTATCGCCACGAAACTTGGCAGTCTGTTAGGGTCCATGGGGCCGAGACTGCCTGCACGAGGTGAGCTTCCTGGTGACGTAACTGACGTCAAAACGACGTCAAAGGCTATCCGTATTTAACATATACGTTACAGCAATAGGAGTTCATTGCTGCGCTTCAGGTCGCGTATGAATTGTTAACGTGCATACAGGTGCCAAACGGTGCATCCGCATGACCCCTAACACCCTGCCAAGGTTCAATGATAAGTCGTTTATAGTAATCTCACAAACACGCAAAAACGCGTATACGGACATAGAAATTTTCGGGCCAAAATTGCATTATACAGGCCTTTGGAGAATCGGATTTTGCATGTTATTGGCGAGAGTATAAGAGCTATCGCCACGAAACTTGGCAGTCTGTTAGAGTCCATGGGGCTGAGACTGCCTGCACGAGGTGAGCTTCCTGTTGACGTAACTGACATCAAAACGACGTCAACAGCAGCCCAACTTAACGTATACAGTACAGCAATAGGAGTACATTGGTGCGCTTCAGGTCGCGTATGAATTGTAAACGTGGATACAGGTGCCAAGCGGTGCGTCCCCATGCCCCCTAACACCCTGCCAAGGTTCAATGATAAGTCGTTTATAGTATTCTCACAAACACGCAAAAACGCGAATACGGACAAAGAAATTTTCGGCCCAAAATTGCATTATACAAGCACTTCGGGGATCGGTTTTTGCATGTTATTGGCGAAAGTATAAGAGCTATCGCCACGAAACGTGGCAGTCTGTTAGGGTCCATGAGGCCAAGACTGCCTGCACGAGGTGAGCTACCTGGTGACGTAATTGACGTCAAAACGACGTCAAAGGCAGCCCTATGTAATGTAAACAGTACAACAATAGGCGTACATTGGTGCGCTTCAGGTCGCGTATGAATTGTTAACGCGGATACAGATGCCAAACGGTGCATCCCCATGAACCCTAATACCCTGCCAAAGTTCAATGATAAGTCGTTTATAGTATTCTCATAAACACGCAAAAACGCGTATACGGACATAGAAATGTTCGGCCCAAAATTGCATCATACGGGCCCGTAGTGAATGGGGTTTTGCATGTTATTGGCGAAAATATAAAAGCTATCGCCACGAAACTTGGCAGTCTGTTAGGGTCCATGGGGCCGAGACTGCCTGCACGAGGTGAGCTTCCTGGCGACGTAACTGACGTCAAAACGACGTCAAAGGCAAGCCGTATTTAACATATACGTTACAGCAATAGAGGTTCATTGGTGCGCTTCAGGTCGCGTATGAATTGTTAACGTGCATACAGGTGCCAAACGGTGCATCCGCATGACCCCTAACACCCTGCCAAGGTTCAATGATAAGTCGTTTATAGTATTCTCACAAACACGCAAAAACGCGAATACGGACATAGAAATGTACGGGCCAAAATTGCATTATACAGGCCCTTGGAGAATCGGTTTTTGCATGTTATTGGCGAAAGTATAAGAGCTATCGACACGAAACTTGGCAGTCTGTTAGAGTCCATGGGGCTGAGACTGCCTGCACGAGGTGAGCTTCCTGGTGACGTAACTGACGTCGAAACGACGTCAACGGCAGCCCAACTTAACGTATACAGTACAGCAATAGGAGTACATTGGTGCGCTTCAGTTCGCGTATGAATTGTTAACGTAGATACAGGTGCCAAGCGGTGCGTCCCCATGACCCCTAACACCTGCAAAGGTTCAATGATAAGTCGTTTATAGTATTCTCACAAATACGCAAAAACGCGAATACGGACATAGAAATTTTCGGGCCAAAATTGCATTATACAGGCCCGTAGGGAATCGGTTTTTGCATGTTATTGGCGAAAGTATAAGAGCTATCGCCACGAAACTTGGCAGTCTGTTAGAGTCCACGGGGCCGAGACTGTCTGCACGAGGTGAGCTTCCTGGTGACGTAACTGACGTCAAAACGACGTCAAAAGCAGCCCAACTTAACGTATACAGTACAGCAATAGGAGTACATTGGTGCGCTTCAGGTCGCGTATGAATTGTTAACGTGGATACAGGTGCCAAGCGGTGCGTCCCCATGACCCCTAACACCCTGCCAAGGTTCAGTGATAAGTCGTTTATAGTATTCTCACAAACACCCAAAAACGCGAATACGGACAAAGAAATTTTAGGCCCAAAATTGCAATATACAGGTCCGTAGGGAATCGGTTTTTGCATGTTATTGGCGAAAGTATAAGAGCTATCGCCACGAAACGTGGCAGTCTGTTAGGGTCCATGGGGCCGAGACTGCCTGCACGAGGTGAGCTACCTGGTGACGTAATTGACGTCAAAACGACGTCAAAGGCAGCCCTATGTAATGTAAACAGTACAACAATAGGCGTACATTGGTGCGCTTCAGGTCGCGTATGAATTGTTAACGCGGATACAGATGCCAAACGGTGCCTCCCCATGACCCCTAATATCCTGCCAAAGTTCAATGATAAGTCGTTTATAGTATTCTCATAAACACGCAAAAACGCGTATACTGACATAGAAATTTTCGGCCCAAAATTGCATTATACGGGCCCGTAGAGAATGGGGTTTTGCATGTTATTGGCGAAAGTATAAGAGCTATCGCCACGAAACTTGGCAGTCTGTTAGGGTCCATGGGGCCGAGACTGCCTGCACGAGGTGAGCTTCCTGGTGACGTAACTGACGTCAAAACGACGTCAAAGGCAAGCCGTATTTAACATATACGTTACAGCAATAGGGGTTCATTGGTGCGCTTCAGGTCGCGTATGAATTGTTAACGTGCATACAGGTGCCAAACGGTGCATCCGCATGACCCCTAACACCCTGCCAAGGTTCAATGATAAGTCGTTTATAGTATTCTCACAAACACGCAAAAACGCGTATACGGACATAGAAATTTTCGGGCCAAAATTGCATTATACAGGCCCTTGGAGAATCGGTTTTTGCATGTTATTGGCGAAAGTATAAGAGCTATAGACACGAAACTTGGCAGTCTGTTAGAGTCCATGGGGCCGAGACTGCCTGCACGAGGTGAGCTTCCTGGTGACGTAACTGACGTCAAAACGACGTCAAAGGCAAGCCGTATTTAACATATACGTTACAGCAATAGGGGTTCATTGGTGCGCTTCAGGTCGCGTATGAATTGTTAACGTGCATACAGGTGCCAAACGGTGCATCCGCATGACCCCTAACACCCTGCCAAGGTTCAATGATAAGTCGTTTATAGTATTCTCACAAACACGCAAAAACGCGTATACGGACATAGAAATTTTCGGGCCAAAATTGCATTATACAGGCCCTTGGAGAATCGGTTTTTGCATGTTATTGGCGAAAGTATAAGAGCTATCGACACGAAACTTGGCAGTCTGTTAGAGTCCATGGGGCTGAGACTGCCTGCACGAGGTGAGCTTCCTGGTGACGTAACTGACGTCGAAACGACGTCAACGGCAGCCCAACTTAACGTATACAGTACCGCAATAGGAGTACATTGGTGCGCTTCAGGTCGCGTATGAATTGTTAACGTAGATACAGGTGCCAAGCGGTGCGTCCCCATGACCCTTAACGCCCTGCCAAGGTTCAATGATAAGTCGTTTATAGTATTCTCACAAACACGCAAAAACGCGTATACGGACAGTGAAATGTTCGGGCCAAAATTGCATTATACAGGCCCTTGGAGAATCGGTTTTTGCATGTTATTGGCGAAAGTATAAGAGCTATCGACACGAAACTTGGCAGTCTGTTAGAGTCCATGGGGCCGAGACTGTCTGCACGAGGTGAGCTTCCTGTTGACGTAACTGACGTCAAAACGACGTCAACAGCAGCCCAACTTAACGTATACAGTACAGCAATAGGAGTACATTGGTGCGCTTCAGGTCGCGTATGAATTGTTAACGTGGATACAGGTGCCAAGCGGTGCGTCCCCATGACCCCTAACACCCTGCCAAGGTTCAGTGATAAGTCGTTTATAGTATTCTCACAAACACCCCAAAACGCGAATACGGACAAAGAAATTTTCGGCCCAAAATTGCATTATACAGGCCCGTAGGGAATCGGTTTTTGCATGTTATTGGCGAAAGTATAAGAGCTATCGCCACGAAACGTGGCAGTCAGTTAGGGTCCATGGGGCCGAGACCGCCTGCACGAGGTGAGCTACCTGGTGACGTAATTGACGTCAAAACGACCTCAAAGGCAGCCCTATGTAATGTAAACAGTACAACAATAGGCGTACATTGGTGCGCTTCAGGTCGCGTATGAATTGTTAACGCGGTTACAGATGCAAAACGGTGCCTCCCCATGGCCCCTAATATCCTGCCAAAGTTCAATGATAAGTCGTTTATAGTATTCTCATAAACACGCAAAAACGCGTATACGGACATAGAAATTTTCGGCCCAAAATTGCATCATTCGGGCCCCAAGGGAATGGGGTTTTGCATGTTATTGGCGAAAGTATAAGAGCTATCGCCACGAAACTTGGCAGTCTGTTAGGGTCCATGGGGCCGAGACTGCCTGCACGAGGTGAGCTTCCTGGTGACGTAACTGACGTCAAAACGACGTCAACAGCAGCCCAACTTAACGTAAACAGTACAGCAATAGGAGTACATTGGTGCGCTTCAGGTCGCGTATGAATTGTTAACGTGGATACAGGTGCCAAGCGGTGCGACCCCATGACCCCTAACACCCTGCCAAGGTTCAGTGATAAGTCGTTTATAGTATTCTCACAAACACCCAAAAACGCGAATACGGACAAAGAAATTTTCGGCCCAAAATTGCATTATACAGGCCCGTCGGGAATCGGTTTTTGCATGTTATTGGCGAAAGTATAAGAGCTATCGCCACGAAACGTGGCAGTCTGTTAGGGTCCATGGGGCCGAGACTGCCTGCACGAGGTGAGCTACCTGGTGACGTAATTGACGTCAAAACGACGTCAAAGGCAGCCCTATGTAATGTAAACAGAACAACAATAGGCGTACATTGGTGCGCTTCAGGTCGCGTATGAATTGTTAACGCGGATACAGATGCCAAACGGTGCCTCCCCATGACCCCTAATATCCTGCCAAAGTTCAATGATAAGTCGTTTATAGTATTCTCATAAACACGCAAAAACGCGTATACTGACATAGAAATTTTCGGCCCAAAATTGCGTCATACGGGCCCATAGAGAATGGGGTTTTGCATGTTATTGGCGAAAGTATAAGAGCTATCGCCACGAAACTTGGCAGTCTGTTAGGGTCCATGGGGCCGAGACTGCCTGCATGAGGTGAGCTTCCTGGTGACGTAACTGACGTCAAAACGACGTCAAAGGCAAGCCGTATTTAACATATACGTTACAACAATAGGTGTTCATTGGTACGCTTCAGGTCGCGTATGAATTGTTAACGTGCACACAGGTGCCAAACGGTGCATCCGCATGACCCCTAACACCCTGCCAAGGTTCAATGATAAGTCGTTTATAGTATTCTCACAAACACGCAAAAACGCGTATACGGACATAGAAATTTTCGGGCCAAAATTGCATTATACAGGCCCTTGGAGAATCGGTTTTTGCATGTTATTGGCAAAAGTATAAGAGCTATCGACACGAAACTTGGCAGTCTGTTAGAGTCCACGGGGCTGAGACTGCTTGCGCGAGGTCAGCTTCCTAGTGACGTAACTGACGTCGAAACAACGTCAACGGCAGCCCAACTTAAGGTATACAGTACAGCAATAGGAGTACATTGGTGCGCTTCAGGTCGCGTATGAATTGTTAACGTAGATACAGGTGCCAAGCGGTGCGTCCCCATGACCCCTAACACCTTGCCAAGGTTCAATGATAAGTCGTTTATAGTATTCTCACAAACACGCAAAAACGCGTATACGGACATAGAAATTTTCGGGCCAAAATTGCATTATACAGGCCCTTGGAGAATCGGTTTTTGCATGTTATTTGCGAAAGTATAAGAGCTATCGCCACGAAACTTGGCAGTCTGTTAGAGTCCATGGGGCCGAGACTGTCTGCACGAGGTGAGCTTCCTGGTGACGTAACTGACGTCAAAACGACGTCAACAGCAGCCCAACTTAACGTATACAGTACAGCAATAGGAGTACATTGGTGCGCTTCAGGTCGCGTATGAATTGTTAACGTGGATACAGGTGCCAAGCGGTGCGTCCCCATGACCCCTAACACCCTGCCAAGGTTCAGTGATAAGTCGTTTATAGTATTCTCACAAACACCCAAAAACGCGAATACGGACAAAGAAATTTTCGGCCCAAAATTGCATTATACAGGCCCGTAGATAATCGGTTTTTGCATGTTATTCGCAAAAGTATAAGAGCTATCGCCACGAAACTTGGCAGTCTGTTAGGGTCCATGGGGCCGAGACTGCCTGCACGAGGTGAGCTTCCTGGTGACGTAACTGACGTCAAAACGACGTCAAAGGCAATCCGTATTTAACATTTACGTTACAGCAATAGGAGTTCATTGCTGCGCTTCAGGTCGCGTATGAATTGTTAACGTGCATTCAGGTGCCAAACGGTGCATCCGCATGATCCCTAACACCCTGCCAAGGTTCAATGATAAGTCGTTTATAGTTTTCTCACAAACACGCAAAAACGCGTATACGGACATAGAAATTTTCGGGCCAAAATTGCATTATACAGGCCCTTGGAGAATCGGTTTTTGCATGTTATTGGCGAGAGTATAAGAGCTATCGCCACGAAACTTGGCAGTCTGTTAGAGTCCATGGGGCTGAGACTGCCTGCACGAGGTGAGCTTCCTGTTGACGTAACTGACGTCAAAACGACGTCAACAGCAGCCCAACTTAACGTATACAGTACAGCAATAGGAGTACATTGGTGGGCTTCAGGTCGCGTATGAATTGTAAACGTGGATACAGGTGCCAAGCGGTGCGTCCCCATGCCCCCTAACACCCTGCCAAGGTTCAATGATAAGTCGTTTATAGTATTCTCACAAACACGCAAAAACGCGAATACGGACAAAGAAATTTTCGGCCCAAAATTGCATTATACAGGCCCGTCGGGGATCGGTTTTTGCATGTTATTGGCGAAAGTATAAGAGCTATCGCCACGAAACGTGGCAGTCTGTTAGGGTCCATGAGGCCAAGACTGCCTGCACGAGGTGAGCTACCTGGTGACGTAATTGACGTCAAAACGACGTCAAAGGCAGCCCTATGTAATGTAAACAGTACAACAATAGGCGTACATTGGTGCGCTTCAGGTCGCGTATGAATTGTTAACGCGGATACAGATGCCAAACGGTGCCTCCCCATGACCCCTAATACCCTGCCAAAGTTCAATGATAAGTCGTTTATAGTATTCTCATAAACACGCAAAAACGCGTATACGGACATAGAAATGTTCGGCCCAAAATTGCATCATACGGGCCCGTAGTGAATCGGGTTTTGCATGTTATTGGCGAAAATATAAAAGCTATCGCCACGAAACTTGGCAGTCTGTTAGGGTCCATGGGGCCGAGACTGCCTGCACGAGGTGAGCTTCCTGGCGACGAAACTGACGTCAAAACGACGTCAAAGGCAAGCCGTATTTAACATATACGTTACAGCAATAGGGGTTCATTGGTGCGCTTCAGGTCGCGTATGAATTGTTAACGTGCATACAGGTGCCAAACGGTGCATCCACATGACCCCTAACACCCTGCCAAGGTTCAATGATAAGTCGTTTATAGTATTCTCACAAACACGCAAAAACGCGAATACGGACATAGAAATGTTCGGGCCAAAATTGCATTATACAGGCCCTTGGAGAATCGGTTTTTGCATGTTATTGGCGAAAGTATAAGAGCTATCGACACGAAACTTCGCAGTCTGTTAGAGTCCATGGGGCTGAGACTGCCTGCACGAGGTGAGCTTCCTGGTGACGTAACTGACGTCGAAACGACGTCAACGGCAGCCCAACTTAACGTATACAGTACAGCAATAGGAGTACATTGGTGCGCTTCAGTTCGCGTATGAATTGTTAACGTAGATACAGGTGCCAAGCGGTGCGTCCCCATGACCCCTAACACCCTGCAAAGGTTCAATGATAAGTCGTTTATAGTATTCTCACAAATACGCAAAAACGCGTATACGGACATAGAAATTTTCGGCCCAAAATTGCATTATACAGGCCCGTAGGGAATCGGTTTTTGCATGTTATTGGCGAAAGTATAAGAGCTATCGCCACGAAACTTGGCAGTCTGTTAGAGTCCACGGGGCCGAGACTGTCTGCACGAGGTGAGCTTCCTGGTGACGTAACTGACGTCAAAACGACGTCAAAAGCAGCCCAACTTAACGTATACAGTACAGCAATAGGAGTACATTGGTGCGCTTCAGGTCGCGTATGAATTGTTAACGTGGATACAGGTGCCAAGCGGTGCGTCCCCATGACCCCTAACACCCTGCCAAGGTTCAGTGATAAGTCGTTTATAGTATTCTCACAAACACCCAAAAACGCGAATACGGACAAAGAAATTTTAGGCCCAAAATTGCAATATACAGGTCCGTAGGGAATCGGTTTTTGCATGTTATTGGCGAAAGTATAAGAGCTATCGCCACGAAACGTGGCAGTCTGTTAGGGTCCATGGGGCCGAGACTGCCTGCACGAGGTGAGCTACCTGGTGACGTAATTGACGTCAAAACGACGTCAAAGGCAAGCCGTATTTAACATATACGTTACAACAATAGGGGTTCATTGGTACGCTTCAGGTCGCGTATGAATTGTTAACGTGCACACAGGTGCCAAACGGTGCATCCGCATGACCCCTAACACCCTGCCAAGGTTCAATGATAAGTCGTTTATAGTATTCTCACAAACACGCAAAAACGCGTATACGGACATAGAAATTTTCGGCCCAAAATTGCATTATACAGGCCCTTGGAGAATCGGTTTTTGCATGTTATTGGCGAAAGTATAAGAGCTATCGACACGAAACTTGGCAGTCTGTTAGAGTCCATGGGGCTGAGACTGCTTGCGCGAGGTCAGCTTCCTGGTGACGTAACTGACGTCGAAACAACGTCAACGGCAGCCCAACTTAAGGTATACAGTACAGCAATAGGAGTACATTGGTGCGCTTCAGGTCGCGTATGAATTGTTAACGTAGATACAGGTGCCAAGCGGTGCGTCCCCATGACCCCTAACACCTTGCCAAGGTTCAATGATAAGTCGTTTATAGTATTCTCACAAACACGCAAAAACGCGTATACGGACATAGAAATTTTCGGGCCAAAATTGCATTATACAGGCCCTTGGAGAATCGGTTTTTGCATGTTATTTGCGAAAGTATAAGAGCTATCGCCACGAAACTTGGCAGTCTGTTAGAGTCCATGGGGCCGAGACTGTCTGCACGAGGTGAGCTTCCTGGTGACGTAACTGACGTCAAAACGACGTCAACGGCAGCCCAACTTAACGTATACAGTACAGCAATAGGAGTACATTGGTGCGCTTCAGGTCGCGTATGAATTGTTAACGTGGATACAGGTGCCAAGCGGTGCGTCCCCATGACCCCTAACACCCTGCCAAGGTTCAGTGATAAGTCGTTTATAGTATTCTCACAAACACCCAAAAACGCGAATACGGACAAAGAAATTTTAGGCCCAAAATTGCATTATACAGGCCCGTAGATAATCGGTTTTTGCATGTTATTCGCAAAAGTATAAGAGCTATCGCCACGAAACTTGGCAGTCTGTTAGGGTCCATGGGGCCGAGACTGCCTGCACGATGTGAGCTTCCTGGTGACGTAACTGACGTCAAAACGACGTCAAAGGCTATACGTATTTAACATATACGTTACAGCAATAGGAGTTCATTGCTGCGCTTCAGGTCGCGTATGAATTGTTAACGTGCATACAGGTGCCAAACGGTGCATCCGCATGACCCCTAACACCCTGCCAAGGTTCAATGATAAGTCGTTTATAGTATTCTCACAAAAACGCAAAAACGCGTATACGGACATAGAAATTTTCGGGCCAAAATTGCATTATACAGGCCCTTGGAGAATCGGTTTTTGCATGTTATTGGCGAGAGTATAAGAGCTATCGCCACGAAACTTGGCAGTCTGTTAGAGTCCATGGGGCTGAGACTGCCTGCACGAGGTGAGCTTCCTGTTGACGTAACTGACGTCAAAACGACGTCAACAGCTGCCCAACTTAACGTATACAGTACAGCAATAGGAGTACATTGGTGCGCTTCAGGTCGCGTATGAATTGTAAACGTGGATACAGGTGCCAAGCGGTGCGTCCCCATGCCCCCTAACACCCTGCCAAGGTTCAATGATAAGTCGTTTATAGTATTCTCACAAACACGCAAAAACGCGAATACGGACAAAGAAATTTTCGGCCCAAAATTGCATTATACAGGCCCTTCGGGGATCGGTTTTTGCATGTTATTGGCGAAAGTATAAGAGCTATCGCCACGAAACGTGGCAGTCTGTTAGGGTCCATGAGGCCAAGACTGCCTGCACGAGGTGAGCTACCTGGTGACGTAATTGACGTCAAAACGACGTCAAAGGCAGCCCTATGTAATGTAAACAGTACAACAATAGGCGTACATTGGTGCGCTTCAGGTCGCGTATGAATTGTTAACGCGGATACAGATGCCAAACGGTGCCTCCCCATGACCCCTAATACCCTGCCAAAGTTCAATGATAAGTCGTTTATAGTATTCTCATAAACACGCAAAAACGCGTATACGGACATAGAAATGTTCGGCCCAAAATTGCATCATACGGGCCCGTAGTGAATGGGGTTTTGCATGTTATTGGCGAAAATATAAAAGCTATCGCCACGAAACTTGGCAGTCTGTTAGGGTCCATGGGGCCGAGACTGCCTGCACGAGGTGAGCTTCCTGGCGACGTAACTGACGTCAAAACGACGTCAAAGGCAAGCCGTATTTAACATATACGTTACAGCAATAGAGGTTCATTGGTGCGCTTCAGGTCGCGTATGAATTGTTAACGTGCATACTGGTGCCAAACGGTGCATCCGCATGACCCCTAACACCCTGCCAAGGTTCAATGATAAGTCGTTTATAGTATTCTCACAAACACGCAAAAACGCGAATACGGACATAGAAATGTTCGGGCCAAAATTGCATTATACAGGCCCTTGCAGAATCGGTTTTTGCATGTTATTGGCGAAAGTATAAGAGCTATCGACACGAAACTTGGCAGTCTGTTAGAGTCCATGGGGCTGAGACTGCCTGCACGAGGTGAGCTTCCTGGTCACGTAACTGACGTCGGAACGACGTCAAAAGCAGCCCAACTTAACGTATATACAGAACAGCAATTGGAGTACATTGGTGCGCTTCAGGTCGCGTATGATTTGTTAACGTAGATACAGGTGCCAACCGGTGCGTCCCCATGACCCCTAACACCCTGCCAAGGTTCAATGATAAGTCGTTTATAGTATTCTCACAAACACGCAAAAACGCGTATACGGACTTAGAAATGTTCGGGCCAAAATTGCATTATACAGGCCCTTGGAGAATCGGTTTTTGCATGTTATTGGCGAAAGTATAAGAGCTATCGCCACGAAACTTGGCAGTCTGTTAGAGTCCATGGGGCCGAGACTGTCTGCACGAGGTGAGCTTCCTGGTGACGTAACTGACGTCAAAACGACGTCAACGGCAGCCCAACTTAACGTATACAGTACAGCAATAGGAGTACATTGGTGCGCTGCAGGTCGCGTATGAATTGTTAACGTGGATACAGGTGCCAAGCGGTGCGTCCCCATGACCCCTAACACCCTGCCAATGTTCAGTGATAAGTCGTTTATAGTATTCTCACAAACACCCAAAAACGCGAATACGGACAAAGAAATTTTAGGCCCAAAATTGCATTATACAGGCCCGTAAGGAATCGGTTTTTGCATGTTATTGGCGAAAGTATAAGAGCTATCGCCACGAAACGTGGCAGTCTGTTAGGGTCCATGGGGCCGAGACTGCCTGCACGAGGTGAGCTACCTGGTAACGTAATTGACGTCAAAACGACGTCAAAGGCAGCCCTATGTAATGTAAACAGAACAACAATAGGCGTACATTGGTGCGCTTCAGGTCGCGTATGAATTGTTAACGCGGATACAGATGCCAAACGGTGCCTACCCATGACCCCTAATATCCTGCCAAAGTTCAATGATAAGTCGTTTATAGTATTCTCATAAACACGCAAAAACGCGTACACGGACATAGAAATTTTCGGCCCAAAATTGCATCATACGGGCCCGTAGAGAATGGGGTTTTGCATGTTATTGGCGAAAGTATAAGAGCTATCGCCACGAAACTTGGCAGTCTGTTAGGGTCCATGGGGCCGAGACTGCCTGCACGAGGTGAGCTTCCTGGTGACGTAACTAACATCAAAACGACGTCAAAGGCAAGCCGTATTTAACATATACGTTACAGCAATAGGGGTTCATTGGTACGCTTCAGGTCGCGTATGAATTGTTAACGTGCACACAGGTGCCAAACTGTGCATCCGCATGACCCCTAACACCCTGCCAAGGTTCAATGATAAGTCGTTTATAGTATTCTCACAAACACGCAAAAACGCGTATACGGACATAGAAATTTTCGGGCCAAAATTGCATTATACAGGCCCTTGGAGAATCGGTTTTTGCATGTTATTGGCGAAAGTATAAGAGCTATCGACACGAAACTTGGCAGTCTGTTAGAGTCCATGGGGCTGAGACTGCTTGCGCGAGGTGAGCTTCCTGGTGACGTAACTGACGTCGAAACAACGTCAACGGCAGCCCAACTTAACGTATACAGTACAGCAATAGGAGTACATTGGTGCGCTTCAGGTCGCGTATGAATTGTTAACGTAGATACAGTTGCCAAGTGGTGCGTCCCCATGACCCCTAACACCCTGCCAAGGTTCAATGATAAGTCGTTTATAGTATTCTCACAAACACGCAAAAACGCGTATACGGACATAGAAATTTTCGGGCCAAAATTGCATTATACAGGCCCTTGGAGAATCGGTTTTTGCATGTTATTTGCGAAAGTATAAGAGCTATCGCCACGAAACTTGGCAGTCTGTTAGAGTCCATGGGGCCGAGACTGTCTGCACGAGGTGAGCTTCCTGGTGACGTAACTGACGTCAAAACGACGTCAAAAGCAGCCCAACTTAACGTATACAGTACAGCAATAGGAGTACATTGGTGCGCTTCAGGTCGCGTATGAATTGTTAACGTGGATACAGGTGCCAAGCGGTGCGTCCCCATGACCCCTAACACCCTGCCAAGGTTCAGTGATAAGTCGTTTATAGTATTCTCACAAACACCCAAAAACGCGAATTCGGACAAAGAAATTTTCGGCCCAAAATTGCATTATACAGGCCCATAGATAATCGGTTTTTGCATGTTATTCGCGAAAGTATAAGAGCTATCGCCACGAAACTTGGCAGTCTGTTAGGGTCCATGAGGTCGAGACTGCCTGCACTAGGTGAGCTTCCTGGTGACGTAACTGACGTCAAAACGACGTCAAAGGCTATACGTATTTAACATATACGTTACAGCAATAGGAGTTCATTGCTGCGCTTCAGGTCGCGTATGAATTGTTAACGTGCATACAGGTGCCAAACGGTGCATCCGCATGACCCCTAACACCCTGCCAAGGTTCAATGATAAGTCGTTTATAGTATTCTCACAAAAACGCAAAAACGCGTATACGGACATAGAAATTTTCGGGCCAAAATTGCATTATACAGGCCCTTGGAGAATCGGTTTTTGCATGTTATTGGCGAGAGTATAAGAGCTATCGCCACGAAACTTGGCAGTCTGTTAGAGTCCATGGGGCTGAGACTGCCTGCACGAGGTGAGCTTCCTGTTGACGTAACTGACGTCAAAACGACGTCAACAGCTGCCCAACTTAACGTATACAGTACAGCAATAGGAGTACATTGGTGCGCTTCAGGTCGCGTATGAATTGTAAACGTGGATACAGGTGCCAAGCGGTGCGTCCCCATGCCCCCTAACACCCTGCCAAGGTTCAATGATAAGTCGTTTATAGTATTCTCACAAACACGCAAAAACGCGAATACGGACAAAGAAATTTTCGGCCCAAAATTGCATTATACAGGCCCTTCGGGGATCGGTTTTTGCATGTTATTGGCGAAAGTATAAGAGCTATCGCCACGAAACGTGGCAGTCTGTTAGGGTCCATGAGGCCAAGACTGCCTGCACGAGGTGAGCTTCCTGGTGACGTAATTGACGTCAAAACGACGTCAAAGGCAGCCCTATGTAATGTAAACAGTACAACAATAGGCGTACATTGGTGCGCTTCAGGTCGCGTATGAATTGTTAACGCGGATACAGATGCCAAACGGTGCCTCCCCATGACCCCTAATACCCTGCCAAAGTTCAATGATAAGTCGTTTATAGTATTCTCATAAACACGCAAAAACGCGTATACGGACATAGAAATGTTCGGCCCAAAATTGCATCATACGGGCCCGTAGTGAATGGGGTTTTGCATGTTATTGGCGAAAATATAAAAGCTATCGCCACGAAACTTGGCAGTCTGTTAGGGTCCATGGGGCCGAGACTGCCTGCACGAGGTGAGCTTCCTGGCGACGTAACTGACGTCAAAACGACGTCAAAGGCAAGCCGTATTTAACATATACGTTACAGCAATAGAGGTTCATTGGTGCGCTTCAGGTCGCGTATGAATTGTTAACGTGCATACAGGTGCCAAACGGTGCATCCGCATGACCCCTAACACCCTGCCAAGGTTCAATGATAAGTCGTTTATAGTATTCTCACAAACACGCAAAAACGCGAATACGGACATAGAAATGTTCGGGCCAAAATTGCATTATACAGGCCCTTGGAGAATCGGTTTTTGCATGTTATTGGCGAAAGTATAAGAGCTATCGACACGAAACTTGGCAGTCTGTTAGAGTCCATGGGGCTGAGACTGCCTGCACGAGGTGAGCTTCCTGGTCACGTAACTGACGTCGGAACGACGTCAAAAGCAGCCCAACTTAACGTATATACAGAACAGCAATAGGAGTACATTGGTGCGCTTCAGGTCGCGTATGATTTGTTAACGTAGATACAGGTGCCAACCGGTGCGTCCCCATGACCCCTAACACCCTGCCAAGGTTCAATGATAAGTCGTTTATAGTATTCTCACAAATACGCAAAAACGCGTATACGTACATAGAAATTTTCGGGACAAAATTGCATTATACAGGCCCGTAGGGAATCGGTTTTTGCATGTTATTGGCGAAAGTATAAGAGCTATCGCCACGAAACTTGGCAGTCTGTTAGAGTCCACGGGGCCGAGACTGTCTGCACGAGGTGAGCTTCCTGGTGACGTAACTGACGTCAAAACGACGTCAAAAGCAGCCCAACTTAACGTATACTGTACAGCAATAGGAGTACATTGGTGCGCTTCAGGTCGCGTATGAATTGTTAACGTGGATACAGGTGCCAAGCGGTGCGTCCCCATGACCCCTAACACCCTGCCAAGGTTCAGTGATAAGTCGTTTATAGTATTCTCACAAACACCCAAAAACGCGAATACGGACAAAGAAATTTTAGGCCCAAAATTGCAATATACAGGTCCGTAGGGAATCGGTTTTTGCATGTTATTGGCGAAAGTATAAGAGCTATCGCCACGAAACGTGGCAGTCTGTTAGGGTCCATGGGGCCGAGACTGCCTGCACGAGGTGAGCTACCTGGTGACGAAATTGACGTCAAAACGACGTCAAAGGCAGCCCTATGTAATGTAAACAGTACAACAATAGGCGTACATTGGTGCGCTTCAGGTCGCGTATGAATTGTTAACGCGGATACAGATGCCAAACGGTGCCTCCCCATGACCCCTAATATCCTGCCAAAGTTCAATGATAAGTCGTTTATAGTATTCTCATAAACACGCAAAAACGCGTATACGGACATAGAAATTTTCGGCCCAAAATTGCATTATACGGGCCCGTAGAGAATGGGGTTTTGCATGTTATTGGCGAAAGTATAAGAGCTATCGCCACGAAACTTGGCAGTCTGTTAGGGTCCATGGGGCCGAGACTGCCTGCACGAGGTGAGCTTCCTGGTGACGTAACTGACGTCAAAACGACGTCAAAGGCAAGCCGTATTTAACATATACGTTACAGCAATAGGGGTTCATTGGTGCGCTTCAGGTCGCGTATGAATTGTTAACGTGCATACAGGTGCCAAACGGTGCATCCGCATGACCCCTAACACCCTGCCAAGGTTCAATGATAAGTCGTTTATAGTATTCTCACAAACACGCAAAAACGCGTATACGGACATAGAAATTTTCGGGCCAAAATTGCATTATACAGGCCCTTGGAGAATCGGTTTTTGCATGTTATTGGCGAAAGTATAAGAGCTATCGACACGAAACTTGGCAGTATGTTAGAGTCCATGGGGCTGAGACTGCCTGCACGAGGTGAGCTTCCTGGTGACGTAACTGACGTCGAAACGACGTCAACGGCAGCCCAACTTAACGTATACAGTACAGCAATACGAGTACATTGGTGCGCTTCAGGTCGCGTATGAATTGTTAACGCGGATACAGATGCCAAACGGTGCCTACCCATGACCCCTAATATCCTGCCAAAGTTCAATGATAAGTCGTTTATAGTATTCTCATAAACACGCAAAAACGCGTACACGGACATATAAATTTTCGGCCCAAAATTGCATCATACGGGCCCGTAGAGAATGGGGTTTTGCATGTTATTGGCGAAAGTATAAGAGCTATCGCCACGAAACTTGGCAGTCTGTTAGAGTCCATGGGGCCGAGACTGTCTGCACGAGGTGAGCTTCCTGTTGACGTAACTGACGTCAAAACGACGTCAAAAGCAGCCCAACTTAACGTATACAGTACAGCAATAGGAGTACATTGGTGCGCTTCAGGTCGCGTATGAATTGTTAACGTGGATACAGGTGCCAAACGGTGCATCCGCATGACCCCTAACACCCTGCCAAGATTCAATGATAAATCGTTTATAGTATTCTCACAAACACGCAAAAACGCGTATACGGACATAGAAATTTTCGGCCCAAAATTGCATTATACAGGCCCTTGGAGAATCGGTTTTTGCATGTTATTGGCGAAAGTATAAGAGCTATCGCCACGAAACTTGGCAGTCTGTTAGAGTCCATGGGGCTGAGACTGCCTGCACGAGGTGAGCTTCCTGGTGACGTAACTGACGTCGAAACGACGTCAAAGGCAGCCCAACTTAACGTATATACAGAACAGCAATAGGAGTACATTGGTGCGCTTCAGGTCGCGTATGAATTGTTAACGTAGATACAGGTGCCAAGCGGTGCGTCCCCATGACCCCTAACACCCTGCCAAGCTTCAATGATAAGTCGTTTATAGTATTCTCACAAACACGCAAAAACGCGTATACGGACATAGAAATTTTCGGGCCAAAATTGCATTATACAGGCCCTTGGAGAATCGGTTTTTGCATGTTATTGGCGAAAGTATAAGAGCTATCGCCACGAAACTTGGCAGTCTGTTAGAGTCCATGGGGTTGAGACTGACTACACGAGGTGAGCTTCCTGGTGACGTAACTGACGTCAAAACGACGTCAACGGCAGCCCAACTTAACGTATACAGTACAGCAATAGGAGTTCATTGGTGCGCTTCAGGTCGCGTATGAATTGTTAACGTGGATACAGGTGCCAAGCGGTGCGACCCCATGACCCCTAACACCCTGCCAAGGTTCAGTGATAAGTCGTTTATAGTATTCTCACAAACACCCAAAAACGCGAATACGGACAAAGAAATTTTCGGCCCAAAATTGCATTATACAGGCCCGTCGGGGATTGGTTTTTGCATGTTATTGGCGAAAGTATAAGAGCTATCGCCACGAAACGTGGCAGTCTGTTAGGGTCCACGGGGCCGAGACTGCCTGCACGAGGTGAGCTACCTGGTGACGTAATTGACGTCAAAACGACGTCAAAGGCAGCCCTATGTAATGTAAACAGAACAACAATAGGCGTACATTGGTGCGCTTCAGGTCGCGTATGAATTGTTAACGCGGATACAGATGCCAAACGGTGCCTCCCCATGACCCCTAATATCCTGCCAAAGTTCAATGATAAGTCGTTTATAGTATTCTCATAAACACGCAAAAACGCGTATACGGACATAGAAATTTTCGGCCCAAAATTGCATCATACGGGCCCGTAGAGAATGGGGTTTTGCATGTTATTGGCGAAAGTATAAGAGCTATCGCCACGAAACTTGGCAGTCTGTTAGGGTCCATGGGGCCGAGACTGCCTGCACGAGATGAGCTTCCTGGTGACGTAACTGACGTCAAAACGACGTCAAAGGCAAGCCGTATTTAACATATACGTTACAGCAATAGGGGTTCATTGGTGCGCTTCAGGTCGCGTATGAATTGTTAACGTGCATACAGGTGCCAAACGGTGCATCCGCATGACCCCTAACACCCTGCCAAGGTTCAATGATAAGTCGTTTACAGTATTCTCACAAACACGCAAAAACGCGTATACGGACATAGAAATTTTCGGGCCAAAATTGCATTATACATTCCCTTGGAGAATCGGTATTTGCATGTTATTGGCGAAAGTATAAGAGCTATCGCCACGAAACTTGGCGGTCTGTTAGAGTCCATGGGGCCGAGACTCTCTGCACGAGGTGAGCTTCCTGGTGACGTAACTGACGTCAAAACGACGTCAACAGCAGCCCAACTTAACGTTTACAACACAGCAATAGGAGTATATTGGTGCGCTTCAGGTCGCGTATGAATTGTTAACGCGGATACAGATGCCAAACGGTGCCTCCCCATGACCCCTAATACCCTGCCAAAGTTCAATGATAAGTCGTTTATAGTATTCTCATAAACACGCAAAAACGCGTATACGGACATAGAAATTTTCGGCCCAAAATTGCATCATACGGGCCCTTAGTGAATGGGGTTTTGCATGTTATTGGCGAAAATATAAAAGCTATCGCCACAAAACTTGGCAGTCTGTTAGGGTCCATGGGGCCGAGACTGCCTGCACGAGGTGAGCTTCCTGGCGACGTAACTGACGTCAAAACGACGTCAAAGGCAAGCCGTATTTAATATATACGTTACAGCAATAGGGGTTCATTGGTGCGCTTCAGGTCGCGTATGAACTGTTAACGTGCATACAGGTGCCAAACGGTGCATCCGCATGACCCCTAACACCCTGCCAAGGTTCAATGATAAGTCGTTTATAGTATTCTCACAAACACGCAAAAACGCGTATACGGACATAGAAATTTTCGGGCCAAAATTGCATTATACAGGCCCTTGGAGAATCGGTTTTTGCATGTTATTGGCGAAAGTATAAGAGCTATCGACACGAAACTTGGCAGTCTGTTAGAGTCCATGGGGCTGAGACTGCCTGCACGAGGTGAGCTTCCTGGTCACGTAACTGACGTCGGAACGACGTCAAAAGCAGCCCAACTTAACGTATATACAGAACAGCAATAGGAGTACATTGGTGCGCTTCAGGTCGCGTATGATTTGTTAACGTGCATACAGGTGCCAAACGGTGCATCCGCATGACCCCTAACACCCTGCCAAGGTTCAATGATAAGTCGTTTATAGTATTCTCACAAACACGCAAAAACGCGTATACAGTCATAGAAATTTTCGGGCCAAAATTGCATTATACAGGCCCTTGGAGAATCGGTTTTTGCAAGTTATTGGCGAGAGTATAAGAGCTATCGCCACGAAACTTGGCAGTCTGTTAGAGTCCATGGGGCTGAGACTGCCTGCACGAGGTGAGCTTCCTGTTGACGTAACTGACGTCAAAACGACGTCAACGGCAGCCCAACTTAACGTATACAGTACAGCAATAGGAGTTCATTGGTGCGCTTCAGGTCGCGTATGAATTGCTAACGTAGATACAGGTGCCAAGCGGTGCGTCCCCATGCCCCCTAACGCCTTGCCAAGGTTCAATGATAAGTCGTTTATAGTATTCTCACAAACACGCAAAAACGCGTATACGGACATAGAAATTTTCGTGGCAAAATTGCATTATACAGGCCCTTGGAGAATCGGTTTTTGCATGTTATTGGCGAAAGTCTAAGAGCTATCGCCACGAAACTTGGCAGTCTGTTAGAGTCCATGGGACCGAGACTGTCTGCACGAGGTGAGCTTCCTGGTGACGTAACTGACGTCAAAACGACGTCAACGGCAGCCCAACTTAACGTATACAGTACAGCAATAGGAGTACATTGGTGCGCTTCAGGTCGCGTATGAATTGTTAACGTGGATACAGGTGCCAAACGGTGCGTCCCCATGACCCCTAACACCCTGCCAAGGTTCAGTGATAAGTCCTTTATAGTATTCTCACAAACACCCAAAAACGCGAATACGGACAATGAAATTTTCGGCCCAAAATTGCATTACACAGGCCCGTCGGGAATCGGTTTTTGCATGTTATTGGCGAAAGTATAAGAGCTATCGCCACGAAACGTGGCAGTCTGTTAGGGTCCATGGGGCCGAGACTGCCTGCACGAGGTGAGCTGCCTGGTGACGTAATTGACGTCAAAACGACGTCAAAGGCATCCCTATGTAATGTAAACAGTACAAAATTAGGCGTACATTGGTGCGCTTCAGGTCGCGTATGAATTGTTAACGCGGATACAGATGCCAAACGGTGCCTCCCCATGACCCCTAATACCCTGCCAAAGTTCAATGATAAGTCGTTTATAGTATTCTCATAAACACGCAAAAACGCGTATACGGACATAGAAATTTTCGGCCCAAAATTGCATCATACGGGCCCGTAGAGCATGGGGTTTTGCATGTTATTGGCGAAAGTATAAGAGCTATCGCCACGAAACTTGGCAGTGTGTTAGGGTCCATGGGGCCGAGACAGCCTGCATGAGGTGAGCTTCCTGGTGACGTAACTGACGTCAAAACGACGTCAAAGGCAAGCCGTATTTAACATATACGTTACAGCAATAGGGGTTCATTGGTGCGCTTCAGGTCGCGTATGAATTGTTAACGTGCATACAGGTGCCAAACGGTGCATCCGCATGACCCCTAACACCCTGCCAAGGTTCAATGATAAGTCGTTTATAGTATTCTCACAAACACGCAAAAACGCGTATACGGACATAGAAATTTTCGGGCCAAAATTGCATTATACAGGCCATTGGAGAATCGGTTTTTGCATGTTATTGGCGAAAGTATAAGAGCTATCGCCACGAAACGTGGCAGTCTGTTAGAGTCCATGGGGCTGAGACTGCCTACACGAGGTGAGCTTCCTGTTGACGTAACTGACGTCAAAACGACGTCAACGGCAGCACATCTTAACGTATACAGTACAGCAATAGTAGTACATTGGTGCGCTTCAGGTCGCGTATGAATTGTTAACGTAGATACAGGTGCCAAGCGGTGCGACCCCATGACCCCTAACACCCTGGCAAGGTTCAATGATAAGTCGTATATAGTATTCTCACAAACACCCAAAAACGCGAATACGGACAAAGAAATTTTCGGCCCAAAATTGCATAATACAGGCCCGTAGGGAATCGGTTTTTGCATGTTATTGGCGAAAGTATAAGAGCTATCGCCACGAAACGTGGCAGTCTGTTAGGGTCCATGGGGCCGAGACTGCCTGCACGAGGTGAGCTACCTGGTGTCGTAATTGACGTCAAAACGACGTCAAAGGCAGCCTTATGTAATGTAAAAAGTACAACAATAGGCGTACATTGGTGCGCTTTAGGTCGCGAATGAATTGTTAACGCGGATACAGATGCCAAACGGTGCCTCCCCATGACCCCTAATACCCTGCCAAAGTTCAATGATAAGTCGTTTATAGTATTCTCATAAACACGCAAAAACGCGTATACGGACATAGAAATTTTCGGCCCAAAATTGCATCATACGGGCCCGTAGAGCATGGGGTTTTGCATGTTATTGGCGAAAGTATAAGAGCTATCGCCACGAAACTTGGCAGTCTGTTAGGGTCCATGGGGCCGAGACTGCCTGCACGAGGTGAGCTTCCTGGTGACGTAACTGACGTCAAAACGACGTCAAAGGCAAGCCGTACTTAACATATTCGTTACACAAATAGGGGTTCATTGGTGCGCTTCAGGTCGCTTATGAATTGTTAACGTGCATACAGGTGCCAAACGGTGCATCCGCATGACCCCTAACACCCTGCCAAGGTTCAATGATAAGTCGTTTATAGTATTCTCACAAACACGCAAAAACGAGTATACGGACATCGAAATTTTCTTGCCAAAATTGCATTATACAGGCCCTTGGAGAATCGGTTTTTGCATGTTATTGTCGAAAGTATAAGAGCTATCGCCACGAAACTTGGCAGTCTGTTAGAGTCCATGGGGCCGAGACTGTCTGCACGAGGTGAGCTTCCTGGTGACGTAACTGACGTCAAAACGACGTCAACGGCAGCCCAACTTAACGTATACAGTACAGCAATAGGAGTACATTGGTGCGCTTCAGGTCGCGTATGAATTGTTAACGTGGATACAGGTGCCAAACGGTGCGTCCCCATGACCCCTAACACCCTGCCAAGGTTCAGCGATAAGTCGTTTATAGTATTCTCACAAACACCCAAAAACGCGAATACGGACAAAGAAATTTTCGACCCAAAATTGCATTATACAGTCCCGTCGGGAATCGGTTTTTGCATGTTATTGGCGAAAGTATAAAAGCTATCGCCACGAAACGTGGCAGTCTGTTAGGATCCATGGGGCTGAGACTGCCTGCACGAGGTGAGCTACCTGGTGACGTAATTGACGTCAAAACGACGTCAAAGGCAGCCCTATGTAATGTAAACAGTACAACAATAGGCGTACATTGGTGCGCTTCAGGTCGCGTATGAATTGTTAACGCGGATACAGATGCCAAACGGTGCCTCCCCATGACCCCTAATACCCTGACAAAGTTCAATGATAAGTAGTTTATAGTATTCTCATAAACACGCAAAAACGCGTATACGGACATAGAAATTTTCGGCCCAAAATTGCATCATACGGGCCCGTAGAGAATGGGGTTTTGCATGTTATTGGCGAAAGTATAAGAGCTATCGCCACGAAACTTGGCAGTCTGTTAGGGTCCATGGGGCCGAGACTGCCTGCACGAGGTGAGCTTCCTGGTGACGTAACTGACGTCAAAACGACGTCAAAGGCAAGCCGTATTTAACATATACGTTACAGCAATCGAAGTTCATTGGTGCGCTTCAGGTCGCGTATGAATTGTTAACGTGCAGACAGGTGCCAAACGGTGCATCCGCATGACCCCTAACACCCTGTCAAGGTTCAATGATAAGTCGTTTATAGTATTCTCACAAACACGCAAAAACGCGTATACGGACATAGAAATTTTCGGGCCAAAATTGCATTATACAGGCCCTTGGAGAATCGGTTTTTGCATGTTATTGGCGAGAGTATAAGAGCTATCGCCACGAAACTTGGCAGTCTGTTAGAGTCCATGGGGCTGAGACTGCCTGAACGAGGTGAGCTTCCTGTTGACGTAACTGACGTCAAAACGACGTCAACAGCAGCCCAACTTAACGTGTACAGTACAGCAATAGGAGTACATTGGTGCGCTTCAGGTCGCGTATGAATTGTAAACGTCGATACAGGTGCCAAGCGGTGCGTACCCATGCCCCCTAACACCCTGCCAAGGTTCAATGATAAGTCGTTTATAGTATTCTCACAAACACGCAAAAACGCGAATACGGACAAAGAAATTTTCGGCCCAAAATAGCTTTATACAGGCCGGTCGGGGATCGGTTTTTGCATGTTATTGGCGAAAGTATAAGAGCTATCGCCACGAAACTTGGCAGTCTGTTAGGGTCCATGGGGCCGAGACTGCCTGCACGAGGTGAGCTTCCTGGAGACGTAACTGACGTCAAAACGACGTCAAAGGCAAGCCGTATTTAACATATACGTTACAGCAATAGGGTTCATTGGTGCGCTTCAGGTCGCATATGAATTGTTAACGTGCATACAGGTGCCAAACGGTGCATCCACACGACCCCTAACACCCTGCCAAGGTTCAATGATAAGTCGTTTATAGTATTCTCACAAACACGCAGAAACGCGTGTACGGACATAGATATTTTCGTGGCAAAATTGATTTATACAGGCCCTTGGAGAATCGGTTTTTGCATGTTATTGGCGAGAGTATAAGAGCTATCGCCACGAAACTTGGCAGTCTGTTAGAGTCCATGGGGCTGAGACTGCCTGCACGAGGTGAGCTTCCTGTTGACGTAACTGACGTCAAAACGACGTCAACGGCAGCCCAACTTAACGTATACAGTACAGCAATAGGAGTACATTGGTGCGCTTCAGGTCGCGTATGAATTGTTAAGGTAGATTCAGGTGCCAAGCGGTGCGTCCCCATGCCCACTAACACCCTGCCAAGGTTCAATGATAAGTCGTTTATAGTATTCTCACAAACACGCAAAAACGCGTATACGGACCTAGAAGTTTTCGTGGCAAAATTGCATTATACAGGCCCTTGGAGAATCGGTTTTTGCATGTTGTTGGCGAAAGTATAAGAGCTATCGCCACGAAACTTGGCAGTCTGTTAGAGTCCATGGGACCGAGACTGTCTGCACGAGGTGAGCTTCCTGGTGACGTATCTGACGTCAAAACGACGTCAACAGCAGCCCAACT
The DNA here is from genome assembly GCA_027627225.1 of Congeria kusceri. Lineage (NCBI taxonomy): Eukaryota > Metazoa > Mollusca > Bivalvia > Myida > Dreissenidae > Congeria > Congeria kusceri. The sequence continues at coordinate 286,523 of JAPFQT010000186.1, forward strand.
TGACGTATACAGTACAGCAATCGGAGTACATTGGTGCGCTTCAGGTCGCGTATGAATTGTTAACGTGGATACAGGTGCCAAACGGTGGGTCCCCATGACCCCTAACACCCTGCCAAGGTTCAGTGATAAGTCGTTTATAGTATTCTCACAAACACCCAAAAACGCGAATACGGACAAAGAAATTTTCGGCCCAAAATTGCATTATACAGGCCCGTAGGGAATCGGTTTTTGCATGTTATTGGCGAAAGTATAAGAGCTATCGCCACGAAACGTGGCAGTCTGTTAGGGTCCATGGGGCCGAGACTGCCTGCACGAGGTGAGCTACCTGGTGACGTAATTGACGTCAAAACGACGTCAAAGGCAGCCCTATGTAATGTAAACAGTACAACAATAGGCGTACATTGGTGCGCTTCAAGTCGCGTATGAATTGTTAACGCGGATACAGATGCCAAACGGTGCCTCCCCATGACCCCTAATACCCTGCCAAAGTTCAATGATAAGTCGTTTATAGTATTCTCATAAACACGCAAAAACGCGTATACGGACATAGAAATTTTCGGCCCAAAATTGCATCATACGGGCCCATAGAGAATGGGGTTTTGCATGTTATTGGCGAAAGTATAAGAGCTATCGCCACGAAACTTCGCAGTCTGTTAGGGTCCATGGGGCCGAGACTGCCTGCACGAGGTGAGCTTCCTGGTGACGTAACTGACGTCAAAACGACGTCAACGGCAGCCCAACTTAACGTATACAGTACAGCAATAGGAGTACATTGGTGCGCTTCAGGTCGCGTATGAATTGTTAACGTAGATACAGGTGCCAAGCGGTGCGACCCCATGACCCCTAACACCCTGCCAAGGTTCAATGATAAGTCGTTTATAGTATTCTCACAAACACGCAAAAACGCGAATACGGACATTGACATTTTCGTGGCAAAATTGCATTATACAGGCCCTTGGAGAATTGGTTTTTGCATGTCATTGGCGAAAGTATAAGAGCTATCGCCACGAAACGTGGCAGTCTGTTAGAGTCCATGGGGCCGAGATTGTCTGAACGAGGTGAGCTTCCTGGTGACGTAACTGACGTCAAAACGACGTCAACAGCAGCCCAACTTAACGTATACAGTACAGCAATAGGAGTACATTGGTGCACTTCAGGTCGCGTATGAATTGTTAACGTGGATACAGGTGTCAAACGGTGCGTCCCCATGACCCCTAACACCCTGCCAAGGATCAGTGATAAGTCATTTATAGTATTCTCACAAACACCCAAAAACGCGAATACGGACAAAGAAATTTTCGGCCCAAAATTGCATTATACAGGCCCGTAGGGAATCGGTTTTTGCATGTTATTGGCGAAAGTATAAGAGCTATCGCCACGAAACGTGGCAGTCTGTTAGGGTCCATGGGGCCGAGACTGCCTGCACGAGGTGAGCTACCTGGTGACGTAATTGACGTCAAAACGACGTCAAAGGCAGCCCTATGTAATGTAAACAGTACAACAATAGGAGTACATTGGTGCGCTTCAGGTCGCGTATGAATTGTTAACGCGGATACAGATGCCAAACGGTGCCTCCCCATGACCCCTAATACCCTGCCAAAGTTCAATGATAAGTCGTTTATAGTATTCTCATAAACTCGCAAAAACGCGTATACGGACATAGAAATTTTCGGACCAAAATTGCATCATACGGGTCCGTAGAGAATGGGGTTTTGCATGTTATTGGCGAAAGTATAAGAGCTATCGCCACGAAACTTGGCAGTCTGTTAGGGTCGATGGGGCCGAGACTGCCTGCACGAGGTGAGCTTCCTGGCGACGTAACTGACGTCAAAACGACGTCAAAGGCAAGCCGTATTTAACATATACGTTACAGCAATAGGAGTTCATTGGTGCGCTTCAGGTCGCGTATGAATTGTTAACGTGCATACAGGTGCCAAACGGTGCATCCGCATGACCCCTAACACCCTGCCAAGGTTCAATGATAAGTCGTTTATAGTATTCTCACAAACACGCAAAAACGCGTATACGGACATAGAAATTTTCGGGACAAAATTGCATTATACAGGCCCTTGGAGAATCGGTTTTTGCATGTTATTGGCGAGAGTATAAGAGCTATCGCCACGAAACTTGGCAGTCTGTTAGAGTCCATGGGGCTGAGACTGCCTGCACGAGGTGAGCTTCCTGTTGACGTAACTGACGTCAAAACGACGTCAACGGCAGCCCAACTTAACGTATACAGTACAGCAATAGGAGTACATTGGTTCGCTTCAGGTCGCGTATGAATTGTTAACGTAGATACAGGTGCCAAACGGTGCGTCCCCATGACCCCTAACACCCTGCCAAGGTTCAATGATAAGTCGTTTATAGTATTCTCACAAACACGCAAAAACGCGTATACGGACATGAAAATTTTCGTGGCAAAATTGCATTATACAGGTCCTTGGAGAATCGGTTTTTGCATGTTATTGGCGAAAGTATAAGAGCTATCGCCACGAAACTTGGCAGTCTGTTAGAGTCCATGGGACCGAGACTGTCTGCACGAGGTGAGATTCCTGGTGACGTAACTGACGTCAAAACGACGTCAACAGCAGCCCAACTTAACGTATACAGTACAGCAATAGGAGTACATTGGTGCGCTTCAGGTCGCGTATGAATTGTTAACGTGGATACAGGTGCCAAATGGTGGGTCCCCATGACCCCTAACACCCTGCCAAGGTTCAGTGATAAGTCGTTTATAGTATTCTCACAAACACCCAAAAACGCGAATACGGACAAAGAAATTTTCGGCCCAAAATTGCATTATACAGGCCCGTCGTGAATCGGTTTTTGCATGTTATTGGCGAAAGTATAAGAGCTATCGCCACGAAACGTGGCAGTCTGTTAGGGTCCATGGGGCCGAGACTGCCTGCACGAGGTGAGCTACCTGGTGACGTAATTGACGTCAAAACGACGTCAAAGGCAGCCCTATGTAATGTAAACAGTACAACAATAGGCGAACATTGGTGCGCTTCAGGTCGCGTATGAATTGTTAACGTGGATACAGATGCCAAACGGTGCCTCCCGATGACCCCTAATACCCTGCCAAAGTTCAATGATAAGTCGTTTATAGTATTCTCATAAACACGCAAAAACGCGTATACGGACATAGAAATTTTCGGCCCAAAATTGCATCATACGGGCCCGTAGAGAATGGGGTTTTGCATGTTATTGGCGAAAGTATAAGAGCTATCGCCACGAAACTTGGCAGTCTGTTAGGGTCCATGGGGCCGAGACTGCCTGCACGAGGTGAGCTTCCTGGTGACGTAACTGACGTCAAAACGACGTCAACGGCAGCCCAACTTAACGTATACAGTACAGCAATAGGAGTACATTGGTGCGCTTCAGGTCGCGTATGAATTGTTAACGTAGATACAGGTGCCAAGCGGTGCGACCCCATGACCCCTAACACCCTGCCAAGGTTCAATGATAAGTCGTTTATAGTATTCTCACAAACACGCAAAAACGCGTATACGGACATAGAAATTTTCGTGCCAAAATTGTATTATACAGGTCCTTGGAGATTCGGTTTTTGCATGTTATTGGCGAAAGTATAAGAGCTATCGCCACAAAACTTGGCAGTCTGCTAAAGTCCATGGGGCCGAGACTGTCTGCACGAGGTGAGCTTCCTGGTGACGTAACTGACGTCAAAATGACGTCAAAAGCAGCCCAACTTAACGTATACAGTACAGCAATAGGAGTACATTGGTGCGCTTCAGGTCGCGTATGAATTGTTAACGTGGATACAGGTGCCAAGCGGTGCGTCCCCATAACCCCTAACACCCTGCCAAGGTTCAGTGATAAGTCGTTTATAGTATTCTCACAAACACCCAAAAACGCGAATACGGACAAAGAAATTTTCGGCCCAAAATTGCATTATACAGGCCCGTCGGGAATCGGTTTTTGCATGTTATTGGCGAAAGTATAAGAGCTATCGCCACGAAACGTGGCAGTCTGTTAGGGTCCATGGGGCCGAGACTGCCTGCACGAGGTGAGCTACCTGGTGACGTAATTGACGTCAAAACAACGTCAAAGGCAGCCCTATGTAATGTAAACAGTACAACAATAGGCGTACATTGGTGCGCTTCAGGTCGCGTATGAATTGTTAACGCGGATACAGATGCCAAACGGTGCCTCCCCATGAGCCCTAATACCCTGCCAAAGTTCAATGATAAGTCGTTTATAGTATTCTCATAAACACGCAAAAGCGCGTATACGGACATAGAAATTTTCGGCCCAAAATTGCATCATACGGGAATGTAGAGAATGGGGTTTTGCATGTTATTGGCGAAAGTATACGAGCTATCGCCACGAAACTTGGCAGTCTGTTAGGGTCCATGGGGCCGAGACTGCCTGCACGAGGTGAGCTTCCTGGTGACGTAACTGACGTCAAAACGACGTCAAAGGCAAGCCGTATTTAACATATACGTTGCAGAAATAGGGTTCATTGGTGCGCTTCAGGTCGCGTATGAATTGTTAACGTGCATACAGGTGCCAAACGGTGCATCCGCATGACCCCTAACACCCTGCCAAGGTTCAATGATAAGTCGTTTATAGTATTCTCACAAACACGCAAAAACGCGTATAAGGACGTAGAAATTTTCGGGCCAAAATTGCATTATACAGGCCCTTGGAGAATCGGTTTTTGCATGTTATTGTCGAAAGTATAAGAGCTATCGCCACGAAACTTGGCAGTCTGTTAGAGTCCATGGGATCGAGACTGTCTGCACGAGGTGAGCTTCCTGGTGACGTAACTGACGTCAAAACGACGTCAACGGCCGCCCAACTTAACGTATACAGTACAGCAATAGGAGTACATTGGTGCGCTTCAGGTCGCGTATGAATTGTTAACGTGGATACAGGTGCCAAACGGTGCGTCCCCATGACCCCTAACACCCTGCCAAGGTTCAGTGATAAGTCGTTTATAGTATTCTCACAAACACCCAAAAACGCGAATACGGACAAAGCAATTTTCGTCCCAAAATTGCATTATACAGGCCCGAAGGGAATCGGTTTTTGCATGTTATTGGCGAAAGTATAAGAGCTATTCGCCACGAAACGTGGCAGTCTGTTAGGGTCCATGGGGCCGAGACTGCCTGCACGAGGTGAGCTTCCTGGTGACGCTACTGATGTCAAAACGACCTGAAAGGCAAGCCGTATTTAACATATACGTTACAGCAATAGGGGTTCATTGGTGCGCTTCAGGTCGCGTATGAATTGTTAACGTGCATACAGGTGCCAAACGGTGCATCCGCATGACCCCTAACACCCTGCCAAGGTTCAATGATATGTCGTTTATAGTATTCTCACAAACACGCAAATACGCGTATACGGACATAGAAATTTTCGGGCCAAAATTGCATTATACAGGCCCTTGGAGAATCGGTTTTTGCATGTTATTGGCGAGAGTATAAGAGCTATCGCCACGAAACTTGGCAGTCTGTTAGAGTCCATGGGGGTGAGACTGCCTGCACGAGGTGAGCTTCCTGGTGACGTAACTGACGTCAAAACGACGTCAACGGCTCTCAACTTAACGTATACAGTACAGCAATAGGAGTACATTGGTGCGCTTCAGGTCGCGTATGACTTGTTAACGTAGATACAGGTGCCAAGCGGTGCGACCCCATGACCCCAAACACCCTGCCAAGGTTCAATGATAAGTCGTTTATAGTATTCTCACAAACACGCAAAAACGCGTATACGGACATAGAAATTTTCGGCCCAAAATTGCATTATGCAGGCCCTTGGAGAATCGGTTTTTGCATGTTATTGGCGAAAGTATAAGAGGTATCGCCACGAAACTTGGCAGTCTGTTAGAGTCCATGGGGCCGAGACTGTCTGCACGAGGTGAGCTTCCTGGTGACGTAACTGACGTCAAAACGACGTCAACAGCAGCCCAACTTAACGTATACAGTACAGCAATAGGAGTACATTGGTGCGCTTCAGGTCGCGTATGAATTGTTAACGTGGATACAGGTGCCAAACGGTGCGTCCCCATGACCCCTAACACTCTGCCAAGGTTCAGTGATAAGTCGTTTATAGTGTTCTCACAAACACCCAAAAACGCGAATACGGACATAGAAATTTTAGTGCCAAAATTGCATTATGCAGGCCCTTGGAGAATCGGTTTTTGCATGTTTTTGGCGAAAGTATAAGAGCTATCGCCACGAAACTTGGCAGTCTGGTAGAGTCCATGGGGCCGAGACTGTCTGCACGAGGTGAGCTTCCTGGTGATGTAACTGACGTCAAAACGACGTCAACAGCAGCCCAACTTAACGTATACAGTACAGCAATAGGAGTACATTGGTGCGCTTCAGGTCGCGTATGAATTGTTAACGTGGATACAGGTGCCAAACGGTGCGTCCCCATGACCCCTAACACCCTGCCAAGGTTCAGTGATAAGTCGTTTATAGTATTCTCACAAACACCCAAAAACGCGAATACGGACAAAGAAATTTTCGGCCCAAAATTGCATTATACAGGCCCGTCGGTAATCGGTTTTTGCATGTTATTGGCGAAAGTATAAGATCTATCGCCACGAAACGTGGCAGTCTGTTAGGGTCCATGGGGCCGAGACTGCCTGCACGAGGTGAGCTACCTGGTGACGTAATTGACGTCAAAACGACGTCAAAGGCAGCCCTATTTAATGTAAACAGTACAACAATAGGCGTACATTGGTGCGCTTCAGGTCGCGTATGAATTGTTAACGCGGATACAGGTGCCAAACGTTTCCTCCCCATGACCCCTAATACCCTGCCAAAGTTCAATGATAAGTCGTTTATAGTATTCTCATAAAGACGCAAAAACGCGTATACGGACAAAGAAATTTTCGGCCCAAAATTGCATCATACGGGCCCGTAGAGAATGGGGTTTTGCATGTTATTGGCGAAAGTATAAGAGCTATCGCCACGAAACTTGGCAGTCTGTTAGGGTCCATGGGGCCGAGACTGCCTGCACGAGGTGATCTTCCTGGTGACGTAACTGACGTCAAAACGACGTCAAAGACAAGCCGTATTTAACATATACGTTACAGCAATAGGGTTTCATTGGTGCGCTTCAGGTCGCGTATGAATTGTTAACGTGCATACAGGTGCCAAACGGTGCATCCGCATGACCCCTAACACCCTGCCAAGGTTCAATGATAAGTCGTTTATAGTATTCTCACAAACACGCAAAAACGCATATACGGACATAGAAATTTTCTGCCCAAAATTGCATTATACAGGCCCTAAGAGAATCGGTTTTTCCATGTTATTGGCGAAAGTATAAGAGCTATCGCCACGAAACTTGGCAGTCTGTTAGAGTCCATGGGGCTGAGACTGCCTACACGAGGTGAGCTTCCTGGTGACGTAACTGACGTCAAAACGACGTCAACGGCAGCCCAACTTACGTATGCAGTACAGCAATAGGAGTACATTGGTGCGCTTCAGGTCGCGTATGACTTGTTAACGTAGATACAGGTGCCAAGCGGTGCGACCCCATGACCCCTAACACCGTGCCAAGGTTCAATGATAAGTCGTTTATAGTATTCTCACAAACACGCAAAAACGCGTATACGGACATAGAAATTTTCGTGCCAAAATTGCATTATACAGGCCCTTGGAGAATCGGTTTTTGCATGTTATTGTCGAAAGTATAAGAGCTATCGCCACGAAACTTGGCAGTCTGTTAGAGTCCATAGGGCCGAGACTGTCTGCACGACGTGAGCTTCCTGGTGACGTAACTGACGTCAAAACGACGTCAACAGCAGCCCAAATTAACGTATACAGTACAGCAATAGGAGTACATTGGTGCGCTTCAGGTCGCGTATGAATTGTTAACGCGGATACAGATGCCAAACGGTGCCTCCCCATGACCCCTAATACCCTGCCAAAGTTCAATGATAAGTCGTTTATAGTATTCTCATAAACACGCAAAAACGCGTATACGGACATAGAAATTTTCGGCCCAAAATTGCATCATACGGGCCCGTAGAGCATGGGGTTTTGCATGTTATTGGCGAAAGTATAAGAGCTATCGCCACGAAACTTGGCAGTCTGTTAGAGTCTATGGGGCCGAGACTGCCTGCACGAGGTGAGCTTCCTGGTGACGTAACTGACGTCAAAACGACGTCAAAGGCAAGCCGTATTTAACATATACGTTACAGCAATAGGGCTTCATAGGTGCGCTTCAGGTCGCGTATGAATTGTTAACGTGCATACAGGTGCCAAACGGTGCATCCGCATGACCCCTAACACCCTGCCAAGGTTCAATGATAAGTCGTTTATAGTATTTTCACAAACACGCAAAAACGCGTATACGGACATAGAAATTTTCGTGCCAAAATTGCATTATACAGGCCCTTGGAGAATCGGTTTTTGCATGTTATTGGCGAAAGTATAAGAGCTATCGCCACGAAACTTGGCAGTCTGTTAGGGTCCATGGGGCTGAGACTGTCTGCACGAGGTGAGCTTCCTGGTGACGTAACTGACGTCAAAACGACGTCAACGGCTCTCAACTTAACGTATACAGTACAGCAATAGGAGTACATTGGTGCGCTTCAGGTCGCGTATGAATTGTTAACGTGGATACAGGTGCCAAACGGTGCGTCCCCATGTCCCCTAACACCCTGCCAAGGTTCAATGATAAGTCGTTTATAGTATTCTCACAAATACGCAAAAACGCGTATACGGACATAGACATTTTCGGCCCACAATTGCCTTATACCAAACGTAGAGAATCGGTTTTTGCATGTTATTGGCGAAAGTATAAGAGCTATCGCCACGAACCTTGGCAGTCTGTTAGGGTCCATGGGGCCGAGACTGACTGCACGAGGTGAGCTTCCTGGTGACTTAACTGACGTCAAAACGACGTCAACGGCAGCCCTATTTAACGTATACAGTACAGCAATAGGCTTACATTGGTGCGCTTCAGGTCGCGTATGAATTGTTAACGTGGACACAGGTGCCAATCGGTGCGATCCCATGACCCCTAACACCCTGCCAAGGTTCAATGATAAGTCGTTTATAGTATTCTCACAAACACGCAAAAACGCGAAAACGGACAAAGAAATTTTCGGCCAAAATTGCATTATACTGGCCCGTAGAGAATCGGTTTTTGCATGTTATTGGCGAAAGTATAAGAGCTATCGCCTCGAAACTTGAAAGCCTGTTACGGTCCATGGGGCCGAGACTGCCTGCACGAGGTGAGCTTCCTGGTGACGTAACTAACGTCAAAACGACGTCAAAGGCAAGCCGTATTTAACATATACGTTACAGAAATAGGGGTTCATTGGTGCGCTTCAGGTCGCGTATGAATTGTTAACGTGCATACAGGTGCCAGACGGTGCGTCCCTTGACCCCTAACACCCTGCCAAGGTTCAATGATAAGTCGTTTATTCAATTCTCACAAATACGCAAAAACGCGCATACGGACATAGACATTTTCGGCCACAAATTGCCTTATACAGGCACGTAGAGAATCGGTTTTTGCATGCTATTGGCGAAATTATAAGAGCTATCGCCACGAAACGTGGCAGTCTGTTAGGGTCCATGGGGCCGAGACGGCCTGCACGAGGTGAGCTTCCTGGTGACGTAACTGACGTCAAAACGACGTCAACGGCCGCCGTTGTTAACGTATACATTACAGCAAGAAGTGTACATTGGTGCGCTTCAGGTCGCGTATGAATTGATAACGTGGATAGAGGTGCCAAACGGTGCGTCCCCATGACCACTAACACCCTGCCAAGGTTCAATGACAAGTCGTTTATAGTATTCTCACAAACACGCAAAAACGCGTATACGGACATACAAATATTCGGCCCAAATTTGCTTTGTACGGGCCCGAAGAGAAACGGTTTTTGGATATTATCAGCGAAAAAATAAGACCTAATGCCACGAAACTTGGCAGTCTGTTAGAGTCTATGGGTCCGAGACTGCGTGCACAAGGTGAGCTTCCTGGTGACGTAACTGACGTCAAAAAGACGTCAACGGCAGCTCTATTTAACGTATACAGTACAGCAATGGGCGTACATTGGTGCGCTTCAGGTCGCGTAGGAATTGTTAACGTAGATACAGGAGCCAAGCGGTGCGTCCCCATGACCCCTAACACCCTGCCAAGGTTCAATGATAAGTCGTTTATAGTATTCTCACAAACACGCAAAAACGCGTATACGGACATAGAAATTTTCGGGCCAAAATTGCATTATACAGGCCCTTGGAGAATCGGTTTTTGCATGTTATTGGCGAAAGTAAAAGAGCTATCGCCACGAAACTTGGCAGTCTGTTAGAGTCCATGGGGCCGAGACTGTCTGCACGAGGTGAGCTTCCTGGTGACGTAACTGACGTCAAAACGACGTCAACGGCAGCCCAACTTAACGTATACAGTACAGCAATTGGAGTACATTGGTGCGCTTCAGGTCGCGTATGAATTGTTAACGTGGATACAGGTGCCAAACGATGCGTCCCCATGACCCCTAACACCCTGCCAAGGTTCAATGATAAGTCGTTTATAGTATTCTCACAAACACGCAAAAACGCGTATACGGACATAGAAATTTTCGGCCCACAATTGCCTTATACCAAACGCAGAGAATCGGTTTGTGCATGTTATTTGCGAAAGTATAAGAGCTATCGCCACGAAACTTTGCAGACTGTTAGGGTCCATGGGGCCGAAACTGCCTGCACGAGGAGAGCTTCCTGGTGACGTAACTAACGTCAAAAACGACGTCAACGGCAGCCCTATTTGACGCACATAGTAGAGCAATAGGCGTCCATTGGTGCGCTTCAGGTCGCGTATGAATTGTTAACGCGGATACAGGTGCCAAACGGTGCGACCGCATGACCCCTAACACCCTGCCAAGGTTCAATGATAAGTCGTTTATAGTATTCTCACAAACACGAAAAAGCGCGTATACGTATACCTAGAAAATTTCGGACCAAAATTGCCTTAAACAGGCCCGTAGAGATTCGGTTTTTGCATGTTATTGGCGAAAGTATAAGAGCTATCGCCACGACACTTGGCAGTCTGTTAGGGTCCATGGGGCCGAGACTGCCTGCACGAGGTGAGCTACCTGGTGACGTAATTGACTTCAAAACGACGTTGACAATATAGTGTAGTATATGTATGTGTAGTCATGGGCTTAAAGCCTAATGTATTCTGAAATAAACCATTACAGCAAGAGGGGTTCATTGGTGCGCTTCAGGTCGCGTATGAATTGTTAACGTGCATACAGGTGCCAAACGGTGCATCCGCATGACCCCTAACACCCTGCCAAGGTTCAATGATAAGTCGTTTATAGTATTCTCACAAACACGCAAAAACGCGTATACGGACATATAAATTTTCGGCCCACAATTGCCTTATACCAAACGTAGAGAATCGGTTTTTGCATGTTATTTGCGAAAGTATAAGAGCTATCGCCACGAAACTTTGCAGACTGTTAGGGTCCATGGGGCCGAAACTGCCTGCACGAGGTGAGCTTCCTGGTGACGTAACGGACGTCAAAACGACGTCAACTGCAGCCCTATTTAACGTATACAGTACAGCAATAGGAGTACAATGGTGCGCTTCAGGTCGCGTATGAATTGTTAAAGCGGATAAAGGTGCCAAACGCTGCGTCCCCATGACCCCTAACACCCTGCCAAGGTTCAGTGATAAGTCGTTTATAGTATTCTCACAAACACCTAAAAACGCGAATACGGACAAATAAATTTTCGGCCCAAAATTGCATTATACAGGCCCGTAGAGAATCGGTTTTTGCATGTTATTGGCGAAAGTATAAGAGCTATCGCCGCGAAACTTGGCAGTCTGTTAGGGTCCATGGGGCCGAGACGGCCTGCACGAGGTGAGCTTCCTGGTGACGTAACTGACGTCAAAACGACGTCAACGGCAGCCCTATTTAACGTATACAGTACAGCAATAGGCGAACATTGGTGCGCTTCAGGTCGCGTATGAATTGTTAAAGCGGATAAAGGTGACAAACGCTGCGTCCCCATGGCCCCTAACACCCTGCCAAGGTTCAATGATAAGTTGTTTATAGTATTCTCACAAACACGCAAAAACGCGTATACGGACATAGAAATATTCGGCCCAAAATTGCCTTATACAGGCCCTTGAAGAATCGATTTTTGCATGTTATTGGCGAAAGTATAAGAGCTATCGCCACGAAACTTAGCAGTTTTTTAGAGTCCATGGGGCCGAGACTGTCTGCACGAGGTGAGCTTCCTGGTGACGTAACTGACGTCAAAACGACGTCAAAGGCAGCACTATTTAACGTATACAGTACAGCAATAGGCGTACATTGGTTCGCTACACGTCGCGTATGAATTGTTAACGTGGATACAGGTGCCAAACGGTGCGACCCATGACCCCTAACACCCTGCAAAGGTTCAGTGATAAGTCGTTTATAGTATTCTCACAAACACCCAAAAACGCGAATACGGACAATGAAATTTTCGGCCCAAAATTGCATTATACAGGCCCGCAGGGAATCGGTTTTTGCATGTTATTGTCGAAAGTATAAGGGCTATCGCCACGAAACGTGGCAGTCTGTTAGGGTCCATGGGGCCGAGACTGCCTGCACGAGGTGAGCTACCTGGTGACGTAATTGACGTCAAAACGACGTCAAATGCAGCCCTATGCAATGTAAAAAGTACAACAATAGGCGTACATTGGTGCGCTTCAGGTCGCGTATGAATTGTTAACGCGGATACAGATGCCAAACGGTGCCTCCCCATGACCCCTAATACCCTGCGAAAGTTCAATGATAAGTCGTTTATAGTATTCTCATAAACACGCAAAAACGCGTATACGGACATAGAAATTTTCGGCCCAAAATTGCATCATACGGGCCCGTAGAGCATGGGGTTTTGCATGTTATTGGCGAAAGTATAAGAGCTATCGCCACGAAACTTGGCAGTGTGTTAGGGTCCATGGGGCCGAGACAGCCTGCATGAGGTGAGCTTCCTGGTGACGTAACTGACGTCAAAACGACGTCAAAGGCAAGCCGTATTTAACATATACGTTACAGCAATAGGGGTTCATTGGTGCGCTTCAGGTCGCGTATGAATTGTTAACGTGCATACAGGTGCCAAACGGTGCATCCGCATGACCCCTAACACCCTGCCAAGGTTCAATGATAAGTCGTTTATAGTATTCTCACAAACACGCAAAAACGCGTATACGGACATAGAAATTTTCGGGCCAAAATTGCATTATACAGGCCATTGGAGAATCGGTTTTTGCATGTTATTGGCGAAAGTATAAGAGCTATCGCCACGAAACGTGGCAGTCTGTTAGAGTCCATGGGGCTGAGACTGCCTACACGAGGTGAGCTTCCTGTTGACGTAACTGACGTCAAAACGACGTCAACGGCAGCACATCTTAACGTATACAGTACAGCAATAGTAGTACATTGGTGCGCTTCAGGTCGCGTATGAATTGTTAACGTAGATACAGGTGCCAAGCGGTGCGACCCCATGACCCCTAACACCCTGGCAAGGTTCAATGATAAGTCGTATATAGTATTCTCACAAACACCCAAAAACGCGAATACGGACAAAGAAATTTTCGGCCCAAAATTGCATAATACAGGCCCGTAGGGAATCGGTTTTTGCATGTTATTGGCGAAAGTATAAGAGCTATCGCCACGAAACGTGGCAGTCTGTTAGGGTCCATGGGGCCGAGACTGCCTGCACGAGGTGAGCTACCTGGTGTCGTAATTGACGTCAAAACGACGTCAAAGGCAGCCTTATGTAATGTAAAAAGTACAACAATAGGCGTACATTGGTGCGCTTTAGGTCGCGAATGAATTGTTAACGCGGATACAGATGCCAAACGGTGCCTCCCCATGACCCCTAATACCCTGCCAAAGTTCAATGATAAGTCGTTTATAGTATTCTCATAAACACGCAAAAACGCGTATACGGACATAGAAATTTTCGGCCCAAAATTGCATCATACGGGCCCGTAGAGCATGGGGTTTTGCATGTTATTGGCGAAAGTATAAGAGCTATCGCCACGAAACTTGGCAGTCTGTTAGGGTCCATGGGGCCGAGACTGCCTGCACGAGGTGAGCTTCCTGGTGACGTAACTGACGTCAAAACGACGTCAAAGGCAAGCCGTACTTAACATATTCGTTACACAAATAGGGGTTCATTGGTGCGCTTCAGGTCGCTTATGAATTGTTAACGTGCATACAGGTGCCAAACGGTGCATCCGCATGACCCCTAACACCCTGCCAAGGTTCAATGATAAGTCGTTTATAGTATTCTCACAAACACGCAAAAACGAGTATACGGACATCGAAATTTTCTTGCCAAAATTGCATTATACAGGCCCTTGGAGAATCGGTTTTTGCATGTTATTGTCGAAAGTATAAGAGCTATCGCCACGAAACTTGGCAGTCTGTTAGAGTCCATGGGGCCGAGACTGTCTGCACGAGGTGAGCTTCCTGGTGACGTAACTGACGTCAAAACGACGTCAACGGCAGCCCAACTTAACGTATACAGTACAGCAATAGGAGTACATTGGTGCGCTTCAGGTCGCGTATGAATTGTTAACGTGTATACAGGTGCCAAACGGTGCGTCCCCATGACCCCTAACACCCTGCCAAGGTTCAGCGATAAGTCGTTTATAGTATTCTCACAAACACCCAAAAACGCGAATACGGACAAAGAAATTTTCGACCCAAAATTGCATTATACAGTCCCGTCGGGAATCGGTTTTTGCATGTTATTGGCGAAAGTATAAAAGCTATCGCCACGAAACGTGGCAGTCTGTTAGGATCCATGGGGCTGAGACTGCCTGCACGAGGTGAGCTACCTGGTGACGTAATTGACGTCAAAACGACGTCAAAGGCAGCCCTATGTAATGTAAACAGTACAACAATAGGCGTACATTGGTGCGCTTCAGGTCGCGTATGAATTGTTAACGCGGATACAGATGCCAAACGGTGCCTCCCCATGACCCCTAATACCCTGACAAAGTTCAATGATAAGTAGTTTATAGTATTCTCATAAACACGCAAAAACGCGTATACGGACATAGAAATTTTCGGCCCAAAATTGCATCATACGGGCCCGTAGAGAATGGGGTTTTGCATGTTATTGGCGAAAGTATAAGAGCTATCGCCACGAAACTTGGCAGTCTGTTAGGGTCCATGGGGCCGAGACTGCCTGCACGAGGTGAGCTTCCTGGTGACGTAACTGACGTCAAAACGACGTCAAAGGCAAGCCGTATTTAACATATACGTTACAGCAATCGAAGTTCATTGGTGCGCTTCAGGTCGCGTATGAATTGTTAACGTGCAGACAGGTGCCAAACGGTGCATCCGCATGACCCCTAACACCCTGTCAAGGTTCAATGATAAGTCGTTTATAGTATTCTCACAAACACGCAAAAACGCGTATACGGACATAGAAATTTTCGGGCCAAAATTGCATTATACAGGCCCTTGGAGAATCGGTTTTTGCATGTTATTGGCGAGAGTATAAGAGCTATCGCCACGAAACTTGGCAGTCTGTTAGAGTCCATGGGGCTGAGACTGCCTGAACGAGGTGAGCTTCCTGTTGACGTAACTGACGTCAAAACGACGTCAACAGCAGCCCAACTTAACGTGTACAGTACAGCAATAGGAGTACATTGGTGCGCTTCAGGTCGCGTATGAATTGTAAACGTGGATACAGGTGCCAAGCGGTGCGTACCCATGCCCCCTAACACCCTGCCAAGGTTCAATGATAAGTCGTTTATAGTATTCTCACAAACACGCAAAAACGCGAATACGGACAAAGAAATTTTCGGCCCAAAATAGCTTTATACAGGCCGGTCGGGGATCGGTTTTTGCATGTTATTGGCGAAAGTATAAGAGCTATCGCCACGAAACTTGGCAGTCTGTTAGGGTCCATGGGGCCGAGACTGCCTGCACGAGGTGAGCTTCCTGGAGACGTAACTGACGTCAAAACGACGTCAAAGGCAAGCCGTATTTAACATATACGTTACAGCAATAGGGTTCATTGGTGCGCTTCAGGTCGCATATGAATTGTTAACGTGCATACAGGTGCCAAACGGTGCATCCACACGACCCCTAACACCCTGCCAAGGTTCAATGATAAGTCGTTTATAGTATTCTCACAAACACGCAGAAACGCGTGTACGGACATAGATATTTTCGTGGCAAAATTGATTTATACAGGCCCTTGGAGAATCGGTTTTTGCATGTTATTGGCGAGAGTATAAGAGCTATCGCCACGAAACTTGGCAGTCTGTTAGAGTCCATGGGGCTGAGACTGCCTGCACGAGGTGAGCTTCCTGTTGACGTAACTGACGTCAAAACGACGTCAACGGCAGCCCAACTTAACGTATACAGTACAGCAATAGGAGTACATTGGTGCGCTTCAGGTCGCGTATGAATTGTTAAGGTAGATTCAGGTGCCAAGCGGTGCGTCCCCATGCCCACTAACACCCTGCCAAGGTTCAATGATAAGTCGTTTATAGTATTCTCACAAACACGCAAAAACGCGTATACGGACCTAGAAGTTTTCGTGGCAAAATTGCATTATACAGGCCCTTGGAGAATCGGTTTTTGCATGTTGTTGGCGAAAGTATAAGAGCTATCGCCACGAAACTTGGCAGTCTGTTAGAGTCCATGGGACCGAGACTGTCTGCACGAGGTGAGCTTCCTGGTGACGTATCTGACGTCAAAACGACGTCAACAGCAGCCCAACTTGACGTATACAGTACAGCAATCGGAATACATTGGTGCGCTTCAGGTCGCGTATGAATTGTTAACGTGGATACAGGTGCCAAACGGTGGGTCCCCATGACCCCTAACACCCTGCCAAGGTTCAGTGATAAGTCGTTTATAGTATTCTCACAAACACCCAAAAACGCGAATACGGACAAAGAAATTTTCGGCCCAAAATTGCATTATACAGGCCCGTAGGGAATCGGTTTTTGCATGTTATTGGCGAAAGTATAAGAGCTATCGCCACGAAACGTGGCAGTCTGTTAGGGTCCATGGGGCCGAGACTGCCTGCACGAGGTGAGCTACCTGGTGACGTAATTGACGTCAAAACGACGTCAAAGGCAGCCCTATGTAATGTAAACAGTACAACAATAGGCGTACATTGGTGCGCTTCAAGTCGCGTATGAATTGTTAACGCGGATACAGATGCCAAACGGTGCCTCCCCATGACCCCTAATACCCTGCCAAAGTTCAATGATAAGTCGTTTATAGTATTCTCATAAACACGCAAAAACGCGTATACGGACATAGAAATTTTCGGCCCAAAATTGCATCATACGGGCCCATAGAGAATGGGGTTTTGCATGTTATTGGCGAAAGTATAAGAGCTATCGCCACGAAACTTCGCAGTCTGTTAGGGTCCATGGGGCCGAGACTGCCTGCACGAGGTGAGCTTCCTGGTGACGTAACTGACGTCAAAACGACGTCAACGGCAGCCCAACTTAACGTATACAGTACAGCAATAGGAGTACATTGGTGCGCTTCAGGTCGCGTATGAATTGTTAACGTAGATACAGGTGCCAAGCGGTGCGACCCCATGACCCCTAACACCCTGCCAAGGTTCAATGATAAGTCGTTTATAGTATTCTCACAAACACGCAAAAACGCGAATACGGACATTGACATTTTCGTGGCAAAATTGCATTATACAGGCCCTTGGAGAATTGGTTTTTGCATGTCATTGGCGAAAGTATAAGAGCTATCGCCACGAAACGTGGCAGTCTGTTAGAGTCCATGGGGCCGAGATTGTCTGAACGAGGTGAGCTTCCTGGTGACGTAACTGACGTCAAAACGACGTCAACAGCAGCCCAACTTAACGTATACAGTACAGCAATAGGAGTACATTGGTGCACTTCAGGTCGCGTATGAATTGTTAACGTGGATACAGGTGTCAAACGGTGCGTCCCCATGACCCCTAACACCCTGCCAAGGATCAGTGATAAGTCATTTATAGTATTCTCACAAACACCCAAAAACGCGAATACGGACAAAGAAATTTTCGGCCCAAAATTGCATTATACAGGCCCGTAGGGAATCGGTTTTTGCATGTTATTGGCGAAAGTATAAGAGCTATCGCCACGAAACGTGGCAGTCTGTTAGGGTCCATGGGGCCGAGACTGCCTGCACGAGGTGAGCTACCTGGTGACGTAATTGACGTCAAAACGACGTCAAAGGCAGCCCTATGTAATGTAAACAGTACAACAATAGGAGTACATTGGTGCGCTTCAGGTCGCGTATGAATTGTTAACGCGGATACAGATGCCAAACGGTGCCTCCCCATGACCCCTAATACCCTGCCAAAGTTCAATGATAAGTCGTTTATAGTATTCTCATAAACTCGCAAAAACGCGTATACGGACATAGAAATTTTCGGACCAAAATTGCATCATACGGGTCCGTAGAGAATGGGGTTTTGCATGTTATTGGCGAAAGTATAAGAGCTATCGCCACGAAACTTGGCAGTCTGTTAGGGTCGATGGGGCCGAGACTGCCTGCACGAGGTGAGCTTCCTGGCGACGTAACTGACGTCAAAACGACGTCAAAGGCAAGCCGTATTTAACATATACGTTACAGCAATAGGAGTTCATTGGTGCGCTTCAGGTCGCGTATGAATTGTTAACGTGCATACAGGTGCCAAACGGTGCATCCGCATGACCCCTAACACCCTGCCAAGGTTCAATGATAAGTCGTTTATAGTATTCTCACAAACACGCAAAAACGCGTATACGGACATAGAAATTTTCGGGACAAAATTGCATTATACAGGCCCTTGGAGAATCGGTTTTTGCATGTTATTGGCGAGAGTATAAGAGCTATCGCCACGAAACTTGGCAGTCTGTTAGAGTCCATGGGGCTGAGACTGCCTGCACGAGGTGAGCTTCCTGTTGACGTAACTGACGTCAAAACGACGTCAACGGCAGCCCAACTTAACGTATACAGTACAGCAATAGGAGTACATTGGTTCGCTTCAGGTCGCGTATGAATTGTTAACGTAGATACAGGTGCCAAACGGTGCGTCCCCATGACCCCTAACACCCTGCCAAGGTTCAATGATAAGTCGTTTATAGTATTCTCACAAACACGCAAAAACGCGTATACGGACATGAAAATTTTCGTGGCAAAATTGCATTATACAGGTCCTTGGAGAATCGGTTTTTGCATGTTATTGGCGAAAGTATAAGAGCTATCGCCACGAAACTTGGCAGTCTGTTAGAGTCCATGGGACCGAGACTGTCTGCACGAGGTGAGATTCCTGGTGACGTAACTGACGTCAAAACGACGTCAACAGCAGCCCAACTTAACGTATACAGTACAGCAATAGGAGTACATTGGTGCGCTTCAGGTCGCGTATGAATTGTTAACGTGGATACAGGTGCCAAATGGTGGGTCCCCATGACCCCTAACACCCTGCCAAGGTTCAGTGATAAGTCGTTTATAGTATTCTCACAAACACCCAAAAACGCGAATACGGACAAAGAAATTTTCGGCCCAAAATTGCATTATACAGGCCCGTCGTGAATCGGTTTTTGCATGTTATTGGCGAAAGTATAAGAGCTATCGCCACGAAACGTGGCAGTCTGTTAGGGTCCATGGGGCCGAGACTGCCTGCACGAGGTGAGCTACCTGGTGACGTAATTGACGTCAAAACGACGTCAAAGGCAGCCCTATGTAATGTAAACAGTACAACAATAGGCGAACATTGGTGCGCTTCAGGTCGCGTATGAATTGTTAACGTGGATACAGATGCCAAACGGTGCCTCCCGATGACCCCTAATACCCTGCCAAAGTTCAATGATAAGTCGTTTATAGTATTCTCATAAACACGCAAAAACGCGTATACGGACATAGAAATTTTCGGCCCAAAATTGCATCATACGGGCCCGTAGAGAATGGGGTTTTGCATGTTATTGGCGAAAGTATAAGAGCTATCGCCACGAAACTTGGCAGTCTGTTAGGGTCCATGGGGCCGAGACTGCCTGCACGAGGTGAGCTTCCTGGTGACGTAACTGACGTCAAAACGACGTCAACGGCAGCCCAACTTAACGTATACAGTACAGCAATAGGAGTACATTGGTGCGCTTCAGGTCGCGTATGAATTGTTAACGTAGATACAGGTGCCAAGCGGTGCGACCCCATGACCCCTAACACCCTGCCAAGGTTCAATGATAAGTCGTTTATAGTATTCTCACAAACACGCAAAAACGCGTATACGGACATAGAAATTTTCGTGCCAAAATTGTATTATACAGGTCCTTGGAGATTCGGTTTTTGCATGTTATTGGCGAAAGTATAAGAGCTATCGCCACAAAACTTGGCAGTCTGCTAAAGTCCATGGGGCCGAGACTGTCTGCACGAGGTGAGCTTCCTGGTGACGTAACTGACGTCAAAATGACGTCAAAAGCAGCCCAACTTAACGTATACAGTACAGCAATAGGAGTACATTGGTGCGCTTCAGGTCGCGTATGAATTGTTAACGTGGATACAGGTGCCAAGCGGTGCGTCCCCATAACCCCTAACACCCTGCCAAGGTTCAGTGATAAGTCGTTTATAGTATTCTCACAAACACCCAAAAACGCGAATACGGACAAAGAAATTTTCGGCCCAAAATTGCATTATACAGGCCCGTCGGGAATCGGTTTTTGCATGTTATTGGCGAAAGTATAAGAGCTATCGCCACGAAACGTGGCAGTCTGTTAGGGTCCATGGGGCCGAGACTGCCTGCACGAGGTGAGCTACCTGGTGACGTAATTGACGTCAAAACAACGTCAAAGGCAGCCCTATGTAATGTAAACAGTACAACAATAGGCGTACATTGGTGCGCTTCAGGTCGCGTATGAATTGTTAACGCGGATACAGATGCCAAACGGTGCCTCCCCATGAGCCCTAATACCCTGCCAAAGTTCAATGATAAGTCGTTTATAGTATTCTCATAAACACGCAAAAGCGCGTATACGGACATAGAAATTTTCGGCCCAAAATTGCATCATACGGGAATGTAGAGAATGGGGTTTTGCATGTTATTGGCGAAAGTATACGAGCTATCGCCACGAAACTTGGCAGTCTGTTAGGGTCCATGGGGCCGAGACTGCCTGCACGAGGTGAGCTTCCTGGTGACGTAACTGACGTCAAAACGACGTCAAAGGCAAGCCGTATTTAACATATACGTTGCAGAAATAGGGTTCATTGGTGCGCTTCAGGTCGCGTATGAATTGTTAACGTGCATACAGGTGCCAAACGGTGCATCCGCATGACCCCTAACACCCTGCCAAGGTTCAATGATAAGTCGTTTATAGTATTCTCACAAACACGCAAAAACGCGTATAAGGACGTAGAAATTTTCGGGCCAAAATTGCATTATACAGGCCCTTGGAGAATCGGTTTTTGCATGTTATTGTCGAAAGTATAAGAGCTATCGCCACGAAACTTGGCAGTCTGTTAGAGTCCATGGGATCGAGACTGTCTGCACGAGGTGAGCTTCCTGGTGACGTAACTGACGTCAAAACGACGTCAACGGCCGCCCAACTTAACGTATACAGTACAGCAATAGGAGTACATTGGTGCGCTTCAGGTCGCGTATGAATTGTTAACGTGGATACAGGTGCCAAACGGTGCGTCCCCATGACCCCTAACACCCTGCCAAGGTTCAGTGATAAGTCGTTTATAGTATTCTCACAAACACCCAAAAACGCGAATACGGACAAAGCAATTTTCGTCCCAAAATTGCATTATACAGGCCCGAAGGGAATCGGTTTTTGCATGTTATTGGCGAAAGTATAAGAGCTATTCGCCACGAAACGTGGCAGTCTGTTAGGGTCCATGGGGCCGAGACTGCCTGCACGAGGTGAGCTTCCTGGTGACGCTACTGATGTCAAAACGACCTGAAAGGCAAGCCGTATTTAACATATACGTTACAGCAATAGGGGTTCATTGGTGCGCTTCAGGTCGCGTATGAATTGTTAACGTGCATACAGGTGCCAAACGGTGCATCCGCATGACCCCTAACACCCTGCCAAGGTTCAATGATATGTCGTTTATAGTATTCTCACAAACACGCAAATACGCGTATACGGACATAGAAATTTTCGGGCCAAAATTGCATTATACAGGCCCTTGGAGAATCGGTTTTTGCATGTTATTGGCGAGAGTATAAGAGCTATCGCCACGAAACTTGGCAGTCTGTTAGAGTCCATGGGGGTGAGACTGCCTGCACGAGGTGAGCTTCCTGGTGACGTAACTGACGTCAAAACGACGTCAACGGCTCTCAACTTAACGTATACAGTACAGCAATAGGAGTACATTGGTGCGCTTCAGGTCGCGTATGACTTGTTAACGTAGATACAGGTGCCAAGCGGTGCGACCCCATGACCCCAAACACCCTGCCAAGGTTCAATGATAAGTCGTTTATAGTATTCTCACAAACACGCAAAAACGCGTATACGGACATAGAAATTTTCGGCCCAAAATTGCATTATGCAGGCCCTTGGAGAATCGGTTTTTGCATGTTATTGGCGAAAGTATAAGAGGTATCGCCACGAAACTTGGCAGTCTGTTAGAGTCCATGGGGCCGAGACTGTCTGCACGAGGTGAGCTTCCTGGTGACGTAACTGACGTCAAAACGACGTCAACAGCAGCCCAACTTAACGTATACAGTACAGCAATAGGAGTACATTGGTGCGCTTCAGGTCGCGTATGAATTGTTAACGTGGATACAGGTGCCAAACGGTGCGTCCCCATGACCCCTAACACTCTGCCAAGGTTCAGTGATAAGTCGTTTATAGTGTTCTCACAAACACCCAAAAACGCGAATACGGACATAGAAATTTTAGTGCCAAAATTGCATTATGCAGGCCCTTGGAGAATCGGTTTTTGCATGTTTTTGGCGAAAGTATAAGAGCTATCGCCACGAAACTTGGCAGTCTGGTAGAGTCCATGGGGCCGAGACTGTCTGCACGAGGTGAGCTTCCTGGTGATGTAACTGACGTCAAAACGACGTCAACAGCAGCCCAACTTAACGTATACAGTACAGCAATAGGAGTACATTGGTGCGCTTCAGGTCGCGTATGAATTGTTAACGTGGATACAGGTGCCAAACGGTGCGTCCCCATGACCCCTAACACCCTGCCAAGGTTCAGTGATAAGTCGTTTATAGTATTCTCACAAACACCCAAAAACGCGAATACGGACAAAGAAATTTTCGGCCCAAAATTGCATTATACAGGCCCGTCGGTAATCGGTTTTTGCATGTTATTGGCGAAAGTATAAGATCTATCGCCACGAAACGTGGCAGTCTGTTAGGGTCCATGGGGCCGAGACTGCCTGCACGAGGTGAGCTACCTGGTGACGTAATTGACGTCAAAACGACGTCAAAGGCAGCCCTATTTAATGTAAACAGTACAACAATAGGCGTACATTGGTGCGCTTCAGGTCGCGTATGAATTGTTAACGCGGATACAGGTGCCAAACGTTTCCTCCCCATGACCCCTAATACCCTGCCAAAGTTCAATGATAAGTCGTTTATAGTATTCTCATAAAGACGCAAAAACGCGTATACGGACAAAGAAATTTTCGGCCCAAAATTGCATCATACGGGCCCGTAGAGAATGGGGTTTTGCATGTTATTGGCGAAAGTATAAGAGCTATCGCCACGAAACTTGGCAGTCTGTTAGGGTCCATGGGGCCGAGACTGCCTGCACGAGGTGATCTTCCTGGTGACGTAACTGACGTCAAAACGACGTCAAAGGCAAGCCGTATTTAACATATACGTTACAGCAATAGGGTTTCATTGGTGCGCTTCAGGTCGCGTATGAATTGTTAACGTGCATACAGGTGCCAAACGGTGCATCCGCATGACCCCTAACACCCTGCCAAGGTTCAATGATAAGTCGTTTATAGTATTCTCACAAACACGCAAAAACGCGTATACGGACATAGAAATTTTCTGCCCAAAATTGCATTATACAGGCCCTAAGAGAATCGGTTTTTCCATGTTATTGGCGAAAGTATAAGAGCTATCGCCACGAAACTTGGCAGTCTGTTAGAGTCCATGGGGCTGAGACTGCCTACACGAGGTGAGCTTCCTGGTGACGTAACTGACGTCAAAACGACGTCAACGGCAGCCCAACTTACGTATGCAGTACAGCAATAGGAGTACATTGGTGCGCTTCAGGTCGCGTATGACTTGTTAACGTAGATACAGGTGCCAAGCGGTGCGACCCCATGACCCCTAACACCGTGCCAAGGTTCAATGATAAGTCGTTTATAGTATTCTCACAAACACGCAAAAACGCGTATACGGACATAGAAATTTTCGTGCCAAAATTGCATTATACAGGCCCTTGGAGAATCGGTTTTTGCATGTTATTGTCGAAAGTATAAGAGCTATCGCCACGAAACTTGGCAGTCTGTTAGAGTCCATAGGGCCGAGACTGTCTGCACGACGTGAGCTTCCTGGTGACGTAACTGACGTCAAAACGACGTCAACAGCAGCCCAAATTAACGTATACAGTACAGCAATAGGAGTACATTGGTGCGCTTCAGGTCGCGTATGAATTGTTAACGCGGATACAGATGCCAAACGGTGCCTCCCCATGACCCCTAATACCCTGCCAAAGTTCAATGATAAGTCGTTTATAGTATTCTCATAAACACGCAAAAACGCGTATACGGACATAGAAATTTTCGGCCCAAAATTGCATCATACGGGCCCGTAGAGCATGGGGTTTTGCATGTTATTGGCGAAAGTATAAGAGCTATCGCCACGAAACTTGGCAGTCTGTTAGAGTCTATGGGGCCGAGACTGCCTGCACGAGGTGAGCTTCCTGGTGACGTAACTGACGTCAAAACGACGTCAAAGGCAAGCCGTATTTAACATATACGTTACAGCAATAGGGCTTCATAGGTGCGCTTCAGGTCGCGTATGAATTGTTAACGTGCATACAGGTTCCAAACGGTGCATCCGCATGACCCCTAACACCCTGCCAAGGTTCAATGATAAGTCGTTTATAGTATTTTCACAAACACGCAAAAACGCGTATACGGACATAGAAATTTTCGTGCCAAAATTGCATTATACAGGCCCTTGGAGAATCGGTTTTTGCATGTTATTGGCGAAAGTATAAGAGCTATCGCCACGAAACTTGGCAGTCTGTTAGGGTCCATGGGGCTGAGACTGTCTGCACGAGGTGAGCTTCCTGGTGACGTAACTGACGTCAAAACGACGTCAACGGCTCTCAACTTAACGTATACAGTACAGCAATAGGAGTACATTGGTGCGCTTCAGGTCGCGTATGAATTGTTAACGTGGATACAGGTGCCAAACGGTGCGTCCCCATGTCCCCTAACACCCTGCCAAGGTTCAATGATAAGTCGTTTATAGTATTCTCACAAATACGCAAAAACGCGTATACGGACATAGACATTTTCGGCCCACAATTGCCTTATACCAAACGTAGAGAATCGGTTTTTGCATGTTATTGGCGAAAGTATAAGAGCTATCGCCACGAACCTTGGCAGTCTGTTAGGGTCCATGGGGCCGAGACTGACTGCACGAGGTGAGCTTCCTGGTGACTTAACTGACGTCAAAACGACGTCAACGGCAGCCCTATTTAACGTATACAGTACAGCAATAGGCTTACATTGGTGCGCTTCAGGTCGCGTATGAATTGTTAACGTGGACACAGGTGCCAATCGGTGCGATCCCATGACCCCTAACACCCTGCCAAGGTTCAATGATAAGTCGTTTATAGTATTCTCACAAACACGCAAAAACGCGAAAACGGACAAAGAAATTTTCGGCCAAAATTGCATTATACTGGCCCGTAGAGAATCGGTTTTTGCATGTTATTGGCGAAAGTATAAGAGCTATCGCCTCGAAACTTGAAAGCCTGTTACGGTCCATGGGGCCGAGACTGCCTGCACGAGGTGAGCTTCCTGGTGACGTAACTAACGTCAAAACGACGTCAAAGGCAAGCCGTATTTAACATATACGTTACAGAAATAGGGGTTCATTGGTGCGCTTCAGGTCGCGTATGAATTGTTAACGTGCATACAGGTGCCAGACGGTGCGTCCCTTGACCCCTAACACCCTGCCAAGGTTCAATGATAAGTCGTTTATTCAATTCTCACAAATACGCAAAAACGCGCATACGGACATAGACATTTTCGGCCACAAATTGCCTTATACAGGCACGTAGAGAATCGGTTTTTGCATGCTATTGGCGAAATTATAAGAGCTATCGCCACGAAACGTGGCAGTCTGTTAGGGGTCCATGGGGCCGAGACGGCCTGCACGAGGTGAGCTTCCTGGTGACGTAACTGACGTCAAAACGACGTCAACGGCCGCCGTTGTTAACGTATACATTACAGCAAGAAGTGTACATTGGTGCGCTTCAGGTCGCGTATGAATTGATAACGTGGATAGAGGTGCCAAACGGTGCGTCCCCATGACCACTAACACCCTGCCAAGGTTCAATGACAAGTCGTTTATAGTATTCTCACAAACACGCAAAAACGCGTATACGGACATACAAATATTCGGCCCAAATTTGCTTTGTACGGGCCCGAAGAGAAACGGTTTTTGGATATTATCAGCGAAAAAATAAGACCTAATGCCACGAAACTTGGCAGTCTGTTAGAGTCTATGGGTCCGAGACTGCGTGCACAAGGTGAGCTTCCTGGTGACGTAACTGACGTCAAAAAGACGTCAACGGCAGCTCTATTTAACGTATACAGTACAGCAATGGGCGTACATTGGTGCGCTTCAGGTCGCGTAGGAATTGTTAACGTAGATACAGGAGCCAAGCGGTGCGTCCCCATGACCCCTAACACCCTGCCAAGGTTCAATGATAAGTCGTTTATAGTATTCTCACAAACACGCAAAAACGCGTATACGGACATAGAAATTTTCGGGCCAAAATTGCATTATACAGGCCCTTGGAGAATCGGTTTTTGCATGTTATTGGCGAAAGTAAAAGAGCTATCGCCACGAAACTTGGCAGTCTGTTAGAGTCCATGGGGCCGAGACTGTCTGCACGAGGTGAGCTTCCTGGTGACGTAACTGACGTCAAAACGACGTCAACGGCAGCCCAACTTAACGTATACAGTACAGCAATTGGAGTACATTGGTGCGCTTCAGGTCGCGTATGAATTGTTAACGTGGATACAGGTGCCAAACGATGCGTCCCCATGACCCCTAACACCCTGCCAAGGTTCAATGATAAGTCGTTTATAGTATTCTCACAAACACTCAAAAACGCGTATACGGACATAGAAATTTTCGGCCCACAATTGCCTTATACCAAACGCAGAGAATCGGTTTGTGCATGTTATTTGCGAAAGTATAAGAGCTATCGCCACGAAACTTTGCAGACTGTTAGGGTCCATGGGGCCGAAACTGCCTGCACGAGGAGAGCTTCCTGGTGACGTAACTAACGTCAAAAACGACGTCAACGGCAGCCCTATTTGACGCACATAGTAGAGCAATAGGCGTCCATTGGTGCGCTTCAGGTCGCGTATGAATTGTTAACGCGGATACAGGTGCCAAACGGTGCGACCGCATGACCCCTAACACCCTGCCAAGGTTCAATGATAAGTCGTTTATAGTATTCTCACAAACACGAAAAAGCGCGTATACGTATACCTAGAAAATTTCGGACCAAAATTGCCTTAAACAGGCCCGTAGAGATTCGGTTTTTGCATGTTATTGGCGAAAGTATAAGAGCTATCGCCACGACACTTGGCAGTCTGTTAGGGTCCATGGGGCCGAGACTGCCTGCACGAGGTGAGCTACCTGGTGACGTAATTGACTTCAAAACGACGTTGACAATATAGTGTAGTATATGTATGTGTAGTCATGGGCTTAAAGCCTAATGTATTCTGAAATAAACCATTACAGCAAGAGGGGTTCATTGGTGCGCTTCAGGTCGCGTATGAATTGTTAACGTGCATACAGGTGCCAAACGGTGCATCCGCATGACCCCTAACACCCTGCCAAGGTTCAATGATAAGTCGTTTATAGTATTCTCACAAACACGCAAAAACGCGTATACGGACATATAAATTTTCGGCCCACAATTGCCTTATACCAAACGTAGAGAATCGGTTTTTGCATGTTATTTGCGAAAGTATAAGAGCTATCGCCACGAAACTTTGCAGACTGTTAGGGTCCATGGGGCCGAAACTGCCTGCACGAGGTGAGCTTCCTGGTGACGTAACGGACGTCAAAACGACGTCAACTGCAGCCCTATTTAACGTATACAGTACAGCAATAGGAGTACAATGGTGCGCTTCAGGTCGCGTATGAATTGTTAAAGCGGATAAAGGTGCCAAACGCTGCGTCCCCATGACCCCTAACACCCTGCCAAGGTTCAGTGATAAGTCGTTTATAGTATTCTCACAAACACCTAAAAACGCGAATACGGACAAATAAATTTTCGGCCCAAAATTGCATTATACAGGCCCGTAGAGAATCGGTTTTTGCATGTTATTGGCGAAAGTATAAGAGCTATCGCCGCGAAACTTGGCAGTCTGTTAGGGTCCATGGGGCCGAGACGGCCTGCACGAGGTGAGCTTCCTGGTGACGTAACTGACGTCAAAACGACGTCAACGGCAGCCCTATTTAACGTATACAGTACAGCAATAGGCGAACATTGGTGCGCTTCAGGTCGCGTATGAATTGTTAAAGCGGATAAAGGTGACAAACGCTGCGTCCCCATGGCCCCTAACACCCTGCCAAGGTTCAATGATAAGTTGTTTATAGTATTCTCACAAACACGCAAAAACGCGTATACGGACATAGAAATATTCGGCCCAAAATTGCCTTATACAGGCCCTTGAAGAATCGATTTTTGCATGTTATTGGCGAAAGTATAAGAGCTATCGCCACGAAACTTAGCAGTTTTTTAGAGTCCATGGGGCCGAGACTGTCTGCACGAGGTGAGCTTCCTGGTGACGTAACTGACGTCAAAACGACGTCAAAGGCAGCACTATTTAACGTATACAGTACAGCAATAGGCGTACATTGGTTCGCTACACGTCGCGTATGAATTGTTAACGTGGATACAGGTGCCAAACGGTGCGACCCATGACCCCTAACACCCTGCAAAGGTTCAGTGATAAGTCGTTTATAGTATTCTCACAAACACCCAAAAACGCGAATACGGACAATGAAATTTTCGGCCCAAAATTGCATTATACAGGCCCGCAGGGAATCGGTTTTTGCATGTTATTGTCGAAAGTATAAGGGCTATCGCCACGAAACGTGGCAGTCTGTTAGGGTCCATGGGGCCGAGACTGCCTGCACGAGGTGAGCTACCTGGTGACGTAATTGACGTCAAAACGACGTCAAATGCAGCCCTATGCAATGTAAAAAGTACAACAATAGGCGTACATTGGTGCGCTTCAGGTCGCGTATGAATTGTTAACGCGGATACAGATGCCAAACGGTGCCTCCCCATGACCCCTAATACCCTGCGAAAGTTCAATGATAAGTCGTTTATAGTATTCTCATAAACACGCAGAAACGCGTATACTGACATAGTAATTTTCGGCCCAAAATTGCATCATACTGGCCGATAGAGAATGGGGTTTTGCATGTTATTGGCGAAAGTATAAGAGCTATCGCCACGAAACTTGGCAGTCTGTTAGGGTCCATGGGGCCGAGACTGCCTGCACGAGGTGAGCTTCCTGGTGACGTAACTGACGTCAAAACGACGTCAAAGACAAGCAGTATTTAACATATAGATTACAGCAATAGGAGTTCATTGGTGCGATTCAGGTCGCGTATGAATTGTTAACGTGCATACAGGTGCCAAACGGTGCATCCGCATGACCCCTAACACCCTGCCAAGGTTCAATGATAAGTCGTTTATAGTATTCTCACAAACACGCAAAAACGCGTATACGGACATAGAAATTTTCGGGCCAAAATTGCATTATACAGGCATTTGGGGAATCGGTTTTTCCATGTTATTGGCGAAAGTATAAGAGCTATCGCCACGAAACTTGGCAGTCTGTTAGAGTCCATGGGGCCGAGACTGCCTGCACGAGGTGAGCTTCCTGGTGACGTAACTGACGTCAAAACGACGTCAACGGCAGCCCAACTTAACGTATAAAGTACAGCAATTGTAGTACATTGGTGCGCTTCAGGTCGCGTATGAATTGTTAACGTAGATACAGGCGCCAAGCGGTGCTTCCCCCTGACCCCTAACACCCTGCCAAGGTTCAATGATAAGTCGTTTATAGTATTCTCACAAACACGCAAAAACGCGTGTACGGACATAGATATTTTCGGGACAAAATTGCATTAAAAAGGCCCTTGGAGAATCGGTTTTTGCATGTTATTGGCGAAAGTATAAGAGCTATCGCCACGAAACTTGGCAGTCTGTTTGAGTCCGTGGGGCCGAGACTGTCTGCACGAGGTGAGCTTCCTGGTGACGTAACTGACGTCAAAACGACGTCAACAGCAGCCCAACTTAACGTTTACAGTACAGAAATAGGAGTACATTGGTGCGCTTCAGGTCGCGTATGAATTGTTAACGTGGATACAGGTGCCAAACGGTGCGTCCCCATGACCCCTAACACCCTGCCAAGGTTCAATGATAAGTCGTTTATAGTATTCTCACAAACACGCAAAAACGGGTATACGGACATATAAATTTTCGGCCCACAATTGCCTTATACCAAACGTAGAGAATCGGTTTTTGCATGTTATTGGCGAAAGTATAAGAGCTATCGCCACGAAACTTTGCAGACTGTTAGGGTCCATGGGGCCGAAACTGCCTGCACGAGGTGAGCTTCCTGGTGACGTAATGGACGTCAAAACGACGTCAACGGCAGCCCTATTTAACGTATACAGTACAGCAATAGGCGTACATTGGTGCGCTTCAGGTCGCGTATGAATTGTTAAAGCGGATAAAGGTGCCAAACGCTGCGTCCCCATGACCCCTAAAACCATGCCAAGGTTCAATGATAAGTCGTTTATAGTATTCTCACAAACACGCAAAAACGCGTATACGGACATAGAAATATTCGGCCCAAAATTGAATTATACAGGCCCTTGAAGAATCGGTTTTTGCATGTTATTGGCGAATGTATCAGAGCTATCGCCACGAAACTTCGCAGTATTCTAGGGTCCATGGGGCCGAGACTGCCTGCACGAGGTGAGCTGCATGGTGACGTAACTGACGTCAAAACGACGTCAAATTCAGCCCTATTTAACGTATACAGTACAGCAATAGGCGTACATTGGTTCGCTACACGTCGCGTAGAAATTGTTAACGTGGATACAGGTGCCAAACGGTGCGTCCCCATGACCACTAACACCCTGCCAAGGTTCAATGATAAGTCGTTTATAGTATTATCACAAACACCCAAAAACGCGAATACACACAAGAAAATTTTCTTCCCAAAATTAGCATTATACAGGCCCGTAGGGAATCGGTTTTTGCATGTTATTGGCGAAAGTATAAGATCTATCGCCACGAAACTTGGCAGTCTTTTAGGGTCCATGGGGCCGAGACTGCCAGCACGAGGTGAGCTTCCTGGTGACGTAACTGACGTCAAAACGACGTCAAAGGCAGCCCTATTTAACGTATACAGTACAGCAATAGGCGTACATTGGTTCGCTACACGTCGCGTAGGAATTGTTAACGTGGATACAGGTGCCAAACGGTGCGTCCCCATGACCCGTAACACTCTGCCAAGGTTCAATGATAAGTCGTTTATAGTATTCTCACAAACACGCAAAAACGCGAATAGGGACATAGAAATGCATTATACAGGCCCGTAGAGAATAGGGTTTTGCATGTTATTGGCGAAAGTATAAGAGCGATAGCCACGAAACTTGGCAGTGTGTTAGGGTCCATGGGGCCGAGACTGCCTGCACGAGGTGACCTTCTTGGTGACGTAACCGACGTCATAACGACGTCAACGGCAGCCCTATTTAACGTATACAGTACAGCAATAGGCGTACATTGGTGCGCTTCAGGTCGCGTATGAATTGTTAACGCGGATACAGGTGCCAAACGGTGCGGCCCCATGAAACCTGACACCCAGCCAAGGTTCAATGATAAGTCGTTTATAGTATTCTCACAAATACGCAAAAACGGGTATACGGACATAGACATTTTCGGCCCAAAATTGCCTTATACAGGCCCGTAGAGAATCGGGTTTTGCATGTTATTGGCGAAAGTATACGAGCTATCGCCACGAAACTTGGCAGTCTGATAGAGTCCATGGGGCCGAGACTGCCTGCACGAGGTGAGCTTCCTGGAAAGGTAACTGACGTCAAAACGACGTCAACGGCAGCCCTATTTAACGTATGCAGTACAGCAATAGGCGTACATTGGTGCGCTTCAGGTCGCGTATGAATTGTTAACGTGGATACATGTGCCAAACGGTGCGTCCCCATGACCCCTAACACCCTGCCAAGGTTCAATGATAAGTCGTTTATAGTATTCTCACAAACACGCAAACACGCGTATACGGACATAAACATTTTCCGACCAAAATTGCCTTATACATGCCCGTCGAGAATCGGTTTTTGCATGTTATTGGCGAAAGTATAAGAGCTATCGCCACGAAACTTGGCTGTCTGTTCCGGTCCATGTGGCTGAGACTGTCTGCACGAGGTGAGCTTCCTGGTGATATAAGTGACGTCAAAAGGACGTCAAAGGCAAGCCCTATTAAACATATAGAGTACAGTAATAGACGTACATTGGTGCGCTGCAGGTCGCGTATGAATTGTTAACGTGGATACAGGTGCCAAACGGTGCATCCGCATGACCCCTAACACCCTGCCAAGGTTCAATGATAAGTTGTTTATAGTATTCACATCAACACGCAAAAACACGCATACGTATATAGAAATTTTCGGCCCAAAATTGCCTTATGTAGGCCGGTAGAGAATCGATTTTTGCATGTTATTGGCGAAAGTATAAGAGCTATCGCCACGAAACTTGGCAGTCTTTTAGGGTACATGGGGCCGAGACTGCCTGCACGAGGTCAGGTACCTGGAGACGTAACTGACGTCAAAGCGACGTCAACGGCAGCCCTATTTAACGTATACAGTACAGCAATAGGCGTACATTGGTGCGCTTCAGGTCGCGTATGAATTGTTAACGTGGATACAGGTTCCAAACGGTGCGTCCCCATGACCCCTAACACCCTGCGAAAGTTCAATGATAAGTCGTTTATAGTATTCTCACAAATACGCAAAAACGCGTATACGGACATTGAAATGTTCGGCCCAAAATTGTCTTATACATGCCCGTCGAGAATCGGTTTTTGCATGTTATTGGCGAAAGTATAAGAGCTATCGCCACGAAACTTGGCAGTCTTTTAGGGTCCATGGGGCCGAGACTGCCAGCACGAGGTGAGCTTCCTGGTGACGTAACTGACGTCAAAACGACGTCAAAGGCAGCCCTATTTAACGTATACAGTACAGCAATAGGCGTACATTGGTTCGCTACACGTCGCGTAGGAATTGTTAACGTGGATACAGGTGCCAAACGGTGCGACCCCATGACCCTTAACACCCTGCCAAGGTTCAATGATAAGTCGTTTATAGTATTCTCACAAACACGCACAAACGCGAAAAGGGACAAAGAAATTTTCGGCCCAAAATTGCATTATACTGGCCCGTAGAGAATCGGGTTTTGCATGTTATTGGCGAAAGTATAAGAGCTATAGCCACGAAATTTGGCAGTGTGTTAGGGTCCATGGGGCCGAGACTGCCTGCACGAGATGAGCTTCCTGGTGACGTAACTGACGTCAAAACGACGTCAACGACAGCCCTATTTAACGAATACAGTACAGCAATAGGCGTACACTGGTGCGCTTCAGGTCGCGTATGAATTGTTAACGTGGATAAAGGTGCCAGACGGTGCGTCCCTTGACCCCTAACACCCTGCCAAGGTTCAATGATAAGTCGTTTATTCTATTCTCACAAATACGCAAAAACGCGCATACGGACATAGACATTTTCGGCCACAAATTGCCTTATACAGGCACGTAGAGAATCGGTTTTGGCATGCTATTAGCGAAATTATAAGAGCTATCGCCACGAAACTTGGCAGTCTATTAGGGTCCATGGGGCCGAGACTGCCTGCACGAGGTGAGCTTCCTGGTGACGTAACTGACGTCAAAACGACGTCAACGGCCGCCGTTGTTAACGTATACATTACAGCAAGAAGTGTACATTGGTGCGCTTCAGGTCGCGTATGAATTGTTAACGTGGATAGAGGTGCCAAACGGTGCGTCCCCATGACCACTAACACCCTGCCAAGGTTCAATGACAAGTCGTTTATAGTATTCTCACAAACACGCAAAAACGCGTATACGGACATACAAATATTCGGCCCAAATTTGCTATGTACGGGCCCGAATAGAAACGGTTTTTGGATATTATCAGCGAAAAAATAAGACCTAATGCCACGAAACTTGGCAGTCTGTTAGAGTCTATGGGTCCGAGACTGCGTGCACAAGGTGAGATTCCTGGTGACGTAACTGACGTCAAAAAGACGTCAACGGCAGCTCTATTTAACGTATACAGTACAGCAATGGGCGTACATTGGTGCGCTTCAGGTCGCGTATGAATTGTTAACGTAGATACAGGAGCCAAGCGGTGCGTCCCCATGACCCCTAACACCCTGCCAAGGTTCAATGATAAGTCGTTTATAGTATTCTCACAAACACGCAAAAACGCGTATACGGACATAGAAATTTTCGGGCCAAAATTGCATTATACAGGCCCTTGGAGAATCGGTTTTTGCATGTTATTGGCGAAAGTAAAAGAGCTATCGCCACGAAACTTGGCAGTCTGTTAGAGTCCATGGGGCCGAGACTGTCTGCACGAGGTGAGCTTCCTGGTGACGTAACTGACGTCAAAACGACGTCAACAGCAGCCCAACTTAACGTATACAGTACAGCAATAGGAGTACATTGGTGCGCTTCAGGTCGCGTATGAATTGTTAACGTGGATACAGGTGCCAAACGGTGCGTCCCCATGACCCCTAACACCCTGCCAAGGTTCAATGATAAGTCGTTTATAGTATTCTCACAAACACGCAAAAACGCGTATACGGACATAGAAATTTTCGGCCCACAATTGACTTATACCAAACGCAGAGAATCGGTTTTTGCATGTTATTTGCGAAAGTATAAGAGCTATCGCCACGAAACTTTGCAGACTGTTAGGGTCCATGGGGCCTAAACTGCCTGCACGAGGAGAGCTTCCTGGTGACGTAACTAACGTCAAAAACGACGTCAACGGCAGCCCTATTTGACGCACATAGTAGAGCAGTAGGCGTCCATTGGTGCGCTTCAGGTCGCGTATGAATTGTTAACGCGGATACAGGTGCCAAACGGTGCGACCGCATGACCCCTAACACCCTGCCA
This sequence comes from Congeria kusceri, assembly GCA_027627225.1. Lineage (NCBI taxonomy): Eukaryota > Metazoa > Mollusca > Bivalvia > Myida > Dreissenidae > Congeria > Congeria kusceri. The sequence goes on from JAPFQT010000186.1 coordinate 321,957, forward strand.
AGGTTCAATGGTAAGTCGTTTATAGTATTCTCACAAACACGAAAAAGCGCGTATACTTATACCTAGAAAATTTCGGACCAAAATTGCCTTAAACAGGCCCGTAGAGATTCGGTTTTTGCATGTTATTGGCGAAAGTATAAGAGCTATCGCCACGACACTTGGCAGTCTGTTAGGGTCCATGGGGCCGAGACTGCCTGCACGAGGTGAGCTACCGGGTGACGTAATTGACGTCAAAACGACGTTGACAATATAGTGTATTATATGTATGTGTAGTCATGGGCTTAAAGCCTAATGTATTCTGAAATAAACCATTACAGCAATAGGGGTTCATTGGTGTGCTTCAGGTCGCGTATGAATTGTTAACGTGCATACAGGTGCCAAACGGTGCATCCGCATGACCCCTAACACCCTGCCAAGGTTCAATGATAAGTCGTTTATAGTATTCTCACAAACACGCAAAAACGCGTATACGGACATATAAATTTTCGGCCCACAATTGCCTTATACCAAACGTAGAGAATCGGTTTTTGCATGTTATTTGCGAAAGTATAAGAGCTATCGCCACGAAACTTTGCAGACTGTTAGGGTCCATGGGGCCGAAACTGCCTGCACGAGGTGAGCTTCCTGGTGACGTAACGGACGTCAAAACGACGTCAACGGCAGCCCTATTTAACGTATACAGTACAGCAATAGGCGTACAATGGTGCGCTTCAGGTCGCGTATGAATTGTTAAAGCGGATTAAGGTGCCAAACGGTGCGTCCCCATGACCCCTAACACCCTGCCAAGGTTCAGTGATAAGTCGTTTATAGTATTCTCACAAACACCTAAAAACGCGAATACGGACAAATAAATTTTCGGCCCAAAATTGCATTATACAGGCCCGTAGAGAATCGGTTTTTGCATGTTATTGGCGAAAGTATAAGAGCTATCGCCGCGAAACTTGGCAGTCTGTTAGGGTCCATGGGGCCGAGACGGCCTGCACGAGGTGAGCTTCCTGGTGACGTAACTGACGTCAAAACGACGTCAACGGCAGAACTATTTAACGTATACAGTACAGCAATAGGCGAACATTGGTGCGCTTCAGGTCGCGTATGAATTGTTAAAGCGGATAAAGGTGACAAACGCTGCGTCCCCATGGCCCCTAACACCCTGCCAAGGTTCAATGATAAGTTGTTTATAGTATTCTCACAAACACGCAAAAACGCGTATACGGACATAGAAATATTCGGCCCAAAATTGCCTTATACAGGCCCTTGAAGAATCGGTTTTTGCATGTTATTGGCGAAAGTATAAGAGCTATCGCCACGAAACTTAGCAGTTTTTTAGGGTCCATGGGGCCGAGACTGTCTGCACGAGGTGAGCTTCCTGGTGACGTAACTGACGTCAAAACGACGTCAAAGGCAGCACTATTTAACGTATTCAGTACAGCAATAGGCGTACATTGGTTCGCTACACGTCGCGTAGGAATTCTTAACGTGGATACAGGTGCCAAACGGTGCGTCCTCATGACCCCTAACACCCTGCAAAGGTTCAGTGATAAGTCGTTTATAGTATTCTCACAAACACCCAAAAACGCGAATACGGACAATGAAATTTTCGGGACAAAATTGCATTATACACTCCCGCAGGGAATCGGTTTTTGCATGTTATTGGCGAAAGTATAAGAGCTATCGCCACGAAACGTGGCAGTCTGTTAGGGTCCATGGGGCCGAGACTGCCTGCACGAGGTGAGCAACCTGGTGACGTAATTGACGTCAAAACGACGTCAAATGCAGCCCTATGCAATGTAAAATGTACAACAATAGGCGTACATTGGTGCGCTTCAGGTCGCGTATGAATTGTTAACGCGGATACAGGTGCCAAACGGTGCCTCCCCATGACCCCTAATACCCTGCGAAAGTTCAATGATAAGTCGTTTATAGTATTCTCATAAACACGCAGAAACGCGTATACTGACATAGTAATTTTCGGCCCAAAATTGCATCATACTGGCCGATAGAGAATGGGGTTTTGCATGTTATTGGCGAAAGTATAAGAGCTATCGCCACGAAACTTGGCAGTCTGTTAGGGTCCATGGGGCCGAGACTGCCTGCACGAGGTGAGCTTCCTGGTGACGTAACTGACGTCAAAACGACGTCAAAGGCAAGCAGTATTTAACATATACATTACAGCAATAGGAGTTAATTGGTGCGATTCAGGTCGCGTATGAATTGTTAACGTGCATACAGGTGCCAAACGGTGCATCAGCATGACCCCTAACACCCTGCCAAGGTTCAATGATAAGTCGTTTATAGTATTCTCACAAACACGCAAAAACGCGTATACGGACATAGAAATTTTCGGGCCAAAATTGCATTATACAGGCATTTGGGGAATCGGTTTTTGCATGTTATTGGCGAAAGTATAAGAGCTATCGCCACGAAACTTGGCAGTCTGTTAGAGTCCATGGGGCCGAGACTGCCTGCACGAGGTGAGCTTCCTGGTGACGTAACTGACGTCAAAACGACGTCAACGGCAGCCCAACTTAACGTATAAAGTACAGCAATTGTAGTACATTGGTGCGCTTCAGGTCGCGTATGAATTGTTAACGTAGATACAGGCGCCAAGCGGTGCTTCCCCCTGACCCCTAACAACTTGCCAAGGTTCAATGATAAGTCGTTTATAGTATTCTCACAAACACGCAAAAACGCGTGTACGGACATAGAAATTTTCGGGACAAAATTGCATTAAAAAGGCCCTTGGAGAATCGGTTTTTGCATGTTATTGGCGAAAGTATAAGAGCTATCGCCACGAAACTTGGCAGTCTGTTTGAGTCCGTGGGGCCGAGACTGTCTGCACGAGGTGAGCTTCCTGGTGACGTAACTGACGTCAAAACGACGTCAACAGCAGCCCAACTTAACGTTTACAGTACAGAAATAGGAGTACATTGGTGCGCTTCAGGTCGCGTATGAATTGTTAACGTGGATACAGGTGCCCAACGGTGCGTCCCCATGACCCCTAACACCCTGCCAAGGTTCAATGATAAGTCGTTTATAGTATTCTCACAAACACGCAAAAACGGGTATACGGACATATAAATTTTCGGCCCACAATTGCCTTATACCAAACGTAGAGAATCGGTTTTGCATGTTATTTGCGAAAGTATAAGAGCTATCGCCACGAAACTTTGCAGACTGTTAGGGTCCATGGGGCCGAAACTGCCTGCACGAGGTGAGCTTCCTGGTGACGTAATGGACGTCAAAACGACGTGAACGGCAGCCCTATTTAACGTATACAGTACAGCAATAGGCGTACATTGGTGCGATTCAGGTCGCGTATGAATTGTTAAAGCGGATAAAGGTGCCAAACGCTGCGTCCCCATGACCCCTAAAACCATGCCAAGGTTCAATGATAAGTCGTTTATAGTATTCTCACAAACACGCAAAAACGCGTATACGGACATATAAATTTTCGGCCCACAATTGCCTTATACCAAACGTAGAGAATCGGTTTTTGCATGTTATTTGCGAAAGTATAAGAGCTATCGCCACGAAACTTTGCAGACTGTTAGGGTCCATGGGGCCGAAACTGCCTGCACGAGGTGAGCTTCCTGGTGACGTAACGGACGTCAAAACGACGTCAACGGCAGCCCTATTTAACGTATACAGTACAGCAATAGGCGTACAATGGTGCGCTTCAGGTCGCGTATGAATTGTTAAAGCGGATTAAGGTGCCAAACGGTGCGTCCCCATGACCCCTAACACCCTGCCAAGGTTCAGTGATAAGTCGTTTATAGTATTCTCACAAACACCTAAAAACGCGAATACGGACAAATAAATTTTCGGCCCAAAATTGCATTATACAGGCCCGTAGAGAATCGGTTTTTGCATGTTATTGGCGAAAGTATAAGAGCTATCGCCGCGAAACTTGGCAGTCTGTTAGGGTCCATGGGGCCGAGACGGCCTGCACGAGGTGAGCTTCCTGGTGACGTAACTGACGTCAAAACGACGTCAACGGCAGAACTATTTAACGTATACAGTACAGCAATAGGCGAACATTGGTGCGCTTCAGGTCGCGTATGAATTGTTAAAGCGGATAAAGGTGACAAACGCTGCGTCCCCATGGCCCCTAACACCCTGCCAAGGTTCAATGATAAGTTGTTTATAGTATTCTCACAAACACGCAAAAACGCGTATACGGACATAGAAATATTCGGCCCAAAATTGCCTTATACAGGCCCTTGAAGAATCGGTTTTTGCATGTTATTGGCGAAAGTATAAGAGCTATCGCCACGAAACTTAGCAGTTTTTTAGGGTCCATGGGGCCGAGACTGTCTGCACGAGGTGAGCTTCCTGGTGACGTAACTGACGTCAAAACGACGTCAAAGGCAGCACTATTTAACGTATTCAGTACAGCAATAGGCGTACATTGGTTCGCTACACGTCGCGTAGGAATTCTTAACGTGGATACAGGTGCCAAACGGTGCGTCCTCATGACCCCTAACACCCTGCAAAGGTTCAGTGATAAGTCGTTTATAGTATTCTCACAAACACCCAAAAACGCGAATACGGACAATGAAATTTTCGGCCCAAAATTGCATTATACACTCCCGCACGGAATCGGTTTTTGCATGTTATTGGCGAAAGTATAAGAGCTATCGCCACGAAACGTGTCAGTCTGTTAGGGTCCATGGGGCCGAGACTGCCTGCACGAGGTGAGCTGCCTGGTGACGTAATTGACGTCAAAACGACGTCAAATGCAGCCCTATGCAATGTAAAAAGTACAACAATAGGCGTACATTGGTGCGCTTCAGGTCGCGTATGAATTGTTAACGCGGATACAGGTGCCAAACGGTGCCTCCCCATGACCCCTAATACCCTGCGAAAGTTCAATGATAAGTCGTTTATAGTATTCTCATAAACACGCAGAAACGCGTATACTGACATAGTAATTTTCGGCCCAAAATTGCATCATACTGGCCGATAGAGAATGGGGTTTTGCATGTTATTGGCGAAAGTATAAGAGCTATCGCCACGAAACTTGGCAGTCTGTTAGGGTCCATGGGGCCGAGACTGCCTGCACGAGGTGAGCTTCCTGGTGACGTAACTGACGTCAAAACGACGTCAAAGGCAAGCAGTATTTAACATATACATTACAGCAATAGGAGTTAATTGGTGCGATTCAGGTCGCGTATGAATTGTTAACGTGCATACAGGTGCCAAACGGTGCATCAGCATGACCCCTAACACCCTGCCAAGGTTCAATGATAAGTCGTTTATAGTATTCTCACAAACACGCAAAAACGCGTATACGGACATAGAAATTTTCGGGCCAAAATTGCATTATACAGGCATTTGGGGAATCGGTTTTTCCATGTTATTGGCGAAAGTATAAGAGCTATCGCCACGAAACTTGGCAGTCTGTTAGAGTCCATGGGGCCGAGACTGCCTGCACGAGGTGAGCTTCCTGGTGACGTAACTGACGTCAAAACGACGTCAACGGCAGCCCAACTTAACGTATAAAGTACAGCAATTGTAGTACATTGGTGCGCTTCAGGTCGCGTATGAATTGTTAACGTAGATACAGGCGCCAAGCGGTGCTTCCCCCTGACCCCTAACAACTTGCCAAGGTTCAATGATAAGTCGTTTATAGTATTCTCACAAACACGCAAAAACGCGTGTACGGACATAGAAATTTTCGGGACAAAATTGCATTAAAAAGGCCCTTGGAGAATCGGTTTTTGCATGTTATTGGCGAAAGTATAAGAGCTATCGCCACGAAACTTGGCAGTCTGTTTGAGTCCGTGGGGCCGAGACTGTCTGCACGAGGTGAGCTTCCTGGTGACGTAACTGACGTCAAAACGACGTCAACAGCAGCCCAACTTAACGTTTACAGTACAGAAATAGGAGTACATTGGTGCGCTTCAGGTCGCGTATGAATTGTTAACGTGGATACAGGTGCCAAACGGTGCGTCCCCATGACCCCTAACACCCTGCCAAGGTTCAATGATAAGTCGTTTATAGTATTCTCACAAACACGCAAAAACGGGTATACGGACATATAAATTTTCGGCCCACAATTGCCTTATACCAAACGTAGAGAATCGGTTTTGCATGTTATTTGCGAAAGTATAAGAGCTATCGCCACGAAACTTTGCAGACTGTTAGGGTCCATGGGGCCGAAACTGCCTGCACGAGGTGAGCTTCCTGGTGACGTAATGGACGTCAAAACGACGTGAACGGCAGCCCTATTTAACGTATACAGTACAGCAATAGGCGTACATTGGTGCGATTCAGGTCGCGTATGAATTGTTAAAGCGGATAAAGGTGCCAAACGTTGCGTCCCCATGACCCCTAAAACCATGCCAAGGTTCAATGATAAGTCGTTTATAGTATTCTCACAAACACGCAAAAACGCGTATACGGACATAGAAATATTCGGCCCAAAATTGCATTATACAGGCTCTTGAAGAATCGGTTTTTGCATGTTATTGGCGAATGTATCAGAGCTATCGCCACGAAACTTCGCAGTATTCTAGGGTCCATGGGGCCGAGACTGCCTGCACGAGGTGAGCTGCATGGTGACGTAACTGACGTCAAAACGACGTCAAATTCAGCCCTATTTAACGTATACAGTACAGCCATAGGCGTACATTGGTTCGCTACACGTCGCGTAGAAATTGTTAACGTGGATACAGGTGCCAAACGGTGCGTCCCCATGACCACTAACACCCTGCCAAGGTTCAATGATAAGTCGTTTATAGTATTATCACAAACACCCAAAAACGCGAATACACACAAGGAAATTTTCTTCCCAAAATTAGCATTATACAGGCCCGTAGGGAATCGGTTTTTGCATGTTATTGGCGAAAGTATAAGAGCTATCGCCACGAAACGTGGCAGTCTGTTAGGGTCCATGGGGCCGAGACTGCCTGCACGAGGTGAGCTACCTGGTGACGTAATTGACGTCAAAACGACGTCAAAGGCAGCCCTATGTAATGTATACAGTACAACAATAGGCGTACATTGGTGCGCTTCAGGTCGCGTATGAATTGTTAACGCGGATACAGGTGCCAAACGGTGCCTCCCCATGACCCCTAATACCCTGCCGAAGTTCAATGATAAGTCGTTTATAGTATTCTCATAAACACGCAAAAACGCGTATACAGACATAGAAATTTCGGCCCAAAATTGCATCATACAGGCCCGTAGAGAATGGGGTTTTGCATGTTATTGGCGAAAGTATAAGAGCAATCGCCACGAAACTTGGCAGTCTGTTAGGGTCCATGGGGCCGAGACTGCCTGCACGAGGTGAGCTTCCCGGTGACGTAACTGACGTCAAAACGACGTCAACAGCAGCCCAACTTAACGTATACAGTAGAGCAATAGGAGTACATTGGTGCGCTTCAGGTCGCGTATGAATTGTTAACGTGGATACAGGTGCCAAACGGTGCGTCCCCATGTCCCCTTACACCCTGCTAAGGTTCAATGATAAGTCGTTTATAGTATTCTCACAAACACGCAAAAACGCGAATACTGACAAATAAATTTTCGGCCAAAATTGCATTATACTGGCCAGTAGAGAATCGGTTTTTGCATGTTATTGGCGAAAGTATAAGAGCTATAGCCTCGAAACTTGAAAGCCTGTTACGGTCCATGGGGCCGAGACTGCCTGCACGAGGTGAGCTTCCTGGTGACGTAACTAACGTCAAAAACGACGTCAACGGCAGCCCTATATAACGTATACATTACAGCAATAGGCGTACATTGGTGCGCTTCAGTTCGCGTATGAATTGTTAACGCGGATACAGGTGCCAAACGGTGCGTCCCCATTACCCCTAACACCCTGCCAAGGTTCAATGATAAGTCATTTATTCTATTCTCTCAAAAACGCAAAAACGCGCATACGGACATAGACATTTTCGGCCACAAATTGCCTTATTCAGGCCCGTAGAGAATCGGTTTTTGCATGTCATTGGCGAAAGTATAAGAGCTATCGCCACGAAACTTGGCAGTCTGTTAGGGTCCATGGTGCCAAGACTGACTGCATGAGGTGAGCTTCCTGGTGACGTAACTGACGTCAAAACGACGTCAAAGGTAGCCCTATGTAATGTATACATTACAGCAGTAGGCGTACATTGGTGCGCTTCAGGTCGCGTATGAATTGATAACGCGGATACAGATGCCAAACGGGGCCTGCCCATAACCCCTAACACTCTGCCAAAGTTCAATGATAAGTCGTTTATAGTATTCTCACAAACACGCAAAAACGCGTATACGGACATAGAAATGTTCGGCCCAAAATTGCCTTATACATGCCCGTCGAGAATCGGTTTTTGCATGTTATTGGCGAAAGTATAAGAGCTATCGCCACGAAACTCGGCAGCATTTTAGGGTCCATGGGGCCGAGAATGCCAGCACCAGGTGAGCTTCCTGGTGACGTAACTGACGTCAAAACGACGTCAAAGGCAGCCCTATTTAACGTATACAGTACAGAAATAGGCGTACATTGGTTCGCTACACGTCGCGTAGGAATTGTTAACGTGGATACAGGTGCCAAACGGTGCGTCCCCATGACCCTTAACACTCTGCCAAGGTTCAATGATAAGTCGTTTATAGTATTCTCACAAACACGCAAAAACGCGAATAGGGACATAGAAATTTTCGGCCCAAAATTGCCTTATGTAGGCCGGTAGAGAATCGGTTTTTGCATGTTATTGGCGAAATTATAAGAGCTATCGCCACGAAACTTGGCAGTCTTTTAGGGTCCATGGGGCCGAGACTGCCTGCATGAGGTCAGCTACCTGGAGACGTAACTGACGTCAAAACGACGTCAAAGGCAGCCCTATTTAACGTATACAGTACAGCAATAGGCGTACATTGGTGCGCTTCAGGTCGCGTATGAATTGTTAACGTGGATACAGGTTCCAAACGGTGCGTCCCCATGACCCCTAACACCCTGCCAACGTTCAATGATAAGACGTTTATAGTATTCTCACAAATACGCAAAAACACGTATACGGACATTGAAATGTTCGTCCCAAAATTGTCTTATACATGCCCGTCGAGAATCGGGTTTTGCATGTTATTGGCGAAAGTATACGAGCTATCGCCACGAAACTTGGCAGTCTGATAGGGTCCATGGGGCCGAGACAGCTTGCACGAGGTGAGCTTCCTGGTAACGTAACTGACGTCAAAACGACGTCAACGGCAGCCCTATTTAACGTATGCAGTACAGCAATAGGCGTACATTGGTGTGCTTCAGGTCGCGTATGAATTGTTAACGTGGATACATGTGCCAAACGGTGCGTCCCCATGACCCCTAACACCCTGCCAAGGTTCAATGATAAGTCGTTTATAGTATTCTCACAAACACCCAAAAACGCGAATACGGACAAAGAAATTTTCGGCCCAAAATTGCATTATACAGGCCCGTAGGGAATCGGTTTTTGCATTTTATTGGCGAAAGTATAAGAGCTATCGCCACGAAACGTGGCAGTCTGTTAGGGTCCATGGGGCCGAGACTACCTGCACGAGGTGAGCTACCTGGTGACGTAATTGACGTCAAAACGACGTCAAAGGCAGCCCTATGTAGTGTATACAGTACAACAATAGGCGTACATTGGTGCGCTTCAGGTCGCGTATGAATTGTTAACGCCAATACAGGTGCCAAACGGTGCGACCACATGACCCCTAACACCCTGCCAAGGTTCAATGATAAGTCGTTTATAGTATTCTCACAAACACGCAAAAGCGCGTATACGTACCTAGAAAATTTCGGACCAAAATTGCCTTAAAAAGGCCCGTAGAGAATCGGTTTTTGCATGTTATTGGCGAAACTATAAGAGCTATCGCCACGATACTTGTCAGTCTGTTAGGGTTCATAGAGCCGAGAATGCCTGCACGAGGTGAGCTTCCTGGTGTCGTAACTAACGTCAAAACAACGTCAACGACAGCCCTATTTAACGAATACAGTACAGCAATAGGCGTACAATGGTGCGCTTCAGGTCGCGTATGAATTGTTAACGTGGATAAAGGTGCCAGACGGTGCGTCCCTTGACCCCTAACACCCTGCCAAGGTTCAATGATAAGTCGTTTATTCTATTATCACAAATACGCAAAAACGCGCATACGGACATAGACATTTTCGGCCACAAATTGCCTTATACAGGCACGTAGAGAATCGGTTTTTGCATGTTATTGGCGACAGTATAAGAGCTATCGCCACGAAACTTGGCAGTCTGTTAGAGTCCATGGGGCCGAGACTGCCTGCACGAGGTGAGCTTCCTGGTGACGTAACTGACGTCAAAACGACGTCAACGGCCTCCGTACTTAACGTATACATTACAGCAAGAAGTGTACATTGGTGCGCTTCAGGTCGCGTATGGATTGTTAAAGCGGATAAAGGTGCCAAACGCTGCGTCCCCATGACCCCTAACACCCTGCCAAGGTTCAGTGATAAGTCGTTTATAGTATTCTCACAAACACCTAAAAACGCGAATACGGACAAATAAATTTTCGGCCCAAAATTGCATTATACAGAACCGTAGAGAATCGGTTTTTGCATGTTATTGGCGAAAGTATAAGAGCTATCGCCACGAAACTTGGCAGTCTGTTAGGGTCCATGGGGCCGAGACTGCCTGCACGAGGTGTGCTTCCTGGTGACGTAACTGACGTCAAAACGACGTCAACGGCAGCCCTATTTAACGTATACAGTACAGCAATAGGCGTAAATTTGTGCGCTTCAGGTCGCGTATGAATTGTTAACGTGGATAAAAGTGCCAAACGGTGCGTCCCTTGACCCCTAACACCCTGCCAAGGTTCAATGATAAGTCGTTTATAGTATTCTCACAAACACGCAAAAACGCGAATACGGACATATAAATTTTCGGCCCACAATTGCCTTATACCAAACGTAGAGAATAGGTTTTGGCATGTTATTTGCGAAAGTATAAGAGCTATCGCCACGAAACTTTGCAGACTGTTAGGGTCCATGGGGCCGAAACTGTCTGCACGAGGTGAGCTTCCTGGTGACGTAACGGACGTCAAAACGACGTCAACGGCAGCCCTATTTAACGAATACAGTACAGCAATAGGCGTACATTGGTGCGCTTCAGGTCGCGTATGAATTGTTAAAGCGGATAAAGGTGCCAAAGGCTGCGTCCCCATGACCCCTAACACCCTGCCAAGGTTCAATGATAAGATGATTATAGTATTCTCACAAACACGCAAAAACGCGTATACGGACATAGAAATATTCGGCCCAAAATTGCCTAATACAGGCCCTTGAAGAATCAGTTTTTGCATGTTATTGGCGAAAGTATAAGAGCTATCGCCACGAAACTTCGCAGTTTTTTAGGATCCATGGGGCCGAGACTGCCTGCACGAGGTGAGCTTTCTGGTGACGTAACTGACGTCAAAACGACGTCAACAGCAGCCCAACTTAACGTATACGGTACAGCAATCGGAATACATTGGTGCGCTTCAGGTCGCGTATGAATTGTTAACGTGGAAACAGGTGCCAAACGGTGCGTCCCCATAACCCCTAATACCCTGCCAAAGTTCAATGATAAGTCGTTTATAGTATTCTCATAAACACTCAAAAACGCGTATACAGACATAGAAATTTTCGGCCCAAAATTGCATCATACAGGCCCGTAGAGAATGGGGTTTTGCATGTTATTGGCGAAAGTATAAGAGCTATCGCCACGAAACGAGGCAGTCTGTTAGGGTCCATGGGGCCGAGACTGCCTGCACGAGGTGAGCTTCCTGGTGACGTAACTGACGTCAAAACGACGTCAAAGGCAAGCGGTATTTAACATATACATTACAGCAATAGGGGTTCATTGGTGCGCTTCAGGTCGCGTATGAATTGTTAAGGTGCATACAGGTGCCAATCGGTGCATCCGCATGACCCCTAACAGCCTGCCAAGGTTCAATGATAAGTCGTTTATAGTATTCTCACAAACACGCAAAAACGCCTATACGGACATATAAATTTTCGGGCCAAAATTGCATTATACAGGCCCTTGGAGAATCGGTTTTTGCATGTTATTGGCGAAAGTATAAGAGCTATCGCCACGAAACTTGGCAGTCTGTTACACTGCATGGGGCCGAGATTGTCTGCACGAGGTGAGCGTCATGGTGACGTAACTGACGTCAAAACGACGTCAACGGCAGCCCAACTTAACGAATACAGTACAGCAATAGGAGTACATTGGTGCGCTTCAGGTCGCGTATGAATTGTTAACGTGCATACAGGTGCCAAGCGGTGCGTCCCCATGACCCCTAACACCCTGCCAAGGTTCAATGATAAGTCGTTTATAGTATTCTCACAAACACGCAAAAACGCGTATACGAACATTGAAATTTTCGGGCCAAAATTGCATTATACAGGCCCTTGGAGAATCGGTTTTTGCATGTTATTGGCGAAAGTATAGAGTCCATGGGGCCGAGACTGTCTGCACGAGGTGAGCTTCCTGGTGACGTAACTGACGACAAAACGACGTCAACAGCAGCCCAACTTAACGTTTACAGTACAGCAATAGAAGTACATTGGTGCGCTTCAGGTCGCGTAGGAATTGTTAAGGTGGATACAGGTGCCAAACGGTGCGTCCGCATGACCCCTAACACCCTGCTAAGGTACAATGATAAGTCGTTTATAGTATTCTCACAAACACGCAAAAACGCGTATACGGACATAGAAATATTCGGCCCAAAATTGCCTTATACAGGACCTTGAAGAATCGGTTTTTGCATGTTATTGGCGAAAGTATAAGAGCTAGCGCCACGAAACTTCGCAGTATTTTAGGGTCCATGGGGCCGAGACTGCCTGCACGAGGTGAGCTTCATGGTGAGGCAACTGACGTCAAAACGACGTCACAGGCCGCCCTATTTAACGTATACAGTACAGCAATAGGCGTACATTGGTTCATTACACGTCGCGTAGGAATTGTTAACGTGGATACAGGTGCCAAACGGTGCATCCGCATGACCCCTAACACCCTGCCAAGGTTCAATGATAAGTCGTTTATAGTATTCTCACAAACACGCAAAAACGCGTATACGGACGTAGAAATTTTCGGGCCAAAATTGCATTATACAGGCCCTTGGAGAATCGGTTTTTGCATGTTATTGGCGAAAGTATAAGAGCTATCACCACGAAACTTGGCAGTCTGTTAGAGTCCATGGGGCCAAGATTGCCTGCACGAGGTGAGCTTCCTCGTGACGTAACTTACGTCAAAACGACGTCAACGGCAGCCCAACTTAACGTATACAGTGAAACAATAGGAGTACATTGGTGCGCTTCAGGTCGCGTATGAATTGTTAACGTAGATACAGGTCCCAAGCGGTGCGTCCCCATGACCCCTAACACCGTGCCAAGGTTCAATGATAAGTCGTTTATAGTATTCTCACAAACACGCAAAAACGCGTATACGGACATAGAAATTTGCGGGCCAAAATTGCATTATCCAGTCCCGTGGAGAATCGGTTTTTGCATGTTATTGGCGAAAGTATAAGAGCTATCGCCACGAAACTTGGCAGTCTGTTAGAGTCCATGGGGTCGAGACTGTCTGCACGAGGTGAGCTTCCTGGTGACGTAACTGACGTCAAAACGACGTCAACAGCAGCCCAACTTAACGTATACAGTACAGCAATAGGAGTACATTGGTGCGCTTCAGGTCGCGTATGAATTGTTAACGTGGATACAGGTGCCAAACGGTGCGTCCCCATGTCCCCTAACACCCTGCCAAGGTTCAATGATAAGTCGTTTATAGTATTCTCACAAATACGCAAAAACGCGTATACGGACATACACATTTTCGGCCCACAATTGCCTTATACCAAACGTAGAGAATCGGTTTTTGCATGTTATTGGCGAAAGTATAAGAGCTATCGCCACGAACCTTGGCGGTCTGTTAGGGTCCATGGGGCCGAGACTGCCTGCACGAGGTGAGCTTCCTGGTGACTTAACTGACGTCAAATCGACGTCAACGGCAGCCCTATTTAACGTATACAGTACAGCAATAGGCGTACATTGGTGCGCTTCAGGTCGCGTATGAATTGTTAACGTGGACACAGGTGCCAATCGGTGCGATCCCATGACCCCTAACACCCTGCCAAGGTTCAATGATAAGTCGTTTATAGTATTCTCACAAACACGCAAAAACGCGAATACGGACAAAGAAATTTTCGGCCAAAATTGCAATATACTGGCCCGTAGAGAATCGGTTTTTGCATGTTATTGGCGAAAGTATAAGAGCAATCGCCTCGAAACTTGAAAGCCTGTTACGGTCCATGGGGCCGAGACTGCCTGCACGAGGTGAGCTTCCTGGTGACGTAACTAACGTCAAAAACGACGTCAACGTCAGCCCTATTTAACGTATACAGTACAGCAATAGGAGTACATTGGTGCGCTTCAGGTCGCGTATGAATTGTTAACGTGGATACAGGTGCCAGACGGTGCGTCCCTTGACCCCTAACACCCTGCCAAGGTTCAATGATAAGTGGTTTATAGTATTCTCACAAACACGCAAAAACGCGAATACGGACATAGACATTTTCGACCCAAATTGCCTTATATAGGCCCTTGGAGAATCGGTTTTTGCATGTTATTGGCGAAAGTATAAGAGCTATCGCCACGAAACTTGGCAGTCTTTTAGGGTCCATGGGGCCGAGACTGCCAGCACGAGGTGAGCTTCCTGGTTACGTAACTGACGTCAAAACGACGTCAAAGGCAGCCCTATTTAACGTATACAGTACAGCAATAGGCGTACATTGTTTCGCTACACGTCGCGTAGGAATTGTTAACGTGGATACAGGTGCCAAACGGTGCGTCCCCATGACCCTTAACACTCTGCCAAGGTTCAATGATAAGTCGTTTATAGTATTCTCACAAACACGCAAAAACGCGAATAGGGACATAGAAATGTTCGGCCCAAAATTGCCTTATACATGCCCGTCGAGAATCGGTTTTTGCATGTTATTGGCGAAAGTGTAAGAGCTATCGCCACGAAACTTGGCAGTCTGTTAGGGTCCATGGGGCCGAGACTGCCTGCACGAGGTGAGCTTCCTGGCGACGTAACTGACGTCAAAACGACGTCAAAGGCAAGCCCTATGTAACATATACAGTACAGCAATAGGCGTACATTGCACCAATGCTTCAGGTCGCGTATGAATTGTTAACGTGGATTCTGGTGCCAAACGGCGCATCCGCATGACCCCTAACACCCTGGCTAGGTTCAATGATAAGTCGTTTATAGTATTCTCACAAACACGCAAAAACGCGTATACGGACATAAACATTTTCGGCCCAAAATTGCCTTATTCATGCCCGTCGAGAATCGGTTTTTGCATGTTATTGGCGAAAGTATAAGAGCTATCGCCACGAAACTTGGCTGTCTGTTCCGGTCCATGTGGCCGAGACTGTCTGCACGAGGTGAGCTTCCTGGTGATATAAGTGACGTCAAAAGGACGTCAAAGGCAAGCCCTATTTAACATATAGAGTTCAGTAATAGGCGTACATTGGTGGGCTTCAGGTCGCGTATGAATTGTTAACGTGGATACAGGTGCCAAACGGTGCATCCGCATGACCCCTAACTCCCTGCCAAGGTTCAATGATAAGTCGTTTATAGTATTCACACCAACACGCAAAAACGCGCATACGTACATAGAAATTTTCGGCCCAAAATTGCCTTATGCAGGCCGGTAGAGAATAGGTTTTTGCATGTTATTGGCGAAAGTATAAGAGCTATCGCCACGAAACTTGGCAGTCTTTTAGGGTCCATGGGGCCGAGACTGCCTGCACGAGGTCAGCTACCTGGTGACGTAACTGACGTCAAAACGACGTCAACGGCAGCCCTATTTAACGTATACAGTACAGCAATAGGCGTACATTGGTGCGCTTCAGGTCGCGTATGAATTGTTAACGTGGATACAGGTTCCAAACGGTGCGTCCCCATGACTCCTAACACCCTGCCAAGGTTCAATGATAAGTCGTTTATAGTATTCTCACAAACACGCAAAAACGCGTATACGGACATAGAAATGTTCGTCCCAAAATTGCCTTATACATGCCCGTCGAGAATCGGTTTTTGCATGTTATTGGCGAAAGTGTAAGAGCTATCGCCACGAAACTTGGCAGTCTTTTAGGGTCCATGGGGCCGAGACTGCCAGCACGAGGTGAGCTTCCTGGTGACGTAACTGACGTCAAAACGACGTCAAAGGCAGCCCTATTTAACGTATACAGTACAGCAATAGGCGTACATTGGTTCGCTACACGTCGCGTAGGAATTGTTAACGTGGATACAGGTGCCAAACGGTGCGTCCCCATGACCCCTAACACCCTGCCAAGGTTCAATGATAAGTCGTTTATAGTATTCTCACAAACACGCAAAAACGCGAATAGGGACATTGAAATTTTCGGCAAAAAATTGCATTATACTGGCCCGTAGAGAATCGGGTTTTGCATGTTATTGGCGAAAGTATAAGAGCTATAGCCACGAAACTTGGCAGTATGTTAGGGTCCATGTGGCCGAGACTGCCTGCTCGAGGTGACCTTCTTGGTGACGTAACTGACGTCATAACGACGTCAACGGCAGCCCTATTTAACGTATACAGTACAGCAATAGTCGTACATTGGTGCCCTTCAGGTCGCGTATGAATTGTTAACGCGGATACAGGTGCCAAACGGTGCGGCCCCATGAAACCTGACACCCTGCCAAGGTTCAATGATAAGTCGTTTATAGTATTCTCACAAATACGCAAAAACGGGTATACGGACATAGACATTTTCGGCCCAAAATTGCCTTATACAGGCCCGTAGTGAATCGGGTTTTGCATGTTATTGGCGAAAGTATACGAGCTATCGCCACGAAACTTGGCATTCTGATAGGGTCCATGGGGCCGAGACTGCCTGCACGAGGTGAGCTTCCTGGTAACGTAACTGACGTCAAAACGACGTCAACGGCAGCCCTATTTAACGTATACAGTACAGCAATAGGCGTACATTGGTGCGCTTCAGGTCGCGTATGAATTGTTAACGTGGATACATGTGCCAAACGGTGCGTCCCCATGACCCCTAACACCCTGCCAAGGTTCAATGATAGTATTCTCACAAACACGCAAAAACGCGTATACGGACATGGAAATGTTCGGCCCAAAATTGCCTTATACATGCCCGTCGAGAATCGGTTTTTGCATGTTATTGGCGAAAGTATAACAGCTATCGCCACGAAACTTGGCAGTCTGTTAGGGTCCATGGGGCCGAGACTGCCTGCACGAGGTGAGCTTCCTGGTGACGTAACTGACGTCAAAACGACGTCAAAGGTAAGCCCTATCTAACATATACAGTACAGCAATAGGCGTACATTGGTGCGCTTCAGGTCGCGTATGAATTGTTAACGTGGATTCTGGTGCCAAACGGCGCATCCGCATGACCCCTAACACCCTGGCTAGGTTCAATGATAAGTCGTTTATAGTATTCTCACAAACACGCAAAAACGCGTATACGGACATAAACATTTTCGGCCCAAAATTGCCTTATTCATGCCCGTCGAGAATCGGTTTTTGCATGTTATTGGCGAAAGTATAAGAGCTATCGCCACGAAACTTGGCTGTCTGTTCCGGTCCATGTGGCCGAGACTGTCTGCACGAGGTGAGCTTCCTGGTGATATAAGTGACGTCAAAAGGACGTCAAAGGCAAGCCCTATTTAACATATAGAGTACAGTAATAGGCGTACATTGGTGCGCTTCAGGTCGCGTATGAATTGTTAACGTGGATACAGGTGCCAAACGGTGCATCCGCATGACCCCTAACACACTGCCAAGGTTCAATGATAAGTCGTTTATAATATTCACACCAACACGCAAAAACGCGCATACGTACATAGAAATTTTCGGCCCAAAATTGCCTTATGCAGGCCGGTAGAGAATCGGTTTTTGCATGTTATTGGCGAAAGTATAAGAGCTATCGCCACGAAACTTGGCAGTCTTTTAGGGTCCATGGGGCCGAGACTGCCTGCACGAGGTCAGCTACCTGGTGACGTAACTGACGTCAAAATGACGTCAACGGCAGCCCTATTTAACGTATACAGTACAGCAATAGGCGTACATTGGTGCGCTTCAGGTCGCGTATGAATTGTTAACGTGGATACAGGTGCCAAACGGTGCGTCCCCATGACCCCTAACACCCTGCCAAAGTTCAATGATAAGTCGTTTATAGTATTCTCACAAACACGCAAAAACGCGAATACGGACATAGAAATGTTCGGCCCAAAATTGCCTTATACATGCCCGTCGAGAATCGGTTTTTGCATGTTATTGGCGAAAGTGTAAGAGCTATCGCCACGAAACTTGGCAGTCTGTTAGGGTCCATGGGGCCGAGACTGCATGCACGAGGTGAGCTTCCTGGTGACGTAACTGACGTCCAAACGACGTCAACGGCAGCCCTATTTAACGTATACAGTACAGCAATAGGTGCACATTGGTGCGCTTCAGGTCGCGTATGAATTGTTAACGTGGATACAGGTGTCAAACGGTGCATCCGCATGACCCCTGACACCCTGCCAAGGTTCAATGATAAGTCGTTAATAGTATTCTCACAAACACGCAAAAACGCGCAAACGGACATAGAAATTTTCGGCCCAAAATTGCATTATACAGGCCGGTAGAGAATCGGGTTTTGCATGTTATTGGCGAAAGTATAAGAGCTATCGCAACGAAACTTGGCAGTCTGTTAGGGTCATGGGGCCGAGACTGTCTGCACGAGGTGAGCTTCCTGGTGACGTAACTGACGTCAAAACGACGTCAAAGGCAAGCCCTATTTTACATATACAGTACAGCAATAGGCGTACATTGGTGCGCTTCAGGTCGCGTATGAATTGTTAACGTGGATACATGTGCCAAACGGTGCATCCCCATGACCCCTAACACCCTGCCAAGGTTCAATGATAAGTCGTTTATAGTATTCTCACAAACACGCAAAAACGCGTATACGGACATGGAAATTTTCGGCCCAAAACCGCACCGCCGCGGCCACGCCATCTGACGTCGTTGACGCGCGGTGACGTCGCAAACGACGTCAACGCGTCACCTTTGACCCTGAATATTGCGGTCGTTTATGAATTCTTAACAACGAGTCCGGTGCCAAACGGGTTGGCTATAAAAGCGTGCCAAGTTTCAAGGCGCGAGCCCCAGGCGTTTGCGTATGGCACCGGTAAGACGCGTACATGCATAGCGCCAGTAGTGACGTCACACGCCCATCTCTCATACAGGGAATCGTTTTTGCGTGACATACGGCACAGCGTAAGAGCCAGCTCGATGAAACTTGGCACGTTTGTTGGGACTGTTGTAGCCTACAAAACCGCACTGCCGCGGCCACGCCAGCTGAGGTCGTTGACGCGCGGTGGCGTCGGAAACGACGTCAACGCGTCAACTTTGATCCTGAATATTGCGGTCGTTTATGAACTCTTAACAACGAGACCGGTGCCGAACGGGGCAGGCCGATGGGCCATAAAATACGTCCAAGTTTCAAGGCGCCAGCCTCAGGCGTTTGCGTATGGCAACGGTAGAACGCGTACATGCATAGCGATTTTCGGGGTCAAAGGTGATGTCCCATCTCTCATACAGGGAATCGTTTTGGCGTGACATACGGCAAAGTATAAGAGCCAGCTCGATGAAACTTGGCACGTTTGTTGAGACTGTTGTAGCCTACAAAACCGCACTGCCGCGGTTACGCCAACTAACGTCGTTGACGCGCGGTGACGTCGGAAACGACGTCAACGCGTCACCATTGACCCTGAATATTGCGGTCGTTTATGATCTCTTAACAACGAGACCGGTGCCGAACGGCGATGGGCTATAAAAACGTGCCAAGTTTCAAAGCGCTAGCCACAGGCGTTTGCGTATGGCACCGGTAAAACGCGTACATGCATTGCGATGTTCGGTTTCAAAGGTGACGTCCCATCTCTCATACAGGGCATAGTTTTTGCGTGACATACGGCAAAGTATAAGAGCCAGCTTGATGAAACTTGGAACGTTTGTTTGGACTATTGTAGCCTACAAAACCGCACCATCGTGGCTACGCCAGCCGACGTCGTTGACGCGCGGTGACGTCGGAAACGACATCAACGCGTCACATTTGACCCTGAATATTGCGGTCGTTTATGAACTCTTAACAACGAGACCGGTGTCAAACGAGGCCACCCGATGGGCTATAAAAGCGTGCCAAGTTTCAAGGCGCCAGTCCAAGGCGTTTGCGTATGGCACCGGTAAGACGCGTACATGCATAGCGCCCGTAGTGACGTCACACGCCCATCTCTCATACAGATAATCATGTTTGCGTGACATACGGCACAGTAGAAGAGCCAGCTTGATGAAACATGGCACGTTTGTTGGGACCATTGTAGCCTACAAAACCGCACCGTCGCGGCCACGCCAACCGACGTCGTTGACGCGCGGTGACGTCGGAAACGACATCAACGCGTCACATTTGACCCTGAATATTGCGGTCGTTTATGAACTCTTAACAACGAGACCGGTGCCAAACGGGTTGGCTATAAAAGCGTGCCAAGTTTCAAGGCGCTAGTCCCAGGGGTTTGCGTATGCCACCGGTAAAACGCGTACGTGCAAAGCGATGTTCGGGGTCAAAGGTGACGTCCCATCTCTCATACAGGGCATAGTTTTTGCGTGACATACGGCAAAATATAAGAGCCAGCTTGATGAAACTTGGAACGTTTGTTGGGACTTTTGTAGCCTACAAAACCGCACCGTCGTGGCCACGCCAACCGACGTCGTTGACGCGCGGTGACGTCGGAAACGACATCAACGCGTCACATTTGACCCTGAATATTGCGGTCGTTTATGAACTCTTAACAACGAGACCGGTGTCAAACGAGGCCACCCGATGGGCTATAAAAGCGTGCCAAGTTTCAAGGCGCCAGTCCAAGGCGTTTGCGTATGGCACCGGTAAGACGCGTACATGCATAGCGCCCGTAGTGACGTCACACGCCCATCTCTCTTACAGATAATCATGTTTGCGTGACATACGGCACAGTATAAGAGCCAGCTTGATGGAACATGGCACGTTTGTTGGGACCATTGTAGCCTACAAAACCGCACCGTCGCGGCCACGCCAGCCGACGTCGTTGACGCGCGGTGACGTCGGAAACGCGTCACCTTTGACCCTGAATATTGCGGTCGTTTATGAACTCTTAACAACGAAACCTGTGCCGAACGGGTACGCCTGATGGGCTATAAAAACGTGCCAAGTTTCAAGGCGCTAGCCCCAGGCGTTTGCGTATGGCACCGGTAAAACGGGTACATGCATAGCGATGTTCTGGGTCAAAGGTGACGTCCGATCTCTCATACAGGGCATCGTTTTTGCGCGACATACGGCAAAGTATAAGAGCCAGCTTGACGTCCGATCTCTCATACAGGACATCGTTTTTGCGTGACATACGGCAAAGTATAAGAGCCAGCTTGATGAAACTTGGCCCTTTTGTTAGGACTATTGTAGCCTACAAAACCGCACTGTCGCGGCAACGCCAGCCGACGTCGTTGACGCGCGGTGACGTCGGAACGGACGTCAACGCGTCACTTCTGACCCTGAAAATAACGATCGTTTATGAACTCTTAACAACGAAATCGGTGCGAAACGGGGCCGCCCGATGAACTATAAAACCGTGCCAAGTTTCAGGGTGCCACCCCCAGGCGTTTTGCGTTTGGCACCGGTAAAACGCGTACGTGCACAGCGCCCGTAGTGACGTCACACGCCCATCTCTCATACTGGGAATAGTTTTTGCGTGATATACGGCACAATATAAGAGCCAGCTTGATGAAACTTGGCACGTTTGTTGGGACTATTGTAGCCTACAAAACCGCACCGTCGTGGCCACGCCAGCCGACGTCGCTGACGCGCGGTGACGTCGGAAATGACGTCAACGCGTCACCTTTGACCCTGAACATAACGGTCGTTTATGAACTCTTAACAACGAGACCGGTGCCAAACGGGGCCACCCGATGGGCTATAAAAGCGTGCCAAGTTTCAAGGCGCCAGCCCCAGGCGTTTGCGTATGGCAACGGTAAAACGCGTACATGCATAGCTATGTTCTGGGTCAAAGGTGGCGTCCCATCTTTCATATAGGGAATCGTTTTTGCGTGACATACGGCAAAGTATAAGAGCCAGCTTAATGAAACTTGGCACGTTTGTTGGGACCATTGTAGCCTACAAAACCGCACCGTCGCGGCCACGCCATCCGCCGTCGTTGACGCGCGGTGACGTCGGAAACGACGTCAACGCGTCACCTTTGACCCTGAACATAACGGTCGTTTATGAACTCTTAACAACGAGACCGGTGCCAAACGGTGCCATCCGATGGGCTATAAAAGCGTGCCAAGTTTCAAGGCGCCAGCCCAAGGAGTTTGCGTATGGCAACGGTAAAACGCGTACATGTATAGCTATGTTCTGGATCAAAGGTGACGTCCCATCTCTCATACAGGGAATCGTTTTTGCGTGACATACGGCAAAGTATAAGAGCCAGCTCGATGAAACTTGGCACGTTTGTTGGGACTTTTGTAGCCTACAAAACCGCACCGTCGAGGCCGACGTCGTTGACGCGCAGTGACGTCGGAAAGGACGTCAACGCGTCTCCTTTGACCCTGAATATTACGGTCGTTTATGAACTCTTAAAAACGAGACCGCTGCCGAACGCGGCCACCTGTTGGGCTATAAAAACGTGCCAAGTTTCAAGGCGCCAGCCCCAGGCGTTTGCGTATGGCACCGGTAAAACGCGTACATGCATAGCGATGCTCAGGGTCAAAGGTGACGTCCCATCTCTCATACAGGTAATTGTTTTTGCGTGACATACGGCAAAGTATAAGAGCCAGCTTGATGAAACTTGGCACGTTTGTTGGGTCCAATTTGACCCTGCAAAACCGCACCGTCGTGGCTACGCCAGCTGACGTCGTTGACGCCGACGCGTCACCTTTGACCCTGAATATTAAGGTCATTTTTGAATTCTTATCGCCGAGACCGGTGCCAAACAGGTCGCCCCAATGGGGCTCTACAAACTTGCCAAGTTGCACGGCGCTAGCCCCAGGCGTTGACGTTCGTTGACCCCTCAGGCGTTGACGTTCGTTCTCCTGGAGAAAGTCATCAACGCGTCAAATTTGACCCTGTTCATTAAGGTCGTTTATGAATTCTTATCGCCGAGACCGGTGCCAAACGGGGCGCCCAGATGGGCTCTAAAAATCGACGTCAAGTCGCTGATTAATTCTTAACGTCCTGACCGGTGCCTAACGGGGCCCTCCGACGGGCTCTACAAACCTGCCTAGTTTCAAGGCGCTAGCGCCAGACGTTGGCACGCGGTGACGTAAAATCGACGTCAACGCTTTATTTCAAGCAAAACGTCTTTATATAATGTTAATTGTTTTATTTGTGTTTAGCAGTTTATGTGAAACTGCATCAATGGCTAACCGATGTTTACTTTACAGCGTCAACTAAGCAGTCAGAACCCCCCTGAACTCAATATCTTGCGTTATCTCGCCAGTCTCGTTACGCGTGATTTGACAATGTCGAAACGGAGAATTCTTTAGATACAGATCAAAATCTTTTTTTTTTAATATTCTGCAATAAACAAAATGCAAATACTGAATTGTTCTCAAATTGGCATTATTTGTTAAGTCTTCATCAATGAAACAGACATCACAATGAATGTATTACAATTTAGTGAAAAACATGCCTTAAATAGGTTAATGGATATGTGAACAGTTATGGTTATGAATATAAAAGGAGCAATGCTAAATGTAGTTCTCATGTAGTCGCAAAACGTCATGGCTAAATGTTTGTATTACAATTACTGACATTCAAAAGACATTGTGGTTTTTTAAATCTTTCACATCAAATAACAAGACCGGTGTTATAAGCTTAAAATAAGAGGGCCATGATGGCCCAAAGCGCTCACCTGAGAACTGGTACAGATGAAGACCATATTGTTGTGACAGGTTTGAAAATTAAGGTATCTGAACAATACGCAGAGGGGTATAGATCAGTTTTGATTTATAACCGGTAAATGCAATGGGCTAACTAAAGGATGAGTTGGATAATGGGTGTGCGGTTTTTTTTGCTAATGGTCTCAAATCATTTTTCTCGATATTCTTACCTGACCCTTTTTCATTAAGTCATTGACAATCCTGGAAAATGCAGAAACAGTAGATTGTGATGTCTTTTTCGCAAACAGTTTTGGAAAACTAGTTGCAAGGCGATCATTCCGATGGCTGTGCTATAAGGTAAAGTTTTGCTTTTCCTTTGATAATTTCCTGTCCCATGATAATAAATGATGTTAATGCAGGCTCTGAAGACATCAATGTTGCATGTACAAATAACTGCATGCAAGTCTTGCAACTGTTGGAAATCAAATTTTATCAATCAATTTTTATGGCCATGCGTAAACTGTGCAAGTTTGGTCAACATTGAATCAAAAATCGTGTGTGCTAGCCAATCATTGATAACTTGTTGATGTTTTTTCCAAACACAAGGGGCAATAACTCTGGTGTTTCTGGCCTGATCATGCTTATATTCGACTTCACCTGTAGTCTTACGTTCATAGACAAACTGTACACGATTGGTGAATATTAGATGAAAAATGAAGTCTCTGTCCTGAATAATGTCCATTTTTTGCATATCTTTTTCACAAACAAAGGGCAATAACTCAGGTGTTTCTGATCTGATCTTGCTTATATTCAACTTCAACTGTGATCTCGTGGTAATAGACAAACTGTGCAAGACTGGTGAAGATTGGATGAAAAATGAAGTCTCTATTCTGAATAATGTCCATTTTTGTGTATTTTTTTAATAAACAAAGGGCAATAATTCTGGTGTTTGAAACACGATCAGGCCCATTTTTGGCGTCTGCTGAGATCTGATGGTCACACTAACTGTGAAAGTTTGGTTCAAATTGGATGGAAAATAAAGACTATATGTTGGAAAAGGGCATTTTTGCACTTTTTTTAATGAAAAAGGGGCAATAACTCTGGAGTTATTGGTGTGATCTGACCGAATAACAATGCCATCCGAGATTTTATGGTCATACACAAACTGTGCAAGTTAGGTCAAGATTTGGACCAAATTGTTGACGGCATACGGACGACGCCGGAGAGGTCCCCTATACCAATAGCTCACCAAGCACTTTGTGCTCAGGTGAGCTAAAAATAATAATTCAAATAGTTTTTTTCTTATGAAACTAAATGTTAACCTTGGAGATCAGACTCTTATTAAACAATGCCGCGATGATAATACTGGTAAATGCTCCATGACATTTGTTCAGGTTGCATGAAATTAGTTGGTTCATTATCGAGAAAGATCTAGGATCTAAAAACGTACAGGGTGCTGCTAAAAAGGAGCAGGGGGGAAACTGGACATTTTCTAAAAATTTGCTAAATCCACGGTTTTCAGGAGTCCAATTCTAATTATGGTTTTTAAGCATAGTCGTTTCATTTGTAGTTGAATATTTGCAAAAAAGTTGTTAAATTTTAAAAGATATTCATAATTTCTGTGTTGACCAGCCCAGAGGGACACCAGGGGGAACCATATGGAGCAGCATGCAGCACCCTGCTATTTCATTCTAGATCTTTCCCTGAGCATTGGCTCAATGGCACACTCAGCAAGTGTTCTGCCTCCAAAACATCTCTGACCTGCAAAATGTATTGATCTACTAAAGAAACCCTCTAGCAATACGAAAGAAATACATTTATTGTCTTTTTATATTTTATTATTGATAATGACCATCACATTCACATAAAATAAAGTAAAGCAGTTTGTCAAAAAATGTATCGTTTATTAATACTTTTTTTGTAAAATAGGAAATGTAATGTGCATAATAAATATATGTCATAAATTTTCTGTCATTACCATTATAAAATACGATAAAGTGTTATAATTTTGTAGAGTATCTGTTATGATGCCAAACATGCATTTGAATTAAGAAACTACACATTGTATGCAGTATTTCATTTCAAGAAAAGAATTTGAATGCAGAGGAATCGTTATCCAAAGTTAAATTGTATTCATTAAATATATTAAACATGTTCTGTAAAGAGACTATGGTAGCATATTTCATTAAATAGTTTAACTAAAACACAAACGTAATCAACAGAATTTATAGGGTACACAATTAAACTCAGACAAGTTATTCATCATACGTCATCAACAAGTAATAAGTTTACAATAAAAGCCACATTGTAAATTTAAATTTTTTCTTAACTACAGAGAAGTCTTTAATAGCTGTGGTACGTGTGTCCTAAATAGCACACGCAGTGCTTACTGTATTATTAGTAACAGGAAAACCTGAATAACCACTGTATTTTCTTAATGGGATAAAATATCTGGTTTGGATAATAACAAGCTTGCGACCATACAATATTGCACACTTATCAACTTATAACACATGTTACGAGGGATTTACGATATAGCCGTATGATCAAGCACACTCTTCACTCTAGCACAACTTAAACAATTGAATTCAATGTTACTTAATAAACTGATACAAGAAAAGCACTTCTGCATGAAATACACTATAGAAGAACGAATAGGCAGTGTAACATTGACAACTGATTGCAAGAATTTTCGTATTTAAAAATGAAAATGAGGAGGATCTTATACCAACAAACAGAATAGTTTTCATCTCCAATGCCAACAGCTGCTGTACATGAATGTGTTTTCACACAGGATCAATTCAGTTCACTTCCAATACATCGTGAAACAATGACAGGAATTTACTGCCACACAGGTTGTAGGAATGTTATCTGCTGTGGCAAAGCAGGGGTCGTATTCCAGAAACATTTTAAGTAATATTTTATTATTTACCTTAAATTCAACATTTTATTTAGCTTTTTATTTAGTACAAACAGTACAATACACTTAGTATTTATTAATTATCAGCTGCATTATTAACAATTGTTTGTTTTACTGCAAATAGAGTCGCATATTTATTAGTAGCTATAAACGTGTCATTTTGAAATATTTAACTTCAGTGATAATATTTTAAAATAAATTTAAGATGCATCTGGAATACTACCCCAGGATGCCAGAACCACTAAACCGGCAAATGATGGAAAGCCTTTCAGTGTGTGCTTGGTTACAGAAAATATGACTTGATCACAATCATTCGCTGCTATATAACATTAAATTAATGTGAGTATTAAATAGTATTTCTTAAATATTGTCATTTATAATGCACCATAAAGGTTCATGCTGTGGAGCCATTAAGAAAGTATACAATAAATAACATCATAAAACATTATTGATGTCATACAACTGCTAAGGTCACATAAATGTTCATAAATTTCTGGCAATGGCAGTTTTTTCACCCAAAGTGTGAACAAATTCTCATAAAAATATAAATCAAGCAACAAACAACCAGATAACATTATCAAAATACTGACAGAAAAAATACAACGAAGCTTTAAAAAAAGACTTACATATTATGACAGCATGTCCTAAAAGTGTGCACATTATAAAGAAAAGTATGATCCATTAGGTGAAATTAGCATGAACAAGCTGATACTTATCAATGAAATCACTATCTGTCACATACCTAGGCACGACACCAATCACAAATCAATGATTTGAAAAAAGTAGAAAGATAGATAATAATTACACAATATTGATATAGTATTATAAGTAGTACACGGATGCACGATCCAGCAACAAGCATTCTCATGCATCAATGTTCAAATCAAAACGTTTCCAATACATTTTTCTAATCTTCCAAGAGAAGTAACTTTTATCTGCCAGTCCATAACACTGTTTCTTGATGCTGGATTTAATGCCAATGCCCTTACATCTCCTCATTTTGCTGAAGATTAACTTGTGAAAAGTCAAATTTGTCTCCCATAATTTTTTCATACAAATCTAAAACATCATCACATGTTGTTTCGAAATGGGAAGTAGCATCATACGATTTGGAGATGAACACCTGAAATGAAAATACACAACATGCTTCAAAAGCCATCAAAATTAACACTGGGCCAATGGCTGATGGCCAGAAATGTTGGTTGGAGAAGTTTATTTAAGAAAGGGCAGCAAAGTCAAAACCTTTCTCAGACAGAAATTTAACCAGTCAATTTCATTGTCATATTTTATTTCTAATAATCGGTCAACTACATGTGAATCAATAACACTTTTTTACACACAAAAAACTTGTAACGGGGCTTGTTTCAGAGGTATGGGGTGGATTTTGCTAGAGAGGGCATCCCTTATAAGGCCCCCTCTATGAAGAGTGTTAATGAATCCCCATCTGATTTAAATGTATAATGTATACATACAATTAGACTTATCATAACGAGTTAAGAGTTAATTTAACATTGTGCTAAACAAAAGTCAATAAGAACATCTCAGTATCTATTCAAACGTGCAATTAACTCATTGGATTTAAATCAACAAACGACTATTTTGGTACAATTTGTTTTGAAACTGTAGAGTACTAAAAAAATTTTCTCAAAAGACAATGAGTGAAAATACATCAGAATTAATCAATAAATAGTACCAGCGTTAAGTAATATTGCAAGTACACATATGTTTCACTTACATTAGAGCTCTGGGTACCCTCAATTTGTTCATACATGTCACTGACAGTAACAAACCTGAAATGGTGAAATATTTATTTATAACATTTCTTAAAATCTGAAAAGGGTTCACATATATATCTGTATGTTCTATTATGTTAAACAACATTTCCATTTTATTGTATACCTATTTCCAGATAAACATGATTCAGCAAACATATACAACAACATATGACATAAAGGGACTTAAAGCAATTAAACTTATCTTAGAACAGACAGTGGTGAGAAAGGCAAGAAATGCACATGCCAGTTTGCATGGTTGTAGGTATTAAACAAAACATGTCTCAAGTTGCATGTAATTTTTCATGATCATGCCATAGAGCAGAACTTCTAAGGTGCTGAAATATTAATAATCCCGAAGTGTAGTTGGGCTTACTTTTGTTCGATTGGTCCCAAAAGGTCTAGGCCTACTTGCAGCTCAGCCTCAGGATTTCCAGTCTCCACAGTCGTGCTCACAATGGCTAGGAAGAAACCCTTGGCCGCTATCTGGTGAGTGTACGACACCACACTCACATAGATGTCTGAAATACACAACCAGTGGCTAAGGTACATGTTGCAGAATTGAACAAAAGATGTTTGTAAAACATGTATGCCCCCCCACTTGCAGCCACGTTGTAAAAATATGTGCGATTGTTAGGAAAAAATTTTAATATGCAATCCCAAGCGAGGTCTCTATAAATGGTATCTATGTATGAAGTTTCATTATAATATCTCGATGCATTCTCAAGTTATTGAGCGGAGACCGTTTTTCTATTTTTAGTAATGGTGACCTTGACCTTGACCCCACCCACCCCATATGCAATCCCAAGCGAGGTCTCGATATAAGGTATCTATGTATAAAGTTTCATTAAAATATCTCGATGCGTTCTCAAGTTATTGAGCGGAAACCGTTTTTCTATTTTTAGCAATGGTGACCTTGACCTTTGACCTCAAACTGAATAGGCATCTTCCTTTCCTCCCAAGTAACCAGCATACCAACTTAAATGATCGTAGGTCAAAGCGTTCTCTAGATATCGTGCGGAAACGAAATGGTCTACGGACAGACCGACCTTCTGACAGACTGACCGACCGACGGACAGGTGCAATGCAATATACCGCCACTTCTTCAAACGGGGGGCATAATGAACACAATCACATTCTTATACTAAAATTATTGTGAATGAAAGCTTGATACAGGTGCCATTCCAGGTTCAGCTTTTTATAAAGTTCATGTAGAACTTAGTTGTACATAATACCAGTGCATTTTCTTATGTGTGAAATGCATGAATAGATAACAATGTTTAGGTAATTTATATTACAGTTTAGATCATTTATATTACAGCTTAACAGACCTGTTTAAACAAACATTTACACTGAGTTAAACTAGTAGTTTGATGGAGTAGCAGGGACATATGTTCCATAATACCGGTAAACTGATATTAATTGACGTTACGATGGACCGATGATTGACAGGTCGATTAGCCAATCACTCGCAGAACTGTAAAGCATGTGTTTCATCCACCATTTTGTCCGTCAAACTTACTAACATGTCGGACATTCCAGTATTTATTATATTTTTGTAGTCGCCCTTTGGTGGCGTGTAAACTTTAGAAAAAGTAAGAGAAAAGAATCTAAAAATAACGTGCATACGCGTAATGATGACGTAGATTTAGTTTACACAGTCACAGGATTTAAAAGCACAAGTGGTGTAGGAGATTTAAGATAATAAATTCGTAGATCTGTGTTAAAATGTCAAACTATCGAAAATGTACAGTGAAAGTATGTTCAGAAAGGGATTACTTATACGCAAGTGTTTTCTATATTGGTTAAACACGGTATTAATGTCAAAGCTAACATTTTTTCGGGAGCATCTTGATTCGTTCTACTGCTCACTCTATGAAATCGACATCAACTTTAAGACTGACAGAGGAAAATTCCAATCTAAGACAGATGTTCATTAATGTGCCGATCGGACACAAAACGACCAACCAAGAATCTAAAAGTGACCATTATGTGTACGAAAAACGATTGAAACAAACGTTCATATTTTGGTCATGAATACAAAATGGCGTCCGGGGAAAAGATAAAGAACGCTGTACTGTACACTTCATTAATTCTGAAAAACATTAGTGTGATTACCAGATACAAATACTTAGGCCTACATATAAAAACCATGTGTTTAATGAACAATTGCATAAAAAACATGTGTTTAATGAACAATTGCAATTAAATATTTGAGGGTAAAATGGATTTATATTGCAATTAGAGAACCGTTAAAGACAGCAAGAAAACGTATAAACAAAAGGAGACTAGCAACATCAACAAGTGAAAGCATCCACCTAATAAGTGGAATGAATAAAAAAGCTAAGGATAAATCAATACTTAGGATGATAAAATACGGTGTGGACCAAGATGACCAGCTCCAATGCCTAGTGGTTTTAACTTACCGCAGACATTGTCTGTTAGTCGTCTTGGTCAAATGCAACTGTAGAAAACACAAGCATCAAATGTAAGTTACTTCAATAATTTATATTAGGCCTATGTAACTGAAAAAACAACAACACACACTCACAATATAATAAAGAAACTGTATTTTTTTCCTTGTTTACATTTGCAGAAAGCTTTTGTCAGACGCGTTTCCGTTGATGTCGATCACATTATCAACATGTTAACTTTCTGACACCAATGTACTGGTATGGTAGATCTTCCTGTGAATTTCACGATTTCCTAAACGGTCATGCATCATTTTTTCACTGTAAAAGGCCGCACAAAAGCATATGGCTTGTGCTTGAAATACGAACCGACTGGCGGCTATCGATGCCATGTTGTTTTTTGACAGACATAAACAGAGTAGTCTCCCTTGAAATCGGTGGGCATGCTTTACTCAGCTCTGTCGTTAACGTCAATTACAAAACTAGATGTGTCTCAGACATGGATGCCCCACGACACGTTTGGACACAGACAAAGGGCGTGACGCCAACACTAATTTTGCCTCCACACATTTATTTTCATATAATATTATATTCTATAGAAGAAAACATGACAAAGGGCCATAATTCTGAAAAAAAAGAGCAAAACCTGCCCAGCAGTTAAAGAGGAGTTAAGTCCACAAAATTTCGGGACATTTATACATACATACAGACATACATATGGACGAACAAGTGCTTAATGCGTCCCACTTTGTGGGGGATAACAACAGTAACAACAAACGTAGTCTGTTACCATGCTTGCGATTGACTTGGTTCTGTGGGATAATGATTTGCACAGACAGAACATCCTTGGTGTTGGGAACTGGGTGATTCAAAATGCAGATAGCTCGCACAACCTGTAACATTGACAGGATGTTTGTGATATACAACAATAACATTATGTATTAGTTCTATTTTGAAAAAATCTTCATAAAATGTATAAATTACAGCAAGTGGGCCAAAGTGGCATTATATCGCACACCTTATTATCTTATTGATCTCACATGATCGACGTATCAGTGATGCCTTCCATTTGATAACGTATGCAGTTGACAAAATGAAAATTGAGGCTCAGAAAAGTACATGAAAGTGATTAATAGACATTATTTGAGGCAATTAATCAGACCAAGTTTCATGTTCATTGTACGAAAAATGAGGATTCTATGGCATCAAACATATTTTTGTATAATTTGACATTCTGAATAATTCTGTAAAATCATATGAACCATAATCAAAATTCCTCTTTGAGATTTCATAAATAAATTTAGGTTCTCAACTATCTGAATGGCCCTACTGTTGCTCCTTTTAGACTAACTACTTGGGGCATTTCTTTCGAAAACCAAAGGAAACCATGTCAAATGACTACACAAGTTGTCAATCCCAAACTTGGTCTAAACTTTAAATAAACAAATGAAAAAGCTTTTAAGATATGAGCTTAGATTATGATTGGTAAATATTAAAGTTTAAGACTATGGTTAGGACGCAGAAAACGGACAACTGAGCTCTACACTGAAGGAAACTATAACTGTGTGTCTACCTGTCCAGTCTTCTTGACCTTGTTTGGTGCATACGATGGATCACAGATGACTAGCTTACACCTGGCCACCTCCCCCTCTGACTCTACACCAATGACCTTGCCGTCGTCACCAAACTTGATGTTACACCCGGGCTTGTTTAACATGTACGTACCACCGTAGATGGCACTCAGTCTGTAATGAAATTTCAATATTCAGGGTCTTTAAATCTAGATGTAAATAATCAGTTTTTAATTAAGCCCCCCACCCCCCAAAAAAACTGGACAATCAAAGTCAAATTCATAAGAAATGTTTTACATCATTTGATCATTTCTTAAGAAACTGACTTGATGATAAGTACCATTTCTAAGAACAAAAACAATTTACATAAAAAATATTAATCCCTGCAAGTTTACATTGTTTTGGTCAGTAAAGAATTGAAAACCAATTAATTTTCATGCACAATTAAGTGATTCATTTAAAAGTTGTACAGGCAATCTCAAAGCAAATATAAGAGACACACCTAGCGAAGCCCTGGGGCAGTTCTCCAAGACCATACAAGGGGTACAGGTACGGCGACTTTCCAAACCTAGCCAGTGACTCGTAATACAGCTTGCCTCGCTCTACAAACTCAATCATTGGTGCTGACTTGTACCTAAATGAAGACAACAGACATCATAACTATAATCCTAATTCAACACATACACCTCCCTGTATAAAAGTATTGTAAATATATGTTATGCTGCATTACCAGTACACAGAACTGAAACATCTATTTGATAACGCGATATCCAAATGTAAGTGTTGGTCATCACTAGCAACTCTGAATGCCTTTAATATCACATTGCACACAGCATTAATACCAGTTCTTTCTTAAGCCAATCTATCTGACTGATGTATCATTAAACCCGAGTTATAAAACAAGTGAACCTTTCTATCTCAGACACATAAATGCTTCGAATTAATCTGCCAGAGTAAACGAAATATCTACTACATGTATCAAACTTTATTAAAAGATCTCGCAGGTGGAATGCTACTTACTCCTCGGAGCGGTACAGGGCAATGCCGTGCCCATTGAAGTCTTGTGTGTTCTCATCTAGACCAAACTTTGCAAACATTTCCTTGGCCATTGTCTGTTTGGGGTCCATTCCATTCCATGTCTTTGGATCATTTATGTCAAAGTTTTGTAGAAACTGGAAAAACTTGATGAAACGCCGTTTTTCAAATATACCCATCAGAGCTGGAAAATTAAATTGACATATCTTAATGTAACATGTAAGAAGTCATACATACATACACACTGAATAGCTCCTGACTTCAAAATGTGTTATAGACGAGAAAAGACATACTCACAAAAGAAACAAAGGTCATTGGTCATATATATAATATATGTAATATTTCAATTTTCAACAAACTTTTACTATTTATAGACAAAACTGAAATATACAACACGATAAAAATAAAACCAAAACAAGAGAGCGAAAGTCAAAATTAATAGCACAGAGAAAACAAGGCTTACTTACAAGTACTGAGTCCCTCCTTCTCATCGGCTGGAATCTTGTAAATCTTTCCTCCCTTGTACACGTAGCTGCCCTCAATGGATTTGAACTCCAGGTAGCGTGTGACCCCCGTGTGCACAAGCAGCTTCACTAGCTTTCCTGCAATACATAATCAGCGGCATTTATTTGCAATTCTAAACCTCCAACAACATCTTATTTATGGACAAACAAAAGAAATATTTGAACAAAGGATTTTTAATCAGGCTCATTGTTAGTACATGTAAAGGATCAAACCCGAATTTAAGCCACATGGGGATAGGTGCAAACAATGACTTGGGGAACCTATGGATTATGCACATATTATATAACATGTGCAAGTTCTTCATATTGCATAAAGTTTGTGGTGAAAAGTTCTATTGCAGAAATGGGTGTACAAATTCAGATTTTATAGAACGGTGAACATACTGTGTTGCATAAAACATCGTCTAATATGTATACTTTCTGACATGGTCATTAAAAATTACAATTGCCTTACCATTGGCCATGAGGAACTTTGGGATAAGATCCACATTCCAGTCTCTTCCACGACCCATCGACTCTGGCGGTGCCACTCCCATCTTAAAGTGCTTGTACACCTGAACACATATTTTGTTTTAAAACAACAATTCAAATGACGCAAGTGTACTTAACAGTTTGAAATACATTATATAACATATACCAGTACTTTATAAAAAGAAGATTCCATTCACATAAAACTACCTAAGAAACCTTCAAATCGTATGCTCTTATCATATGCATGGTTAAATGTACACATTTTTGTTATAACTTATAACAAGAGCATATTTGTCAGCAAGCCATTGGTTAAGCTATTAATATATTACAGCTGGTTAAGTGTTGAGTTTTTAACATCCCATAGAACTTATAACAATATATGACTTAATATGTTTACATTATGACTTTATGTACACATAGAACTTTGGAATTGGCAACACACAGAAAGTATGTCATATATTACATGATCTGTCATCAATAGCGCGACTGAAGTATTACATTATGAATGTTGGGGCAGCGTGATAATATGAAAAGACCGGTTTATTACCTGTTCAAGGGGAGTGAGTGAAGCACTCTCTCCACCATAGTAGTCGTTCCTGTCCATGTGAAGGACCTTCTTCTTGCTCACAGACATCAGCCCACTCATCACACATTCCTGATGTCAACAGTTTAAAAATTACAAGTTACAGTACTAGAAATGCAAGGTCTGAAATTTATTAACCTGATCTTGTTATTTGTACTATTGCTTCAGTGTTAATTACCTCTGCCATTCTGTGTATTTACTTGTGTGTTTGTGTGTTAGTGTTGTGTACACAAGTTATAGGGAAAGATCTAGAGCAAATTAGCAGGGCGCTGCACCCTGCTCCTTTTTGGTCCCCCCCTCCCCCCCTGCTGCCCCTCTGGGCTGGTCAACATAGAAATATTGAAGCTTTTTTGAAACTAACTATATTTTTGTAAGTATTCAATGACAAATGAATAACTATGTTTAAAAACTTAAATTAAAAGCATTTGACTCATAAAGGCACAGGATTTAGCAAATTCTTAGAAAATATCATAAATCTGGACCAGCTTTCCACTCTGCTCCTTTTTAGCAGCACCCTGTACCTTTTTAGGTCCTAAATCTTTCCCTACAAGTTATGAACAAGGCAAGGGAGGCAACCAATCACAGGAAATTTCAATTGAGAAAGGTTATTTGGTTAGAAGGGTTAGCTATCCAGGCGGAGGTCTTCCCTCTCTGAGTGCTTTCTATTTAAATCATGTATCATACATCAGCAGGCCTTTTTCTGACCTTTCTGGGAAAAAGTACCTTGGTTAAAATGGGAAATTCACGACGTAAAATTTTCAATATTGGGAAAAATTCTTATTGCTTAATCGTAAGTATAATGAAGAAATTTACAGTTTTAAATCAATAAATAAGAATTTAACAGCACTAATAATTTTAATTTAATTCTAAATTGTGATAAATACATCAGCAAGCTATGCAACCAAGAATTTGTAATCATATGCATGTCTCATTTCCTATAAGTATGTGTATATTTATAAAAAAGCATCACCAAATCTGACCAACTTCACCAAAATAAAATTGTGGGATCTACTGTCTACATGATTTAGTTTTAATGATGTGTCAATAAACATCATGTAGTGCCTACACTACGTAGGTCACGAAAATATGTGATAACTTGAAAAGAAATCTTTACCTCCTTATATTTAAATCGTTCCTTTAACTGGCACATCCACTTGTGTAAATAACAAAATATTTGCCCATAATTCATGTTAAATTTCATCATGATAGAAGACAAACAAATCGTTTTTCTTTGTGTTACCCATTTTAGTACACAGCTATTACAGTGTTCTCTCCTTGTAAACAATGTCAACAATAAAATTAGAGGATATCCAAATGTAAAGCCAGTATGAAAAAATCGGCTGTAAAGTATTGAAAAATCGTATTTTCACTTTCATTTTTGGAAAAAAATACAGATTTTTTACAATTGGGAATGTTGGGTCAGAATTGGGAAAAATTATGCACATTTGGCATTGGGAACGGGTCCGACTATCGGACCCGTGAGAGCAGTAGAAAAAGGCCTGATCAGTCACACTAGCTTGTGTTCACAATGCTTTAAAAAGATCGGCAAATACACAATGTACAACTGACATAAAAATGTGTCTCATCATGACAAAACAGGATGCATTTTATCACATTGTCAACAATAATTAATGTGTAAAATGGTCTACGTGAACTGTATACTGCATGTACAATTGTACATTATTCTTCAAATACACAAATTAAAGAAATGGTAGGGTGAAAGCTTATCATTGATTCACAAAAATGACCTACGTCGTCAAAAAAAACTTAATATATAATAATAACTGGAGTTTCTTATCCATCTGGCCACAACAAATCCTTGTTAACACAAATGGGAGTTTGGTCTAGACAAATTGATGAAGTCTCTAAGTTAGATACAAAAACACCACTTGCTTCAGATGGCAATTTGCCAATTGATGCTTAAACAGTAAACTTTGTACAATTATAGAGTCTACAGACAAAAGATAACTTTAGTATTTTCATAATCCTGACTTTACCTCGAATGAGGCAAGTTTTGCTGCATTTGTAAAAGAAGGAGTGACATGTACAGTGGCATAGCAACACAGCGTCAGATGCTTCAGTTTAAATGTTACAGTGTACTCAACAAAACCGAATTTATTGCATTGTCATCCGATTATCATTGCTGATGTTAGGAATTTTACTCTTTATTTCTGATTGTACAGTACTCCTATAGTATATATATGAGGTTATGAGGATATGATTATTCACTTAACAATGCTTCAACATGAAGTAACAACATTAATATTGTTGGGCACAGAATAAATTCTTGTTTGTTCTTGTTTGTTTGGATTTTTCGCCGTATTCAACAGTATTTCAGTCATATAACGGCTATCAGTTAACCTACTCACACTTTTCCTGGGTAAGCTGGTTTACCAGTACTAAGTGCATATTCTTATGCCAGTAACTGACAACTGCCCTACTTGAATCAGAGGTAGGTGGAGAATTACCGTAGAAATAATTTCATGACCAATCTCCACACAAGTAATGTGGCCGGGCTGGGAATCAAACCCGCGATCCTAGGATTTGTAGTCCAGCGCTCTACCGAGCTAGCTGGCCCGACCAGAATAAATTCTAAGTAAGTCGCCCTCCTGTCTAGTAAAATATTGTGGCCCTAAACGGTTATTTAAAAAAAATAATCTGTTTAGTAACTAAACAAAATGTTAACATGAGCGAAAATCTTTCATTTGCAAACAAATATGTAGCCACAAATTCTTCAAATATATAAAAAAAATCGATCTGTTTACACTCTTACAACGCGCACCTGCTCATGACACATTATAGTAATGCTTTCGGACCAATGCATTACAATCGATTATTTTAAGGTTATGGCCATTCATATAGGTTACCTTGATCACTATATAATGATTTCACAGTAACCAGATCTGGATCGTGTTTAGCCTCTGCGTTAATTTAATAGAGTACCTCGTTTTCGCTTCCGCATTTTCGTCAATGTCAACTAATTTCTCTGCAGTTTCTAATTTAAATTAAGTTTGGGCTTGTAAAATATGTTTTGGGCAAATACAAATTCTAGAATTACTGGCCCGAATGGCATGTAATTTATGAAAGTTAATTTCAAAGACTGCTAGTCCGTATGCTTTTAGTGCATGGCCATGAACATTTGTATTTTCTGGCTTGGTTGGTTATCAAATTTGGTAAATAAAAAAAAACATTTGCAGTATTAATACACAAATGTGACATAAGCATTTTCGAGGGACCTGAATATTCTTTCTACTTTAGATACTGGTTATTTTTCCAAGCAATTAATTAAAATGGGTTCATGTAAGTTTAAAGGCAAAAGAAACAACAGCAGAATGGCGCAAGAGTATCGATTTTGCAGGAATCGTGCATAAATGGGGGTGGGGTTGCCGTACAACCAGATCAACAAAAGGTTATTGTGGAAGTACCATATGAACCTTCTGCGAAACATTGTAATAAATGAGTCTAGTTACCGTTAGGCCTGTGCCAAGAACAATGACGTCGTATTCCTCATCCATTTTGAGTTATTTGTTTGGTCAATAAGGAGATAATTCACACCGGCTAGTCCAAAGTGTTCATTAAATGCGCATGAATACAGAACTGACGTCAGCTCATACAAAATAATATTATTTAACGCAAAATTCCGTCATAATTACTTTTATTTTAATAAAAATGCGATTATAGAAAATAATTAATGATTTTAGTCCTTTTAAATATATTAATACAATTGAATATTGCATATTTATTAACGGAATATTTTGTTTATTGTATCAAAATATTTTAGGTGTTGCAAGGCACTTCCTGTTTCCGAAAATGTTCAAGAAAATATTACATTGATTAGATTTGCAGGTTGGATAAGAATTTAAGAAGAGTTGGAAATAAGCAGTAAGTACATAGCAATTATATTTCAAAATGAAATGATGATTAATTGTAGTACATGGGGAAATTGTATTATAAATTGGGACCATTCTATTAAGTAAATAAGTTGCCAACTTTTGCAAAACTTTCCAAAAGTTAAACTTGTATTAATGATCTTATTTAAGTTAAAGCCTTTGAGATTTGAACTGGATCGGGTACAGATTTACTACCCGGCTACTCATCACTGTGGGTATCCGTAATGATTGTTACCCTTGAACTCTAACAGGCTATTTAAATAATTGAATGAGCAACCAAATTCCGGTTATACTAGAATAACCGGGAAACACTCATTTCCATAGATGAGACGGCAATAGTCGAGCTGTTTACTGTGGCCAAAAATAGCGTCTGAATTGGCCATGGTTAGCGTTTGAATTCCGATCTCAAACATCTTGTATGACAATATACGCACATCCAGTGGCCTTCGGCCACAGTAAATGGCCATTTCTATGTAAATATACGCATATCCAGTGGCCTATGGCCACAGTAAAAGGCAATTTCTATGATAATATATGCACATCCAGTGGCCTATGGCCACAGTAAATGGCCATTTACTGTGGCCATAGGCCACTTGATGTGCGTATATTATTTCAGAAATGGCCATTTAATGTGGCCATAGGCCACTGGATGTGCGTATATAATTATAGAAATGGCCATTTACTGTGGCCCAAGGCCAATGGATGTGCGTATATTATCATAAAAATGGCCATTTACTGTGGCCATAAGCCACAGGATGTGCGTATATTTTCATAGAAATGGCCATTTACTGTGGCCATAGGTTACTGGATGTGCATATATTCACATACAAATGGCCTTGTACTGTGGCCATAGGCCTCTGGATGTGCATATATTCACAAAGAAATGGCCATTTACTGTGGCCATAGGCCACTGGATGTGCGTATTTACTGTGGCCATAGGCCACTGGATGTGCGTATATTCACATAGAAATGGCCATTTACTGTGGCCATAGGCCACTGGATGTGCGTACATTCACATAGAAATGGCCATTTACTGTGGCCATAGGCCACTCAGTGATTTTATTTGGCTATTTTTACTGCCGAATAACGGCAGTTTCCCCTTCCCAAAAAAAACTCAATTTTTCCCCTAAAATTACCTTTTTTTGCCCCCAAAATAAAAAAAAATCCCCCGAAACAGGGTTGGTATTTCTCTCAAATATTGAAAAAAAAACTTTATTGCATATTTGACTCACGATATTATGTTGCAAATAGACCGCAAATCAGCATTCGAAACATCAATAAAACAGTACCGATACTTACCCGGCTTCTACACGCGTCGCTTTATCTAGGTCAATTCGGACCGAAATCAGCCTGGTCTATTAATACGGTCCACTAACAATCGGTCCACTAACAAATTTGGCATATTGACACTTTTAACGATCTTAAGTTAATTCCTACAAATTCGGCATATTGTCACTTTTAACGATCTTAAGTTAATTCCTACAAATTCGGCATATTGTCACTTTTAACGATCTTAAGTTAATTCCTACGAATTTGGCATATTGTCACTTTTAACGATCTTAAGTTAATTCCTATAATTACTTTCTTATAACATACTAATTTACAGTTTAAACAAGATCTAAGATTTAGTGGTATTCGCAACTTTTGTGCTGTCCATAACGCTTTCAACTTAGTATTAAAAGCATATCTCTTTTATCTTTTATTACTAGACCGAATTCACTTTCGGGCTGACTAGACCTGTTAGACGCTTGCGTTGTGAATTGTAATTAGTTATCAATCGTCTGCGCGACTCTGACGCTTGT
Organism: Congeria kusceri; assembly: GCA_027627225.1. Lineage (NCBI taxonomy): Eukaryota > Metazoa > Mollusca > Bivalvia > Myida > Dreissenidae > Congeria > Congeria kusceri. The sequence continues at coordinate 362,846 of JAPFQT010000186.1, forward strand.
TTTTTCCGGTTTGCATTCTGTTTGTAGCTATCATGAGATATGTCTCACAATTCAAGGTTTTATATAAAGCGCTTAACTAAAAAGAGTTCTAAATCTCTTCCAAAAATTAGTACTTATTTAAAATCAACTTCATCGGCGACATCTTCAACAGACGCCTCTGACGAAAATGAAAGTGAAACATCATCAATACAATCATGTCAAATGATTGAAAATTCGAGTTCATCGCTGACATCTACATACCAAGAAGCGAAACAGGCTGACGCAGAGTCATCTAGATGCCACCATGAGGATTTGCCACCTCAACAGGCCCCTCACAGACAAAGATCTCGATTTATTGATTGAAAAATTCAAAAATAGGAAGCTAGCATTGTGAATTAACAAATTAACAACTGCATCCCCCCTTAAATCTGAATGACTTCTGTGTAAATCATTCAGTGTAACTAAATGAAGTCAGAACATTTTACGGACAATAAAGTTGAACTGTAATTGTAATCAGTGTTTAACTTTTGTATAACTTTAAAGAATTATCGAACTTTATAAAGTTTAGGAATTATTTCATCATGTGTTATTTACAACAGGTGTGTACACTGCAGTAATTGTATGCATAAAAAGAAATTTATCAGTAGAAAAAATAAAAAATATAAGGCGAAAATATTAAATGCTCACTGACCCAGTTGACAATTTAGAATATAATATTTTTTAAACTATTTTCCCCTTTTTGAGGTTTGTCACGCTAAAATTCCCCTAGTTCAAAGGCACAGGTAGTTGTAAAAATTCCAAAAAAAATCACTGCCACTGGATGTGTGTATATTATCATAGAAATGGCCATTTACTGTGGCCATATGTCACTGGAGGTGTGTATATTATCATAGAAATGGCCATTTTCTGTGGCCATAGGCCACTGGATGTGCGTATATTATCATAGAAATGGCCATTTTCTGTGGCCATAGGCCACTGGATGTGCGTATATTAATTATTATCATAGAAATGGCCATTTACTGTGGCCATAGACCACTGGATGTGTGTTTATTATCATAGAAATGGCCATTTACTGTGACCATAGGCCACTGGATGTGCTTATATTCAAATAGAAATGTCCATTTATTGTAACCATGTGTCACTTAATTTAAGTATATTATCGTAGAAATGGTCCTTTACTGTGGCCATAGACCACTGGGTGTGCGTATATTGTTATAGAAATGACTATTTACTGCGGCCATAGGCCACTGGATGTGCTTATATTCTTATAGAAATGGCCATTTACTGTGGCCATATGTCACTTAATTTACATATATGATCATTACAAATCGCACATTTCTGTAGCCATAGGTTACTTGATATGCGACTTGACTAATAAAAATCGCCAAAGGTCACCGGATATGCAAATATTCCCATAAAACTAGCAATGTATTCTAATTATACATATTTTAAGCATTTATTCATTTAGGTGTTTATTTCAAAATAAATAATGTTAATGTGTCAACTATTATTAGTGGATTAATATTAATTCGTAGATTTTATATAAATTATAGTCATTATTCCAGATCAAAGTTATTTTATAATTTAGTAGTATAAAGCCTAAAATTATACATTTGAATTATGGAATGAAAGTCACTTATGGCCACAGTGACTATCTCGACAATGGAAAAGAGTCGTTCCCAGAATAACCTCTTTCTGTTAAAAAAACAAAAGCGCATTCGAATAACCGAAAGCGCAATGTTATATAGTTAATGAATTATTGAAAGGACTATCTTCTGTTAATACATTTGTTACAAGCACAGTATTTAACTGTTCTTTGTTTCATTTGTTCTTGTTTTTAATTTCTGTTGCAAACACTCGCATTGTATTTAGCTGTATGTTTTAATTGATCATTCGTCATTTTGTAAACTGCTAACTTTGTATGAAGTTTTGCCCAAATTTTGACTTGAAACATCTCATAACTTATGCAGATTTTAATTTTTAGTTTTGACTAAATTTTGACTGGAAGCATCCCATAACTTAAGCATATTTTAATTCAAATCTAACATTTAAAATAGATACTCAATAAACTTCATATAAATCATAATTTAAAACTTTACAACATTGTTGTTTGCACTACCGTGTTTGTACATTTCATCTGTTAATCCTTCTCAAATTATTCCATGTTTTCCATACTTCTCACGCTGATTGTACGTAGTATGCTATGAGTATGCATTGTGCCGTTTTATCCCGAACAAAGATTATGTTATGTTGTGTATATGCCGAATAAATTTGACTTGACTATTATATAATATGTGATGTTTAATTGACTAATATAACAAACTATAATTTTGGCAATAGTTATACATGCCTAAAAAGCTTTAAACTAGTAGCTAGGAACATTATACATACTTGGGAAGAGTACTTATCAGCAACATAAAAATGAACACGAGACGCATGGGTAGAGAATCCTAATGTATGGTTTCGGTGATTGATGGGAATTTGATATTGCTTCCTCAGAATCTCAAACGAACGTTGATATGTAGCTACAAACAAACATGACATTTCGAGATTATCACAGGGATCATCCTAGCCCAAAATTTTAGGGAGAAGTGACTTCTCCTTTTGCCGAATTCAGGGAGAAGTTTATCGACAACTGACACTGGTGCGTAAATCAGGTATTTAGCCAATCAATCAATTGAATTATGTATAATTAATTAATTATAAAGACTACAACCTGTAGTAATGAAAGATAAACACAAAATAGCTTAATAAGTTTTATTGGCATTAGAAACAGTATTTTCAAAAAACAAGCACTCATGTTTATGTTTATGACAATTGATACTTACACTTCATAAGGCAGTCGCAGGTTTCCTTTAAAATAATGTCATGATATAAAGAGTAAATGTTACAATGTAAATTATTAACGCCCTTGATATTTCTCCTAATAACACTACATGTTATACATCGCTCAGGTAGACAAGTACCGGTATTGTACACCACTTGGTTGTCAGCAAGCTGCACGTGGAAATCGTGCAACATAATTTTCCCGCCGTTAGTCGGCGTCAGAACAAAGAAACCACAGGAGAATGAAATAACGTTGTAATGGTGTCGCGTGTTGTTCAATGCTTTTGTTTGAATGACGTCATTTACTACAAAATGGATATTGGATTATCTGTTACTTTTCACACGCGGTGTTTGTTACGATTGTGTTAATTGCGGAAATGGAAAATAATTGATCAGTGTATCATTTTGTTTTAATTTTAAATTAATTGCCAGTTCTAAGGTCAAACATCGCAATTAAGCAACAGCAAATATTCACAGCCTAAATGTAAGTTCCCTTACAGTACGTAAAACGGTAATAACTCTAAATGACTGTAAATTCTAGTGTAAACCGGTTGATCAAATTGCCCAGTGTGCACTCGCTTTCTTGGTTCCGGACAGCCTTTGCTAATAACAGATTTACTTTGAAAGCAAGTAAGTGAAGTCGGGAACCGCAATTGGAATAACCTTAGCCGATTGGTTGATTAACACAATGCCAGGTCAGTGATGTGTAACAAACTTTCTCACGCTGTCTACAGATCGATTATGGATAATTGTAGCATCGTTATCTCCACAATCAGATAAACCATGACAGTAGTGGGCATAAGATTAGAAGAATAAGCATTAGTATTGAAAATTTTCGGCGATTTTGATTTCGCTTTGATCAGATCACAGGGCGAAGTCAGACACCATAGGGCGACGATTTCGCCTCTAGGATAATCCCTGTATCATTTCCACAAAACTTAGGACATATTTTTATTGAAAGACGAATTAAAACTGCAAACATATTTGAATAAAAATATACGAAAATACACTATAAGAAATGTGTATTTCTTAAGCATGGTTTAGAACATCAACGTCTAAACTAGCAATAGACGCTGTTAGATATACGCAACGTTAAAACGTTTCCGATGAATAACCACATACTTAAAGTTAATTCTAACTGTAAAGCTAATTGTTGAAATAGAGACCATATTCATTTTAACTTATTATTACTTGGGTAGCTATTTTTGTATGATCATCTAATGGTGACCTACCAACTTCATCGTACAAAGTATTTGCGCAGACTATATTTGTAGGTTTCTTTAAACATAAACATTATCTTCTGAAATAACGTTAATTCATTAATAACGTGTGTGCATGCATATTCAAATCACATTGAGCTATTCATCAAAATTCTGTAAAATGTTGTGGTGAACTTTTTTAAATCAGAAACCTCATAGCATATACATTATTTATTGATACACTGGGTAGAGAAGAACATGGTCATTTTGAAATTACATTATAATATCATAAACGATTTGTTTTCTTTGATTTAAGACTTCAGTCAAATTAAAGTTTTCATCCTTTACAATCGTCATTAAAGACCGTAATAATTATTTTCGGTGGGGGATAATTCAGTTATGTAGAGCATTTTTTTAACAAGCGTGAAAAACCTGAGGTGTGATTGTTGCGCTTCTTAATGTGTAAAATACTGTCGTCAAATAATTTGTATGCACACATTGTGTGGGTTGTTCGTTAATAATCAGGTGTGAATAAGTGTTACGAGTTCATGTTCAACTAGGATATAATGCAAAATGATTAAAAGGAATCAGTACTAAGCAAGCACAAGCTACAACAACTAATTTAATATTCATATACTTATATTCAATCCATTACGCATACAAGCAGAATATCAATCATATCTGGTGGCTTTCAGTTATTGCAAATTTTTTTTTAACCGAAAGCGCGCACTTTCGGTTATTCTAGTAACTGAAGGTATGGAACCAAGTGTGGTACAGCAGTTCTCACAATCCTTGCCACTTTGTTGATGGCATCAAACACAGTGCTTGTGCAATAATACTCCACGGACATGAAATTGCTAGTCCTTCTAATGTCAAGCTACAGCTGCTTTTCCAACAAAACAGTTTGGTACCAGGTATTCGTAAGCTAAACATTAAGAATCTGCTGTCACCAGCTTAATTACCTTCAGTTACTGTCAGGACTGTTTTATTCTGCTTGATATTTTTAGCATAAACATGAAATATTTCATTACAAACTGAACCTTTCTTAAATTTTAACAATGCCTTACTTTCTTTAAGTTTAAAGATGTCGAAATCAGCAGATTCAAAGCATGGCAGCTCTAAGACAGAGACAGTTCAGATATTGTTAGCAAAGAAGTCTGAAGGTACATGTACTTGTATTAAGACATATGAGTTTTCGTATATTATACAACAAAGACATTTTCATTTGAAACTAATTCCAGCACAACTCACTTTTGCTACTGCACATGCATATTGCTCTATGTGGACAATACGTTTAAAGGTAGTTGCAATGTTTCTCACTCAGTCAAAATTTACAAAAGTATTTTAATTTAATTATAGCATACATTATATGATTGTGACATTAATCGGTTGTAATTTAAAATTTAAATTATAATACTGCACAATATAATTCATGTTAATATATCTGTGATTAGTGTGAAAAAAAAAAGTAATATTGCTATACTCCCACTATTTGCATGATCAATATACATGTGAAATACAAATAAATTGAATACGTTATGTATAGTTATTATTGTATTTATTTTACAGACTTGACAGCTGCTGAGCTATTAGAGCAGCTGTTCCCACATGGAAGCTTACAGTCAGAGGCTAGTGCTGCTGCAGCTGAGTAAGTGGATGTCCACTTGAAGTTTCCATACATGTACATATCAATGGCTGATATTGTATTAGCAACTAGTGGCTGAGAGGATGATAGTAGATAATATCAAACAGTAGGGAAAGATCCAGAGCAAAACAGCACCTTGCTTCTTTTTATTTCCTGCCTGCTGCCCTTATGGGCTTATCAATGCATAAATCATTACAGGGTGTTCATTAGACTGTAAATTTCAAGAGTCATTGACCCATTGACCAAAATTTTCAAGGGTCAAAATTCAAATTTGAAGAGTCAAATTTAAATATTAACAAGTCACCAAAACAAAAACAGACAAACTCAAGGTCCACATTATACTAATAAATATAATAAATTACAAAATATTACTAAAATAAAAAAAACAGCCTGGTGCTGATCATAATATTAAAAATTAGTCTTTGTAAGTTTGTGTTAGGTGTTGTTTTTTTTTCCTTCAAATTCAATGTACAATTGTTTAGAAAGACCTAAAAAAGGAAGATTTTGCAATAATTGATCAATATGAATGAAAGACAAAATTAAATGCTGCTATTGTTGTTGTTTTGTCAACAAATATCCAAAAGTGTTGTCCAAAATTATTGACCGTTGTAAATTTTCGGCCGATTTATTTGTAAGTGTTTCTGGTGTTTTAAATCAGTATTAATTTTAGATTATTATATTTTAGGTGAAATGTTATTATTTAACATTTTAAACATCATCTCATCTACATGTGAACATGTAAACATCAGAATTATACAGGTTGACAGTACACAAATGCTGTAACAAAATGACTGTGTAACAAACTGAAGTTCACAACGAGGTTAAAGGTGCATAAATGGCAAATGTCTTTGTTTTCATTGGTGGAAGGGTCAAATACATACACTGATACCTTCCTGGCATGGAAGATCTTATTAGTAAATGCAAAACGGATTAAGATAAGGTAGGCCTAATGTGTTAATAACAGACATTGTCTTGACTGGCTTCATTTGTAAAGGAAGTGATGGCACAATCCAGACATTTACCAAAGGTCAATATGACTGGCTGGGGGATTTTACCATGTGTCAATTTCATGATTTCCATGAAAATCAAGGGTCAAAACCTGGGAGCTCAGGTCAAAGGAACACCCTGGCATAAATGTTGACTATCTTTTGAAATTCAATATTTTATTTGCAATTAATAGATGACAATTGAACAGATCATGTTTAGAAACCATAATTAAAAGTTTTTAAGTGATAAAAGTACTGGACTTCTGTGATCTGGCTCCCCCCAACCCCTCCCCCCCACCCCCTGCTTTTTTGCAGGAGCTGCACCATTTTTGTGAAAAATTCAGTGTTTGGTGAAAATTGTGAACTAAATTATATTTGGTAGTGTACACAGTATATGGTATAATAATCAGGGATAATATTTGTCTCGGTTTTGCCGGACTGAGACTGATCAGGGCTCACTCTGCCATTCGCCAAATTAGCCAATGGCAACAAAGTGACATCTGGCTAAAGAATTTTCCATTGGCTACAAATTTTTCTTCATAAGACTCCATGAAATACCCAATATGAGAAGAATTTAAACAAAGTTTGGTAAATTTGGCTAAATAAAATGTTGAGCCAGGGGTAGCCCGGCCGATTGGGTTTGAAAAAGACCGATTGAAATGACAAGCAATCGATCCGACCAGTTTTGTTTAATTCTCCAGTCACCATAAAAATCATGATAATGCCATATCAGTGATGCTTGATAGGCAACAGTCTAGTCACTATCGATTGATAATTGGAGTGTTTCTGCTGCTTTTTGTTGACTGTATTGTATAACTGACACGGATTGGTGCACTGCTCCTCGATAAAATAATTTCCTGGATAATTGTACTGCTTTCATCATGGTATAAAATATGCATAGTGATTTGAAACCTAACTGAAAATTAAAACAAATCGTAGTACAAACAGTTTTCAATAAAATTGAAGTGTATTTGCTAGTTGGTTTTATTGAGGTTCATGACGTGACGTTAATTTAAAGTCCGAAGTGACCATATTGCATTACGCTTTATTTAACTACATTATATTTTAAGTTTAGTTAAGCAAAACTCATATTACAGACATAAAGTTTATTGAAGTTTAAGGTGTGGAAACTTAGCATGTAATAAATGTTTAAAATACACAATTTTGGATACAAATAATTCGGATACAGAATGGGTGTTCTTATTGCATGCCATTATTTTTTAACTTTTGTGGAGTTAAAAAACTCATAATGGACATGAAAATGAATATTTTTTAGAGTTTAAGGTGTGAAAACTGTCCAGATAATAGTTCTACTTTATAATACACATTTTCATACATGCCATACGTCCCGGTCTCGCCGGGATTGTCCCACTTTTGTGAGGTCTGTCCCGGCGTCCCGCTCAGATGCATTTTGTCCCGGTCAACAACAAAAATCAATGGAAGTGTGCTTTGTTGGGCCAATAATTAACTTCACATCGTTAATTTCTTGGTCCCTATGACAACAATACCCGTCAGCTGCGTGTCAAAAAGGAGCAGTAATGATTGTCTGGTTTGGTCCGGAATTTCGCGCCTACAATGCTAGTCATTGGCACCAGTATTGTGTGAAAAACAATCACCCAACCTGCTCAACATCAGAGTGTAAACAGTTTGACGTCATCAGCTAATATTGTGCGTGCCACCCTTGGCAACTTCTTTTCTTGGCTGTAGCTCTGATTACCAGCCGAATTACAGCTATGGGTCGTGAAAAACGTGCTACACGTGGAGGCCAGTTACAGTAATTGTATGTCATAAATCAAAACTAACCTAACCGTGAAATACATTAAAATTATCGATAGATCTACGGCATAACTGCGTGTCATTGTAAAGGAAATCTGTATGGTGACAAAAGACCGAGAAACAATATGTGCTGCCCATCATTCGAGATAGATCTACTGATACCCAATTTTGTTGTTTTGCGCTACGAAAGTTTAATACAAAAGTAAAGATTTTACAGTTCTTTGCGCTACACAATTTTTATATTGCGGTCAATGCACCCACGCTTTCCATGCGGATGACGTGACGTTGTAGATATCGGCATATTTTTCCTGCACTTGTATAGCAGAACACAGAGTTAACATGCAATGCATTATCATCTTAACTGTATAACAATGGAAAACGTTGTTGTGAGTAAATATCGGTAACTTTTTTTTTATGTCATGAAAAAAGACTAGTGTATACATACTGTGTCCTGCTTAAATGTCAAATGTCCCGGCGATGTTTTGTCAATGTCCTGTTTTGGCCTAAAAAAATTATGGCATGTATGCACATTTTGAACATGTATCATTTTTGGATACTCATAATTCAGCTACAACATGATCGTGACCAGCGGACCTCAGGACCGGTTGACTTTCTATTAAAAAAATGAACCCGGATAATAATAATATATAATGATACTCTTAGAGTTAACAATTAATGTATCACAGAAGAGTTATTTATGAGATTTATACAACAGTAAACCCTATTATTTCGTCTTTGTAAAGTCACCTGAGCACAAAGTGCTCATAGTGAGATTTTGTGGTTGTCCGTTGTCTATTGTCCTTCTGTGCATCAGTCCGTCGTCAACTTTTCATTAAACAACATCCTCTAAAGGTCCTCTACAAAGATTGTTCAAATTATTCCCCTGGGGTCAAAATTGGCCACGCCCCGGAGGGCACATGGTTTATATAGACTTAAATAGCAAAATTTTGCTCCTCTGAAACCGCAAGGCCCAGAGGTTTCATGTTTGGTACGTAACATCCGATATTGGTCCTCTACAAAGACTGTTCAAAAAATGCCCCAGGGGTAAAAAGTGGCCATGCCCTGGGGGTCACATGGTTTATATAGACTTATATGGCAAGTTGAATTTACAAATTATTTTCCTCTGAAACCCCAAGACCCAGAGGTTTCATATTTGAAATGTAACATTGTATAGTGGTCCTCTACAAAGATTGTTCAAATTATGCCGCTGGGGTCAAACCTGGCCACGCCCTGGGGCTCACATGGTTTATATAGACTTAAATAGCAAAATGACTATAAAAATCTTCTCCTCTGAAACATCAAGGCACCAAGGTTTCGTATTTGGTATGTGACATTGTATAGTTTTCCTCTACAAAGATTGTTCATATTATGCCCTTGGGGTTAAACCTGGGCACGTGGTTTATATACACTTAAAAATATCAAAAGGACTTCAAAATCTTCTCTTCTTAAATCGCAATGCCTAGAGGTTTAGTATTTGGTACCTAACATCCTATAGTGGTCCTCTACAAAGATTGTTCAAATTATTATCCTGGGGTAAATTGGCCATGCCCTGGGGGTCATATGGTTTTAATAGACTTATATACATGTAGCAACATAACTTTAAAAATCTGAAACCAAAGGTCTCAGAGGTTTTGTATTTGGTATGTAACATCGTATAAAGGTCTTCAACAAAAAGTGTTCAAATTGTGCCCCTGGGGTAAAAATAAGCCTTGCCCTGGGAGTCCCATGGTTTTTGTTGACTTGTATGGTAAGTGGACTTTAAAAATCTCCTGAAACCATAAGGCCCAGACGTTTTGTTTTAGGTATGTAACATTGTATAGTCGTCCTCTACAGAAATTGTTCAAATTATGCTCCTGGGGTGAAAAGTGGGACCTGCTTTACCTGAAACTGCAAGGCCCAGATCTTCATGCTCAGGTGAGAGCCTTAGGGGCCATCTGGCCCTCTTGTTTTGAGTTAGTTAAATTGTTTCCAATTTATTTTACCTAAAATTGTGAACAAACAACGAATTTTCAGGTATGAAGTTGCCTGTTGAAAAGGCACTGGGTAGCCAGTAAACCATTTTTTGTCAGTTGTTTTGAATAATTATTAATGTGATTATTGTACTTTTTTTTATCACAGAAAGGCAGTGACAATCTCTAACCTGGTTTATCATCTGGAGCTGTGGATGGAAGAAGCAGCACATGATGCACATACAGAAGGCACGAGAGTTTTTACTATACATGAGGCATGTCGTGGGAAAACCAGGCTTAATGCATGTGTGTAAAGTGTCGTCCCAGATAAGCCTGTGCAGTCCGCACATGCTAATTCAGGATGGTACTTTCCTACAGTGGATTTATGTTTAGAAGAGACTTCCTTGAAACAGAAAATACCATAAAAGCGGAAAGTGACGTCCTGGATTAGCCTGTGCAGCACTTTACTCACATGCATTAAGCCAGCTTTCACATGACATGCCTCACATGTATTTGCATGTGAAACTGTTAATTCCATATTATATTGTAAATAAGTTAATGATCTTTTTTTCCAAAACAAAGTTAAGTGAGAGTATTGTGATTAATTCTGGGCTAAGTGTGAGGTTCGGCATGCCTTTTAACCAGTTTAAACCCCCAATGCTTTGCATTGACCGTTCCAAGGTGTTGACCCCAGTTTTAATCATTTTTATGTTTTGTGTTGTGTTGTATGTATTGTCTTGTATTGTATAGGCAATTGGTCACTTGCCTCAAAGTTTGTACTTCAATCTTTGGATCTGCTCTGTTTATTTTTGCCTTTTTGTAATCACTCACATTTTGATGGCAAAAAAGAAGAAATTAATACATATTTTTAGTTGCAATATAGAAAATAATTTTTGATATTTAAAATCAGCAATGTGCTCTTAGTTTAGTTCTTCATTCATGCTTTAATTATAGTTCCTCACTTACAAATAACCGGATTTCTTTGTAGACATGGCTTCCATCAAAGAAGGTTTGATAGGGCCTTCAAACGGTGAGCTTCATTTTAATCGCCTGACAAACTGTGGCACTATTATGATTGACCAGGACAAGCTTGGGGTATTTACACATTTTACGTTTGTTTTCAAATCTTACTTTCAGTAGTTATATGTTTACATTGTTTTCTGTTCTTTATCTTGTCTTCTATCTGCATACTGTTGAGTCACTAATTTTCGAGGTGGTCTAATTTTCGCGCTCCGGCCATTGGGCGAATTTATATCCACCGCGAATAGTTACCGATTTCGTAGTGTAGCAACACGTTGGGAGCTTACACGTTCGTTCAAATGAATATCGGTAATCGTTCGTAAATATACGCATATAGGCCTATATGTTACAATGCGAATGTTTTAATGAACGTTTTTAAATGTTTTCTTCATCGGCTTCATTCAGATTAATAAATGGCTTTTTTTCTTTTATATTAAATACGGTCATACACTGCAGATCCGCGATATTGCGATTCTCGGGGTCCATATAAATAAATATACATGTATACAGTATAGCCCATTTTTGTGACCTCAAAACATAAACGTAATTAACCTGCCTTTTTCATTGTTGTTAATCCTTAATGTGTTATATCCATATGTAAAATATTCCATTTGTATATAAAAATATAGAGATCCCTTGTAATTAATTTCAAATCGCCTATAATCAATGGAAAGCGCGGGTGCATTGATTGCCATACAAACACCATAGCGCAGTGTACATTGAGATCTTTACGCATAACAGCAAAATTGTATTTCTGTAACACAGTTACGCAAAGGCATGATTTTGAACACTCATAATACAATGAGTAAAAGGAACATTCATATGTTACTTTTCACAAGTTGATCTTTTGAATAAAGAATTAGCGCCAGCGATGTGGAGCCGAAAAGAGTATTTCAATCGGCACTTAATTAACAACAAGGTGTCAGTTTGACATACATGTAACGTGATATACTGTATCTATTGTCTCGCCTAAATCTGCGACCACTGCTTTCAATTTAAAGCCATATCCGGTACTAATTTACGTGTTTATTGCAACAAAGAAGCAGTCACAATAGGACCTTTTATTGGCGTTCTGTCTGATTTTTCGTTTAATTGCATAATTGACACATATTTTCTGTAAAAACGAATTCTCGTTTGTTTGTTGTTGTTTTTTCAAAATTGTAGTTGCGCGAATTTAAGACCGCGCAAATATGTCGGCGATTGCAAGTGCGTGAAATGTGTACCCCGTGAAGTGATTCCACAGTAATTGATTTTGTGCAATTAAGGCCTGTCGTGGGAAAACTGGGCTTAATGCATATGCATGGATTTATGTTTTGAAGAACTTCCTTGAAACAGAAAAAACCATAAAAGCGGAATGTTTCGTCCCAGATTAGCCTGTGCGGACTGCATGTGCTAATCTGGGACGACACTTTACGCACATGCATTAAGCCACGTTTCCCACGACACGCCGCAATAAGATAATTTGCTATCAACATGCATTACGTATGTACATAGTTAAAATCAAGCACCAATATCTGAAAAAATAAGTAAAAATAGACCATTGTTTTCTGCATATGGTTCGACAAAATAATTTAAGCATTCTGCTCTGTCAGTACATATGATTATTGTAGCACTTGCAAATTCTCAACTTTCAGTATTCTATTTTCCAGCTGACAAGTCAAGCCAATTTTAGCAGCATAAGAGCCAACTGCTGTGTATACAAAGGTGAATTCTAAATGTCTTTGTGTGTTTTCAATAATCAGATGTCAATGTTTGGCATTGTAAGTTATCAATTTTGTAGACATAAGTCACATTGGAGGAAGAATTTGGTATTCATGCCTTAATGCATTATAACATGTACATGCTTACACCACACAATTGGCAATTTGTAGATAAATCCCATTCCAGGTCGATGGATGTTTGAGGTGATGCTTGGATCCAAGGGAGTCATGCAGGTGGGCTGGTGTACACTCAAGTGCAAATTCTCTCAGGAGGTCAGTTTACGACTTTTTAGCTCACCTGAGCACATGGTGAGCTTTTGTGATCGCCTTTTGTCAGTCGTCTGTCATGCGTCGTCAACATTTACCTTGGGAACACTCAAGAAGGCCTGATTTATTGCCCAATCTTCGTGAAACTTGCCCAGAACATTTATCCCAATGATATCTCGAAAAATTTTGAAACTGGTTCTTGTGGGGTCAAAATCTAGGTCACTAGGTTAACTTGAAGAAAAAGCTTGTCAACACTCTAGAAGTCACACTTTTTGCCCAATCTTCATAAAACTTGCTCAGAAAATTTGTTCTTATGATATCTCAGCTGAGTTCAAAAATGGCTCCGCTCAGGGGGCGGGGCAGTTTCCTTTTTTTTATATGGCTGTATTGAAAACTATAGAGGCCACATTTATTGCCCAATCTTCATGAAACTTGCCCAGAACATTTGTTCTAATGATATCTCGGACGAGTTCAAAACTGAGTCAAGTCAGGTCAGAAACTAGGTCACTAGGTCAAATTGAATAATAAGCTTGTGAACACTCTAGAAGTTATATTGTGTACCCAATCGCCTTGAAGCCAGGTCACTTGGGGTCAAAAACTAGGTCACCGGGCTTTAGAACACTCAAGAGGCCACATTTTTTAGTCGAATCTTCATGAAACTTGCTCAGAACAGTTTAGTTCCTTAGCCTCTCATGTGAGTGACCTTGGGCCTTATGGCCCTCTTGTTTATTGTCATTGACATCGTTTAATAAGAAATGTTTCTTAATTGTATACTTATGACATTGTTTTAAAATGAAAACAATATGAGGACATAAATGTTGGCTAACCCTACCTCACTAATAAGCTGTCTCTTTGTTTGGACTGCAAAGTGATCTTGTTAAATGGGTTTTACAGTAGGTGCATCATCATCACATTAAAAACCTTTGCTTGTTGGCTTGAACTATTTAGAACTGGTCTGAATGATCTATGGACAGAAAATAAACAGATGAAATGTTTCATGAAGCCGATCTTTGTCAGTCTGTAAAGATTGTCGATTTTGTCTCTTTGTCAACTTCACTTTGCCAACAGTTGCAATAATCACATGTTTGCTTGGAACAGGAAGGTGTTGGTGACACAGTAGATTCCTACGCATATGATGGCAACAGGCAGCGAAAATGGAACAAAACAACACAAAAATATGGAGATGTGAGAAACATTCATGAGTGGTTTACAGACATTGTATATTCTCATCGAATATTGACAATTCGGATTTAATAATAAACTATGTAGCAGTATAATGTGTATAACAAAATTACCTAAAATGTTTAATTGTTTAGTGGAATAATTTATGTTCATGTTGCTTTTTTTGGTGATTTTCAGATGTTAGGTTACACAATATTTATTATTTTCAATCACATACTAATGTTCAAAGTGTACATTTTTCAACAGGCAGTCATTGTTCATTGTTTTCAGCAATGGTGTACTGGGGATGTGATAACATGTGCTATAGATTGTGATAATGGAACAATAGGATTTTACAGGTATGTATGTGTGTTATTGATTTTTAGCTGCAATAACATTCTGTGTTCAATCTTGTCAACAGTACCTTTTCTTTTGCCCAGGCGCGTAGGAAGCTCACGAACATAGGGGCCTCGGGAGTGTGCGACGAGAAATAAAAAAAATGTTGATGTAATACAGGGCTTTTCCTGCATTTGTTCTAATAACAGTGGTGATTCAAGATTCACAGTTTCATTAATATTAATTTCATTATTTCAAGGTCAGATAAAAAATTATTAAATGGAATAAAGACGCAGGGTTCAACAATAGTATTTGTTTAGATATCTTATAGCATGTAACAACATTTAATAAACATCCATTATCTAATAGCAATGTAACATTTGACCAAACACCACATCAATAGACGAAAGCAGTGTCAGTTCAAAACCTAGTATTAAAAGATAAGCACTACTTTCGTACTGAGCACACAGACATACATAAATACGATGAACTAAAACTTCCCGAAAGCTCTCGGATGATGCTCACACACAGATGCAAATGATTCAGCCACAGAATCTATGTCCATTTCGTCGGTCAAATCCGTATGCACGTGGAGTGTCATGAGATTATTTAACCTGCACTGAGTCATGGTGAATCTCAGGTGACTGGCATCACTAGAATCAGTTTCACAAATGTCGCCACTTCAGAAAACATCACATGTGACGTCGACTTCATGTTTTTTAGGAGCGTTGCAACAGAGGACAAGCTGGTCAGGTTACTGTCCCGGGTCTCCTGAAGCTTGTGGAGCATCTCCAGCTGCGTCACGAGTGCCACCCGGTCGAAATCGTCTCAGTAGATTCTCATAATGTGGCTCATGTTGTCAGCAGCCGTAGGTCAGGCTTTTATAGGAGCGTGTCTTGTAGTCTGCGATACAGGTGGAACCCGTCCTGGTCAAACCTGTCCTGGATGCAATTTAGGCATCTTCCTGTGCCTAGGAAGCCATGGTTCTTGTACGTCGACCTGACCCATGCATTCATCTAGAGAACTCCAGGACACTTTTGAGACTAGCAGCTCACACGGTGTGTCTACTTAGTAGTTGGGCACAACACTCTGAAGCCGGGCACATCGGGGGTAATTTTGCTCTTCAGATTATCAAAAACACAGTCACACTTTGGAGAATACTTAATCAGCTTGCAGATCTCATGCACTGTGTAAGGGTATCACAGAGAATATTGCTACCGCGGATAGTGTCTCCCATTGCTAAGTTAAGGGAGTGGCCATAGCAATGTGTATAGACTGCTCTTGGTTCATCCGCCGAGATGTTAGCAGCGACTCGACGTTTTGCACCCGACATATTACTTGCTCCGTCATAGCACTGACCATGACAGTTCTTCAGGCAAACATGAGTTCTTGATCACTTCCGTCCGGGTCATGACATCAATGGACGGCACCATGTACAGGCCTAGAAAGTCCTCATGCTCTGTGAGATCAGCGTTGACATGGCGTAGAACGATGATGACCAGCTCCTGGTTGAATTGGTCCGTAGTTCCGTCTACCTTGCAGGTAAAGAACTTGTTTTGTTGGACAATGGTGGCCACTTTATGTAGGATTCCAAGCGCCATGATCTCGTTCTGGATTTGCGGGGATGTGTACTTGTCTCCTTTCTTCTTTAACCACTCTATGATTGTTGAGTCAGACTCACCAGGAGTTTGAATTGTTGTGGAAAGTTTCCCTCGTCATCATGGCCACGGAGAGCAACACCTTGTCCGGTGAGGAACTGGATGCTGTGCAAGATGGTTCGCACCTGGTGACGGTTAGCTGCCTGCTCTTGGACTGCGGATAGCGCCTCCCGAACGTCTTTGGTCTCTTGTGGCAACATCACCACCCGTTCGACAGCTTCCTGGCAGTCGGAATTTTGGTGATTCCGAAACTTTTTTGTTGCATCTTTCTAGTTGGTGAACCCTGTAGTAATGAATGCTGGTTCGGCCTTCGTGTTGTCGAACTTACTGACTTGCATAGGATGCAAACGCACGGTCTTCAGCCTGATCATAGTCGATTTAAAGATAGGTATCAAACAGGGCTTCCCCCAGGAATATTTTAAGGGATGTCTGGCCGTGATGGGGTGGGCTTGGGAGAGGTGTCCCCTCCATACGTTGTTAGAAAATTTTACGTTTGAGTAACGTTATTGGTGATATTTGGCGTAAACTTAAAGGTGTGTACACTAACATATTGCAAAACAATAATTTACGCTGCCTTGACGGTGTTCTTGGTGACGTCGGGTCTAACTTCTGTGTGTCACTGTGCACGTCTGTACATACTTTCTTCGAAGAAACGAATCTAAAGGACCTGTATCTACTGCCTTTTGTTTCGACATATTACCGATTAATGAAAATCATAAAAAGCAAAATTTGCTCAAATCCCATGATTGATGGGATTTACAAAAATAATAATTCTAATTTAAAAGGTGAGATAATAATTAAAGTAGTGAAAAGAAAAAAACATCATTTAAACATTTTATTCATGTTGCTAATTTTATAAACTACAAACCTTTTGTTTTCACAGTTTTCATTAAAAAAAAAGAGACACATACAGTATGTGCTAATTAAAGTGTATTCAAGTATCGATTAACGCTCCACTTTCTATCTTACCTACCCAGTAATTTTGTCAATTAACTCAGGCAATCGAGAACCGCCTCCTCTAATCGATTATCTTTGACAAGCGAGCCGCACGTGTAGATAATAAACAATGTTTAAACGGTTTATTGGTTTATATTTATGACATGTCGGGCGGCTGATTAAGGCATGTCGCTGCAATTGCAATGTTGGAAGACCACCCCAGATTACGAAGGGATGTCGCTAGCGACACGCCATATTGGCCTGTGGGAAACCCTGGTATCAAACCACTGAACATTAAATGATCTCTGCTCTGGCTTTTTAGCCAAATGATCGTTTAGGAAATTTAAAATTTTGATGTTGGTTTGGAACACCCATTTTAATGAAGTTTGGATTTAAGAAAGAAACAGTGAAATAGCTGCATGTTAATTTTAATAAAATTTCAATAAAGAAATTGAGCATTTTATTGAGTAAACTCAATTACACATTTAAATTATCGGAATTTCTTTTGATTAATATTTCGGCAAGACCATTAAAGAAATGAATAAAAGTTTTCACGACTTTTTCTTTGCAAAATTATTTTTATTGGCCAATCATTACATGGTTATTGTTTTGATAAATAATGGGTAGTCATCTGTAGGTTCAAAGCATAACTGTGGTAATTACCTGATGTTTCAAATAGAGTTAGAGCAGTTATCTGACAATTCCCAATGCATAACTGTGATATCTCACCTTGTGTTTCAATTAGAGTTAAAGCAGTTATCTGCGAAAGGCATGTCGCTGCAATTGCAATGTTGGAAGACCACCCCAGATTACGAAGGGATGTCGCTAGCGACACGCCATATTGGCCTGGGGGAAACCCTGGTATCAAACCACTGAACATTAAATGATCTCTGCTCTGGCTTTTTAGCCAAATGATCGTTTAGGAAATTTAAAATTTTGATGTTGGTTTGGAACACCCATTTTAATGAAGTTTGGATTTAAGAAAGAAACAGTGAAATAGCTGCATGTTAATTTTAATAAAATTTCAATAAAGAAATTGAGCATTTTATTGAGTAAACTCAATTACACATTTAAATTATCGGAATTTCTTTTGATTAATATTTCGGCAATACCATTAAAGAAATGAATAAAAGTTTTCACGACTTTTTCTTTGCAAAATTATTTTTATTGGCCAATCATTACATGGTTATTGTTTTGATAAATAATGGGTAGTCATCTGTAGGTTCAAAGCATAACTGTGGTAATTACCTGATGTTTCAAATAGAGTTAGAGCAGTTATCTGACAATTCCCAATGCATAACTGTGATATCTCACCTTGTGTTTCAATTAGAGTTAAAGCAGTTATCTGCGAAAGCTTATTGACACTTTCTAGTTTATTGATCGGGATCGTGGCCCATGTTTATTGCAGACATGGCCCCAATCTAATTGCAGCTGCAGGCCTACTGTCTTAAAGGCCGCAGACCAGTGAGAAATCTTTTTCAAGTAATGATGATTTTCGAAAAAAAAACATGTTTCCGAAAATATTGGAGCCATGACCGTGGTTCCTGCGGCCCCTGCTCCTACGCCCCTGTTGCCTTGTTGATTGGCTATTTTGCTCTAACGTAAACAGTACCAACAAGCATGCCCATATTGCTGTTTTGGATTGCTGTCTTGAACTCTAGTAAGGGGCAGAAAAAATGAAACAATTCTGTAATCTTGTACAGGAAGGCCAATGTATTGTATAGTCTAGTACAGGTTTCTGCCAACACAAAATAGTGGGACGTTTACTAAATAAACACATGTTAAGAGTTTGTTTATTGATTTAATTTGAATGTACATGGAAACTATATCAACATATTTTTTAACCCCCCCCCCCCCCCCGCAGCGGGAAGGGGGTTATAGGAATGCCCTTCGTCCGTCCGTCCGTCTGTCCGTAACATTTTCGTGTCCGCTCTATATCTCCTATAGCCTTTGAAGGATTTTCATGAAACTTGGCTCAAATGTTTAGGTCATAGAGACGATGTGCAGAAGGCATGAGACAGTCACGCTGGCTCAAGGTCAAGGTCACACTTGAAGGTCAAATATTCGAGCCTCCATTTCGTGTCCGCTCCATATCTCCTATACCTTTTGAGGGATTTTCATGAAACTTGGCACAAATGTTTTAGGTCATTGAGACGATGTGCAGAAGGCATGGGCCTTTCACGCCAGCTCAAAGTCAAGGTCACACTTGTAGGTTAAGTTTTTCAGCATCCATTTTCATGTCGGTTTTTTGTGTCCGCTCCATATCTCCTATACCTTTGAAGGATTTTCATGAAACTTTACTCAAATGTTAAGGTCATTGAGACGATTTGCAGAAGGCATGAGTCAGTCATGCCGGGTCAAGGTCACACTTGAAGGTAAAATATTCGAGCCTCCATTTCATGAAACTTGGCTCAAATGTTTAGGTCATTGAGATGATGTGCAGAAGGCATGGGCCTTTCACGCCAGCTCAAGGTCAAGGTCACACTTCAAGGTTAAATTTCGAAACTCCATTTTCGTGTCCGCTCCATATCCCCTATACCCTTGGAAGGATTTTCATGAAACTTGGCTCAAATGTTTTGCTCATTGAGACCATGTGCAGAAGGCATAAGCCAGTCACGCCAACTCAAGGTCAAGGTCACACTTGAAGGTTGAATGTTTGAGCCTGTATTTTCATGTCCATTCTATATCTCCTGTGCCCTTTAAAGGATTTCATGAAACTTGCCTCAAATGTTTTTCTCATTGAGGCAATGTGCAGAAGGCATGAGGCAGTCACGCCACCTCAAGGTCAAGGTCACACGTGAAGGTCAAATGTTTGAGCCTCCATTTTTGTGTCTGCTCCATATCTGCTATGCCCTTTCAAGGATTTTCATAAAACTTGGCTCAAATGTTTATCGCATTGAGGCAATGTGCAGAAGCATGAGGCAGTCACGCCACCTCAAGGTCAAGGTCACACTTTAAGGTCAAATGTTTGAGCCTCCATTTTAGTGTCAGCTCCATATCTCCTATGCCCTTTAAAGAATTTTGGTGAAACTGATTAAGGTCAGTGTGATACTTCAAAGTCACCTTTAAAATCTAATGAAGGATCACGGCGGGAGATATAGCTGTCCTTTGGACTGGCTTGTTGAATTTTGTTTCATTTTTCTGCCCCTTACTGTACATATTTACATTCCTAAGTCTGGTCCCATATCCATAAAGCTCCTTAGTACACTCTTTAATAAAAAAAAATTAAATCAGTAACGTTGTAGCTGCTTTAACAAAGTTCATTTTGTATTAAACATGTTATGCTAGTTATGGATAAACAGTTGTTTGTTAATGGTATTTTACCATATTTCAAACATACAGTATTGATTTTCACATAGAAAATTATATTGGAAGCTTTCACTTCAGAAGAACTTAAGACATTCCTTAGGAGCTTTCTGGATATGGCCGCTGTTGTACATTTTCAGGAATGGCAAGTACCTTGGGGAGGCCTTCTCGAATGTGCATCTAGGACCCAACTATGCATACTTTCCTGCTGTTAGTTTGTCAATGGGAGAAAGTCTCAGGGCTAATTTTGGGACCACTCCTCTTAAATATCCTTCTATTGTCTGTATTTGTTTCTTTTGGGGTTTTCTGATTTTGTTGTAAACAATGGATTAAAGTTAACATGTTATTAATCAGTGTTTACGAAATACGTCGGACACGTCGGACATTGCCGGTACATTTTCAAATTGTCCGCCGTTTCTTGAATCTACGGCGGACAGATTTGTCCGGCGTAATTTGAAGCCTTCCAGAATAAATTCCAAACGTTTAATAATCCGTTTTTATTTTATTTTCTCGTGTTTTCTGATAATCAGGAATTTTATGACACTTTAATTTTAATCTTAAATGTCTTATGCGCATGAGCGGCGATCGACAAGTCTAATCTCGCACCGTACTGTTTGTCATGTAATCGTAACTAGTCGGTATATTCCGCTATGCTTCATTGTACAATTGATACGGAAATTGACGTCATAAGACAAACTGAAAATCGTAAAGCCCGTTTGATTCTGTGACCGATTCGACTTATTTGAGGGAGTAGCCTCACATAAAACGAAATAAACGAAAATTAGAATAAGTCAATATTCTCTTAAATATTAAATGGAATAAAATTCTCATTAATGATGTAATTTAAATGAAAATGGCGGATTTCATATTACACTTAAATCTTATACATAACAATTTGTCCCCCTGTCAAAATGGCAGCGTCCTAGTCAGAAAATGTCGCGTATTATTCTAAACCAGGTAAGAAATCGATGAATTTGGTATGAAAATTGAACTGAATATTTGTATCTGTTATGTTTTATAATGGTTCTAATGACTAATGACAAATATTTTATTGGAAAATACTTTAGTGAAAACAACATTTGACATGGAAGGTTACGTGCCACTATTAAGTATTTCAGGTTTCAAAAATTTAAATGGCAATTATGGCATGAGTCAGACTGCATTAAAAATTTGTTTATCGATATTCAGACAATTTTGCTTTTTATTTGCAATCTAAAAAAATCTCAAGATTGTGTGTAGAATACTCTTCCTGGTCTAAAACTTACTATGGCAAAGACATTTTTTCTGAAAACTTTTTTACATTAAATGCTCAAAATTGAATCATTATTTAGATAATTTTTCTATTGTTGTTGTTTTTTCAATACAGAGATTACTCTCTATTTCACAGGTACAAACACTCCTGTAATTAGTACAGGCTACGGTACAATGTTAGGTTTAAAGTATGTTGGTTTGTGATTATGTGCGTTGACCAGGCGTTATATGTTATATTAGAACCTTGAAATATTAAATAGGTTTGAAAAGGAAGGTTTTTGTTATTATTTTTGCAATATTCTTGTATTTTAATAAATGTCCTGCGTGGCTGAAAAATGTCCTGCGTAGCATAGAAATACGTCAGACAAATTGTCCAGCGTAGTCCAAAATGTTTTCGTAAACACTGTTAATTGACATTGAAAGTACGCTAAAATAAAACTGACAACAATGGAGTTGACAGAAGTACTTTCCAGATCATGATCCCTTCATTTGGACTTCAAATTGATTTTATTACGGGTAAATGGATTCTTATGTAGATATATCAACATCAAATATATAGCCTTTAAGTATTTTGCTTTCATTAAGAATATATTTAACATCAGTATGTTGCATGTGTTTCTTTATAAAGACTATTTCAACAGTTGCAGTAAAATATCAAAACATATACATTGAGTGTGAAACTGTGTTGTACAATCCTTAACTCCAGCCCCACATACCCTATTGAGGGTTACAGCCCCTTTCAGCCCCCACCTAGAGCTGACATTGTGAAGACAGAGCTCCTCTTAGGGTACCTGGAAAAACTACTGTTCATGGATCTGGAGGTGCAGGTAGGCATGTAGGGATTAGAGATTCGAATTGTCTTATTATCCCCCCCCCCCTCCCCATCGGGGTATATTGGTTTGCTAATGTCAGTCGTTCAGCAGACCACTTGTTCTCTAAGTGCAACCATTTTCATTCAATCTTTACAGAACTTCGTGAAAATGTTTGTGGGCATAATATCTCAGCCAGGTTCGATAATTGGTCAAATTGCCCCAGGAACTGTAGATTTTTGGCCTTTTTAGCTGTTTCCACTTTCTGTCAAACATTTGTCATCTGATCTTCACCAAACGTAAAAAAATATATTTTAAATATTGCTTTTAACCAAGAGAGGGCATACCTGTTTTACGAACAGCTTTGTTACTAGGTTGTTTAAACATTTAAACAGAATACAGCTGACCTTCATTCTTTCGAAGGTGCTGAGGCATTATCCTAAGTCTGACGCATCCGAATACATACTTTCTAAAAGTCATGAGTGCAAATGTTAAAAAATTGAATGATGATGATCATTATTCACTCAGACTAAGACAAAGTTGTTCATTTATAAGTTGGTGGGTGTGACTAGGTACATGTATGTCTTGTAAGGTCAATGTGCTTAGTTTAAGGTTATGTGAGCAATTGAAAACCTCTTGTCTCAACTAAGTGAAATAGTTTTAACAACATTTGTATGAATGTATTATATTTATTAATGTAAACTGGACATTTTAAAGGTTTTTATTATCAAATCTTCAGGTGATGGATGTTGTTGGTGGAGTAAAGGTTGCTATGGAAGCAAAACCACCGCCTCTTACTAACACACGAAGCAAGAAAGCTTCGCTTTTGCTCATTATTTCGCAAGTTTTTGAAAAGCTGTCCGTGTATATGGTAAGCATATAGTTTTAAAATCTCCGGTGGTGTTAGTTTGAATTGTAAATATCAATATTTAACTTACTAACTTTGAATGCTTCTCATTGGATGTTCTTTTCCTATATTTCCAGCGTAATCCATACATAACAGAGCAGTGTCTTATGGGATTATTCCTAAGACTTGGGGTCTCAAGTAGCGCAGATCATCCATCTGTCTCTAAACTTCTAGACTACATGTGGGCATTTATGCAGGTTGTCTTTTGTTGAGTATTTGGTGTATGTAAGAATTCATTTTATAAAGTGCTCATCATCTCAAAGGTTTCAATTATTAATTTGCATTTCTACTTTGAAATAATATATTTCTGTCAGGGTTTTCGCAAGGTAATGAGTGTAGATGGATATGGATTGATTTTCTAGTTTTATAAACACTTGCAGCACATTGTGTTAGAATATGACTTTAAAAATCTGTACATGTATATGTTCAAAAGTTCCTAAAATGTATGTACTCTATGTATAGAAAGTTGCATCAAAGTGAATGAAGCCCCTCTTTTTTTGCCTCAGAGTTTTGAGATCAAGGCCTGTCTGGAAGGGTTGATGGTGTCGCTGTTGTCGGGCTACAGATTCGCTCCCAGCACCACGGACTTCAAACAACAGGTGCTGCATTGTTGTGTTTATGATTGATTTGTCATTATTTGCTCATACATCCACAACGGTTTCAAATTAAGGTTATAGAAATTTGACATAAATTTAAAATCAAAATCATGTGTTATTTGGCTAATATCCAGTTAGAACTACTTGCAGTTTGTATGTAAGAAGTATACACGGTACTTTAGATTGTTATTTTAAAACGTAGTTGATATGTTTAATAACACGTTAGCCACTGTTTGGATGAAACAAATCCAACCAATAGCTGTCTAACGCTATATATCAAACTAGTCTTGCGATGCATTGTAACACTGTTACCGGATCAATATTTTAGTTTCACAACTTTCACAATTTTGGGAGTACCAACACCCTATAAATAAAATTTGATCAAAACATCGGCATTGTAACACAGCTACCAAACATAAAACTGGGTTCACAACTCGAGACTATTTTAATTAAGTTAATACCATCACCTTGTAAATAAAATTTTGATCAAGACCCTGCATTGTAACACTGTAACCAGAATAGAGCTGCAACGATTTAGCCATGGCTCAATTCGATTCGATTTTGATTTCAAACATCATTTGTGGCGCGTCGTGGGAAAACCAGACTTAATGCATGTGCGTAAAGTGTCGTCCCGGATTAGCCTATGCAGTCCGCACAGGCTAATCCGGGACAGCACTTAACGCCTACAGTGTATTTAAGTTTAAAAGAGACTTCCTTTAAACAGAAAATACCATAAAAGCGGAAAGTGCCGTCCTGGATTAGCCTGAGCAGACTGCACAGGCTAATCCGGGACGACACTTTACGCACATGCATTAAGACCGGTTTTCTCACGACGCGCCACATTTAGTTGAATATTTCGAATCGATTCATTTTTCCTTGATACAGGCTTGTTTTTTGCATATTTATGAATCATGAATTGCAATATAGGAAAGATTTATATTTATTATGATTAATGTCATTGTATTGGATAATGAGAACGTATGTGCCTTATATATCAGTTTTAATAAGATCAGTGAAAAAAGGTGATACATGTAATATTCAAGATAACTAGTTCAGTGTTACAGCAACCATGATGCCATGACTAATTTACATGAGTAATCTACACAAACCCATAATTGTCATTAAATAGTTGTAATCAAATTATCATCAACTATGTATATAAAAAGAATTGTATCGAATTTGGTTGGTTTATTATCAACAAAAGAATCGGGCCATTCACAATCTATTAATCGATTAATCTAAGGAATCTGCAGCTCTAAACCAGATCCCTATTTTATTTCACCCATTTCAGCTTGTCTACCTGCGTACCGTTCTCGCCATTGTGTCTCACTCACAGACGAGGCGCTTTATCTTGGAAAAGCTAGAGCCGTTTGACAAGCTCAAGTTCCCGATGTTCATGCACATCAAGCCTCTAGACGATCTGGGCCTTGAACAAACAGCCCCTGTCGTCTGGTGGGATATGCATCCAGAGGTTTATACAAGCATTTACATGTTTCGGTTATTTGAAAGAAAACTGTCTAATAACATACTTTTTTGTTTTCATTAAATATAGGATATGTGTTGGTTTCGGAAGAATAACGATTCATGAGTGTACATAGAAATTTATATTTTCAAGAGTGGCACAGCCTCTTAAATATCAATATTCTACCTAAACTAGAATAAAAAGATTTTATTTAATGCTTAAAAATGTGTTATTTTAGTATTTTGCTGAAATCCCTGTGAAAAAGTTTTTCCATTAGCAAAGTGGTAGTTTTCACTGTTTAAAACAGTGAATCAACAATTTTATATCACTTATATTTCCCAATAAACCACTGGAAAGCATAAAATAATAATAAAGTTGTCTTTCATTAAAGGTGAGAGTCTTCCTCCTTTCTGCTGATTTCCTTCCATTGAATTACAAATATATAAAAAGTATGCATATTAGATCTAGTGCTGGGTCTGCTTAGATGTGTGGTAATCTATTTGGGGTGGTATGGTAGTTTCCTACCCTGAGGTATTTCTGAAATCACACACATGATTCATGTTTGGTTTTAAACAAAGTTTTTCTCATTTGCATTGCAATTTTTGTTAATGTTATGGTTATTGGTTACAAACTAAGTTCTTATTTGTGTTGAAACTTTGTTAAAAACATAAATAGGCATTGGTTATAAACTTAGTTTTCTCATTTGTGTTGAAACTTTGTAAATGTTAGGGTTATTGCTAAAACTCTTAAGTTATCCTCATTTCTGTTGAAACTTTGTCAATGTGAGGTTGTTGTCGACAAACTAAGTTTTTATGCCCCCACTTTAGAGGGGGGGCATTTAGATTTGCTCTTGTCTGTCTGTCCCTCTGTCAGTCGGATTTTTGTGTCGCGCATAACTTAAAAAGTATAACTGCTAGAGTGAAGCATATTCATTGGCATCGGGGGCTTGTGCCCCTGGGTATTTTGGTGCAATTTTTTCTGACATCAGCAGATTTAAGGCCCTTTTTAGCAACAAATGACATTTTTGGACTTGTGTCGCATGTAACTCAAAACGTATTGCTGCTAGAGTGATGAAACTTTACAAACATATTAATCAGCATGTGAACTTGTGCACCTGGGTATTTTGGTGCAGTATTTTCCCTCATCAGTGGAGTTATGGCCCCTTTTTTTAGCAAAAAATGACTTTTTGGGACTTGTGTTGCGTGTTACTCCAAAAGTATTATTGCTAGAGTTATGAAACTTGATAAACATATTAATCAAAATGTAAACTTGTGCACCTGGGTATTGTGGTGCAATTTTTCAGACATCAGCAGAGTTATGGCCCTTTTTTAGCAAAAAATGACATTTTTGGGCTTGCGTCGCACGTAACTCAAAAAGTATTACTGCTAGAGTGATGAAACTTTATATAGGTATTATTCAACATGTGAACTTGTGCACCTGGGTATTTTGGAGCAGTTTTTCCGCCATCAGTGGAGTTATGGCCCTTTTTTTAGCAAAATTGACATTTTTGGATTTGTGTCCTGTGTAACTAAAAAAGTATAACTGCTAGACTGATGAAACTTTATAAACATATTCATTAGCATATGAACTTGTGCACCTGGGTAGTTTGGTGCATTTTTCCAGACACCAGCAGAGTTTTGTGACAACCAGCGGGCTGTGGGGGCATCTGTGTCCTACGGACACATGTCTAGTTCTCAACTGTGTTGAAAATTTGTTATGGCTATTGAATGCCAATATGTCATCGGATAACAAGTACCCACCCATGTGTTTAGGAAGATGAACCGCAGATGAATACAACAGCTGATCTGCAAAGGAAGGAAGCTTACTTGAAGTCATGTGACCAGCTCCAACAGAAAACAGAAGGTAGATGAATGCCATTTGTAGTACCATTTCATTTGTTGCAATAGAAATGCTTGTGTATTGCTGTATTTACTACCCCAGAAAGAAAGAAAGCTTGTCATATACACTGTAAACATTGTATATCACAATATGGTTGGGCAATAAATGTTTATAGGTGGAATTGTCATAAATTCAACTGCAGGTATATTTTGGTTAAATATATATTTGCGTATATGATATGGATGAATGAAATAAAATTTATAAAATAAGCCGATAAGAATTATGGTTTTACCGTCATTTTGTTTACTTATCATATGTAGATTTTTATGACCAAAAGTTTGTACTGTATTCTTTGGGATGTTATTCTGCAACATTTATATGTGGATAGCCTTATTTTCTATTACAAAATGTTTGTATATGGCAAGGTTTCATAATCAAATACACCTGCAATGTTTTAAAAGATGTATTATTGTAATTTTCAGAGATAGAAGGCATACAGATAGAAATTTTGAGGATTCTACTTTGTCACACTGATCTTTTGGAGGTAAGTTCCTAGTTGTCTTTCCTTGTTAAAACAAATGTTCAGTACAAAGTAATATTCTACATCCGCTCCATATCAAAGTGATACCTAATGTAACTGAATGTATGTATTCACACAATATCTGGAAACATTTGAATAAAATGCACACTAATCTGGTTCTTTTTATAACATTCAGAAACCATATTGCTTAAAGAATGTTACTTAAGAAATAATTTTTACGTTATCGTTGTTTATCGGCCAATAAACAACTCTTTGTCATTCTGATTCTTGGCTATTAAACAACTTGGCCTTACGCCCTCTTGGTTTAATTCCTACGGATCAGAACTCCAAATCGTTGTTTATTTGCCGATAAACAACAATAACGCACAAATTATTTCAATTCTAACTTGATCTGACATATATTTTTGCAGCTATAATTGTACTAAGCTCTGCTCAGAATCGGGACTTCTTTTTTGCATTGTTTATTGGGTAGTTCAACACCGATAATTTTGTTCTTTGTCTATAGAAAATTTAGCAAGTATCATGTTAGAATTAATAAGCAATCATTTTGATCGGCTGAGTCACTTGCTATCAACTGGTGCTAACAGGATAGCCATTTTTCTGCCCCAAGTTCCATAGCTGTATACAAATTGCATTTTCTGTTTAGGGAAAAACATCACGACTGCTTTTTCTGGAGAAGTTCAGAAAGTTCATTAGAGACAATAGGGTAAGTAGTATTACAATAAACAAACGAGGCTCTGACAGTTATAGCTAACCGTTTGAATTAGTTTCCAATAAAACTTATTTCTCGTCCAATTGATATTGCAAAAATTAAACTAAGCATATGCTCAACTCTGTGTGAAATGTGACTGTATAGTAAAGGCTACGTTTTGATGAGTGTATATCAATATTTAAATTACCATTACTAAATATTTGAAATGATTTTCCATGAAACATTTCGAAACAAAACCATGTCATTCCCCCGCAGTGAATCTGAAATACTGCTTTGTCAATCACCCACAGGATTTTGCTGGATTTCTACAGCGTACATTATGTATTGTGTTGTTGTAACAGGCCAACAGCTTGAACCTGTGGCCCCCGCCAGTGACTCTGTGTCTGTTCCACCGCATGGTGCGGGTGCTGAGGTTCTACTGGGACGCCTTCCAGCAGGAGGACCCAGGCAGATTTGTACTCAGTGAAGGTAACATTACATTGACTCTATGCATCTTACTGGTGCAAGGTTAGACATTTTAAGGAACTTGTGTGCGTTCTAATAACTTAGCCGTCTCATAATTAGGACATACATGAAGTAACTCATTATTGCAAGATAACATACAATTTCAGTCTAGCAATGGAACATTTACATAGGTTTGTGTTCAAGTTCTGTTCTGTGCATGTTTTAGAGCAGTTAGATAAGTACCTGTATATTTATTATTTCAATTCGCTGAAAATTAAAGGTAATATTGAAAGTTATTCTAATAGCAGTTTTTTTGCATATTTTTTAATACGCATTGATCAAAGCATATGTTTACTATAAAAAATATTTTTGTTTACCCTTAGGGTATAGTGTAGTTTCCTCCATAAGACTAAAGTGTGTCTGAAATCACATCCCTAGGTTTACTTTCTGTAATAGGCAATCTAAAATGTGTTCACCTTGGTGCAAAGGCCAACCTTATTTCTATTCATGTTTTTCAGATGCCTTCATGCCGATACAGGAGTTCTGGTCGGACACTCGGAACTATTTCGACCTTCACAGATGTGGTGGCACCATGACTCATCTTAACAGGCTTCTTGGAGGTGCGGGATTTTAAACAAAGAAAAGAAATTTGTATTCATATTGTTTGAGAATAGAAATTAAAATTATTATTGAAATTATTAATTCATCAGTTCCAACTTTCATTGTCAAGTCATTCAGTCTAACCTCGTCATGCACTATTATTTTGTGATTTATACATCTTATTTTGTGATTAATACATCTTTTATTAGTCCCCTACCGGTGTGTCTGTCCGTCCGTCCGCAAAATATTGTTCCTGCGATAACTAAAAAAGTTCTGAAGATACTTTGACGAAACTTGGTATACATATAAACGGCAATGTGAGTATTATGCACAACCTTTTATTTTTTACCAGAGTTCAAAGGTCACGTGACTGTTACTAAAAATAGAAATAAACTAAAACAAACTGGATCCTGCGATAACTCAAAACGTACTGAAGATATTTCGATGAAACTTGGTATACATACTAACGGCAATGTGAGGATTATGCAGGACTTTTTATTTTCACCAGAGGTCAAAGGTCATGTGACTGTTACTAAAAATAGGAATAAACTAAATACTATAATAATTCGAAATGGACATATGACCATGAAACTTGGTACAGAGATTGAACTATAGGTTCTTCATCTGTCTGTGTGTCTTTCTGTCTGTTTGTCCGTATGTCTGTCTGTCCGTCCGTCCCCAAAACCTGGATCCTGTGATAACTCGGATAGTATGAAACTTTGTATAAATAGCAACAGCAATGTGAGAATTACGCACGACCTTTTATTTTTCACCAGAGGTCAAAGGTCACGTTACTGTTACTAAAACTAGAAATAAACTTAATCTGTTATATTTTGAAAAGTGCATGAGATATGATCATGAAACTTCATGAAACTTGGTGCACAGATTGGACTATGGGTTTGCCCTCCGTCTGTGTGCGTCTGTCTGTCTGTTCGTCCGTCGGTCTCAGTCTGTCTGTCAGTCCCTTCCCCAAAACCTGGATCCTGCGATAACTAAAAAAGTACTGAAGATACTTTGATGAAACTTTGTATACATAGAAAGAGCAAGGTGAGGATTGTACACAACCCTTTATTTTTCACCAGAGGTCAAAGGTCACATGACTGTTTCTTAAAATAGAAATAAACTTAATAGTGTAATAATTTGAAAAGAACATAAAATATGATCATGAAACTTGGTACACAGAATGGACTTTATGATTGCCCTCTGTCAGTTTAGTACTGCAATAACTCAAAAAGTAACTTGAATGTTACTGAAATGTTACTTCAATGTTACTAAAATAAAACAATAAAAAACTTCATACTGCAGTGATAAATGGGATTTGAATATGAAACTTTGTACATCTACAGAAAAAGGGCGATTTGAGGGTATTGCACAATTTTTAATTAGTAGGGGTTTTCACCGGTAGGGGACTCCTGTATTGCTTGCAATACTATAAAAGCCTTGTGCTCATTGGATCTGAAGAGAAATTGAAATTTAATTCTTTGACTAAAGAGTACGATCTTCCTACAGAGTAGTGTATTGAATGATGTGATTTTAATCAGATTGAAATTTAATTTAAATTGCCATTATTTTGAAGTTTTATCAGTCAGCTTGACTTTGCAGTAACAAGGTTCAACTATATATTGTTTAATGTTGGCCATAATAAAAGTAAACTACAATGTACTTTAGTTAAGGCATTTTACTTCAGGTTTGTACTAATTGCAAGTACTCATCTTGCAGTTAGGCTTCATAAGCTATTACTAGTAAATTACTTTATTTACTTCCATTGAATATTAAATCCAAAGTACAAACATCACTCATTATGGATAATTTAATGGATTAAATAACATACAAACAAAAGAGTTCAGTGCAGTAGTATAAGACATACATCTTCTGTTTTGTTATGACAAAATTTTCAAAAGATGTGTGTTGTTGCACTGAAGTACATTTAATGGTGCCTCTACATTTACAAATACAATACAAATTATACAATTGTTTACATTAGCATAAATTCTGTGTACTGGATTTACAGCGGAAGTAAACAGGGCCCAGCGCCTGGAATTGTCGCCGAGTGGGGAGGTCAAGCCCTTGCAGGAATCTAGTGCAGGTATTGCAAGAGTGATTATGTCGGTTTTGTATAAATTGTACAAATACACATAATATCTTACTTATATTTCAGTTATCAACATTAGACATTGTCCTGATATCTAATGTTTTAAAGCTGTTTGATTTGCCGGCATGTCATACAGGTACATAATTGACATGAATACATTACAGTTTTCACAAATTAAGCAATGAGCAATTTGAAGGCAACAACTACAGCATTTTCTTTGTACAACCATAGAAAATATTGTTAGTCGTTGTCAATATTTAAATCAAAACAAGATACTAAATAAACCTAAAATGCTCATGTGAACCATGAAAGCCTTGAGAGTAGTCCTTGGTGTCATAACTATGTTATCGTATCCTAGGAGACGAGCCCTACCCCCAGACGGAGATGCCCAGTGGGAACACACTGATGGACATGCTGGACGGGGTCATGCTCATGTACCACGTGGCTGCACACAAACAGCTTAACAAGGTGATGTAGTCTGTTAGAATACTAAAGATTCAACCAGTAATGTGGTTCTTTCTCTTTGCAGCTTATTCTATTACAAATTGTATGTGCAATCAATGCTTTAATGTTTTGAACCTCCTTGTAAGAGATGAGTTTCGGTTAAACCTTTGTAGCTTGTATGCTGGTTTTCATTTTGAAGCGTTTCGTAAAACCACAGCCCTGATTGACATGATGTTATGGTTTTAGAATTATATTTTTTTTATGCCCCCAAAGGAGGGCATATAGTAGTCGCACCGTCTATCCGTGGGTGGGTGGGCGTTTTCTGTCCGTCCGGATTTTGTTTCTGCCCGGTAACTTTTCAATGCCAGAATGGATTTTAATATAACTTCAGATTAATATTCCCCATGACCAGATGATTTCTTGCGTACAACTCCCATGCTTGTGGGTCAAAGGTCAAGGTCACAATTCAAGGTCAAAGGTCAAGGATTTTTGTTTTCGCTCCATAACTTCAAAGCGCCTGAAAGGATTTTAATATTGTTTCAGAATATTATTCTCCATGACCAGACAGTGTGTAGCAAACAACTCCCATGCTTGTCGGTCAAAGGTCAAAGTCACAATTCAAGATCAAAGGTCAAGAATTTTAATTTCCGCTTCTTAACATAGAAATACCTGGAAGGATTTTTTAATATTATTTCAGATTAATATTCCCCATGACAAGACAATGTGTTGCGTACAACACCCATGGTTGTCCGTCAGAAGTCAAGGTCAGAATTCTAGGTCAAATTTGATGGAATTTCGTTTTCGCTGCATAACTTCTAAACGCCTGTAAGGATATAATATTACTTCAGATTATTATTCCCCAGATGCTGTGTTGCGGACATCACAGATGTTTGTCTGTCATTGTATTGCCTTCCTCTGACGAGCATATGCTTCGGGGGCATACATCACATCATGTGACAAGCCTTGTTATGCTGTTCACTGGAATTTATTAGAAATTGAACCTATGGTCATTTTAAATTATCACCAGTTTTGCAGGTTAATGTCTTTACCTTAAATTACTGCTGCAGAAATATACCATGGCCCCATAAAAAATAAAATCAGCTGAAACTTTGCTCTAAAATTATGGACAAAAGAAGAAACTTTTTGTCCTTTACTAGTGACATGTTTTATTTATCACACTTGGATAAATAGAATTTGCAAATATGACTTCATGTGAAACATTATTCTCTTGATGTGACAAATTGTTATTTCCATATTTTCTTTGTAGATGAATGCATTGAAAGAAAATATTGAAGAATTCACCCACTCATACAAGGACACAGTGAAAAAACTGGAAGCATGTCCAATCGAGGTAAACCATTTATGCACTGGTTTGGTTTCTCTTCCTTAATATAATTACCATATTTCCTTTTATTACACACTCTCGAATGTACCATTTTCTGGGACGAGCGCATCTTGTTGAAATCAAAATGTAACAGTTTCAGATTATTGCTTAAAATCATGAACTGATTTATTTTGGCAGGCTACATTATTTTGTAGGTCTGATTAATGAACAAAAAGTCAATCTTCTTTTATTTTATTTAACCAACATTATTACATTTTTTAAATCTGTATTTATTCTCAACAGATGAAGGATGTGAGAGACGAGTTGGTGAATGCGCGGGATGTGTTCTTAAACAAGATCACTGAGCAGGCTAGACAAATATGCTGGATCAGAGCTGTCGTATACTCTAAGGTATCAGACGATAAGATAAAGTGTGTGTATATGTATAAGGTATCAGACGACAAGACAAAGTTTTAAATTTGTGTGTACATATGGAAATGTGTGAATATTCAGAAACTTTGAATTCTTGCAATGTCAGAAACATTATTTAACATCACTGCATTGCTGTCTTGAGCAAACCGCTCAATTTTGGACCGAAGATACATTTACCCCCCCCCCCCCCCTATACATTTGGACTTAGTTACACCCAAAACTTATCTGGAGGTCTGGATGCTTTGTGCTTGGTTGGGTATGAACTATATCTGAAAATCTTGCATAACTTCTCATCAGATAGTACCAACAAAAAATTATCGAAGTTAGTTTACCGGGTATGTGCAATTTGGGTTGCACAAGGATGATAAATATTCACTTAACCCAACCACAAAGATGAACCATTTCAGCAAAAGCAGGTGGACATAGCCTGGTTGTTCAAAGCAGCAATGAAGACAGTGGAGAAGGCGTCCCAGTTCAGACTGCTATTCCAGTATATGCCCGAGTTCTATCTCGAGATATGTATACACGCTCACACAGCACTGAAGAACTACTTCCAGCCTTATGTTCCATTTAAATCTCTACCAGGTGAGCACGCGTGGGTTTGGTTGTCTGCTTTTTAGCTCATCTGTAAACAAAGTGCTTGGTCTTGTGTTTGTTTTTTAGCTCGACTATTCACCGAATAGTTTGAGGTATACTACTCACCCGTTCGTTGGCGTCGGCGTAATGCTCTGGTTTAGGTTTGCGTGCAACAAGTCCATATTTCTGTAACTACTACAGGTATTCAATTGAAACTTCACACGTGTTCAAGGTCATTATGTGAGGTCACTGACCAAGACCCATAACTCTGACCTGCAATTTAGCTGAATTATGCCCCTTTTTAGCTCGACTATTCGAAGAATAGGTGAGCTTTCCTACTACCCCAGGCGTCCGCATCTGAATTTGGTTCAAGTTTTTATTCAAAAGTCTTGTAACTTCAAAACTACATAAGTTATTCACTTGAAACTTGGAATATACCTTTGTCATCAACTCCAGTGTCAGGAGCAACATTCCCCATAACTCTGTTTTGTATTTTGACATAGTTATGCGCCTTTTTCACTTAGACTTTCTGGTTAAAGTTTGTATTCAAAAGTTTTGTAACTTCAAATTTGCATAAGTTATTCACTTGAAACTTGTACCTAACCTTTGTCATCAACTCCAGTATCAAGGGCAACATTCCGTATAACTCTGTATTTTGACAAAGTTATGCCCCTTTTTTACATAGATTTTCTGGTTAAAGTTTATAATCAAAAGTTTTGTAACTTCAAAACTACATAAGTTATTCACTTGAAACTTGGAACTAACCTTTGTCATCAACTCTAGTATCAGGGGCAACATTACCCATAACTCTGTTTTGTATTTTGACAGAGTTAGCCCACTTTTTACATAGACTTTGTGGTTAAAGTTTTTGTTCCAAAAATGTATAAACTATACAAGGCCTCACTTAAAACTATTGTATTTTAACAAATGTATGCCCCTTTCACTATCCAAAATATGTACCAACTGAAATACTTCGAATAGTCGAGCGTGCTGTCCTCTGACAGCTCTTGTTGTACTTAGAAAATCAGGTTAAAGTTTGCATGCAACAACTCCATATCTCTATATCTACTACAGATATTCAACTGAAACTTCACTCATGCCTTCAGGGTCATTATATAAGGTCACTGGCCAAGACCCATAACTGTGACCAGCATTTTAGCAGAATTATGCCACTTGTTGTACTTAAAAATGTCAGGTTAAGGTTTGCTTGCAAGAGAAAATTCAGGTTAAGGTTTGTGTGCAACAAGAACATATCTCTGTAACTACTACAGATGTTCAATTGAAATTGTTTGGGGTCATTATGTGAGGTCACTGACCAAGGCCCATAACTCTAACCTGCAATTTAAGAGAATTATGCCCCTTGTTGTACATAGAAAATCAGGTTCAAGTTTTCGTGAAACAACTCCATATCTCAATATGTACTACAGATATTCAAATAAAACTTCACACATGACTTCAGGGTCATTATATAAGGTCACTGGCCAACCCCATAACTGTGACTAGCGTTTTAGCTGGATTATGCCCCTTTTGTACTTAGAAATTCAGGTTAAAGTTTGCGTGCAACAATTCCATATCTCTATAACTACTATAGATATTCCATTGCAACTTCAAACATGTCTTCAGGGTCACTATATAAGGTCACTGACCAAGGCCTATAACTCTGACCTGCAATTTAGCAGAATTATGCCCCTTATTGTACTTAACGGATTGAGCTATTGTAATTAAACTTCATACATTGATACCTTATAGCGAGGCCTCACTTGGGATTGCATATGGGGTGGGTGGGGTCAAGGTCACTGTTACTAAAAATAGAAAAACAGTCTCCGCTCAATAACTTGAGAATGCATTGAGATATTTTAATGAAACTTAATATATAGATACCTTATATTGAGACCTGACTTTGGATTGCATATGGGTAGGCTCAAGGTCAATGTCACTGTTAATAAAAACAGAAAAAGATTTCCACTCAATAACTTGAGAACGCTTAAGATATTTTAATGAAACTAGAGGGGTGGGTGGGCTCAAGGTCACTGTTACTAAAAATTCCCTCAATAACTTGAGAACGCATTGAGATATTTCAATGAAACTTTATACATAGATACCTTATATCAAGACCTCGCTTGGGATTGCATATGGGTGGGGTCAAGGTCACCATTACTTGAAATAGACGAACAGTTTCTTCTCAATAGCTTAAGAAGACATTGAGATATTTTAATGAAACTTAATATGTAGATACCTTATATATAGACTTCGCTTGGGATTGCGTATGGGGTTGGTGCAGTCAAGGTCACTAGTACTGAAAAATTTATTTTTGTTCGAAAAATTTGGTTTTCATAGAATTCCATGTTTCTTGTTTGTTGTGAAAAAGGCCCATAACTCTGACAAAGCGGTTGAATAGTCGAGCACGCTGTCCTGAGACAGCTCTTGTTATCGGGTACCTCTCCTTCATTGTCTGTCTGCCATTAAACAATTCTGCCCATGTGCAAGATAGATTCATTCACCCAATCTTGATCAAACTTGCAGAGCTGGTGTACAATTATAAGATCTTAGATTAGTAATTATGGCCAGCATGTTGATAGTTGTTGTTACACCAACCATTATGATTGGCATGGAACATATTGTGTATAGACATTTAAGTTCACACCCAGCACATAGTCATCCAAGGTATCCGGACAAAACCCCTTGGTCTAAAAATGCACACATGGACATAAGCCCCTTGGTATATTTGACATTAGACATAAGCCCCTTGGTAGATTTAACAGGGTGAAAAAAGCCCCTTGGTAAATATGACAGAGTGGACAGAAGCCCCTTGATGAATTAAATCTTAATTATCACGTTTTGCAAGGTTTTTCGTCTGTTTGTCAACAGTTAATTGCAATTAATATATTGAAATGCATACACACTATACAATATCAGAAAGGGGCTTTTGTCCACTAATTCTTATCATCAAGGGTCTTTTGTCCACTCATTTAAATCTACCAGGGGGCTTATGTCCACTCTGTCAAATATACAGAGGGGCTTATGTCCATGTGTGTATTTTTAGACCAAGGGGCTTGTGGGCAAGGGGCTTTTGTACGACACCCGTCATCCACAGTTGCCTTGTACAATCTACAGGTCACAATTCTGACACATCTTCTTGAAACTTCCTTATAATGATGTGAACAGCCTTGTGTAAACAAAAGCTAGTTCACCATGCAAATAATATAACCAGCTTGTTTATATTTTTTGTGTGCATCATTTTTAATCAGATCATCGTAACACCTAAGGTCAGATTGACTGAGTCTTTGAATTCTAGCTCAAGTTTGATAAAATTATGGGTCAGTCTAGAGCTAAAACAACAGTAAAATATATATTACTTGTAACTTACATGTAAGTATTTGTGTTGTTCAGATTACAACCAACTGATGTCAGCATTTGCCACATTCCTGGTGAATCATTTTGCAGACTCCAGGATTGTTCTTGTCGGTGAGTTGACATTCATAATATTAAGTTCATTGTTCTTAGAACCTGGCTATGAATTTATAAATATTAAGGATTGTCTATTGCCTACAGCCCCGTTATAAGTTTTGTTTCTGGAACTTTAATGGTTTCTCTTTCATGATACTTACAGATACTCGGGACAGCATAATTCAGGCATTGGCGTGCTTCGCGTGTTATGAGCACTCCCTGAAGTTCCTGGAATCGCTGCCTTTAGCAACGTATGTGTTAAACAATATACACAATATTTTATATTTTAATTAATAATCTAAGAAACAAATTAATAATAAAATAATGTTGTGATATTATTTGTATCAATGTCTCTCATATACTTTAACTTTGAAAGTTTAAGATGAAACTAGCAAATTGTTTTGCATAATAAATGTTAATGACTTATTACTTTAACCGTTTTATGTATAAAGAAAACTATCCTAAAACAACATGTAAACATGATTACTTGCTTGCTTATTACTTGCGAATGGATACCAGTAATTATCTAAGTTATGACATTCAATTATTGACAAATGTGTTACTATATTATTACATACTTTCATTGTTTCTGCCCTGTACAGTTGCCAGCAGCTGTTGCGTAACCTGATAGCTCCGTACGAGGGGCGTTCCTGGGCACAGACCAACTGGATAGTGGTCAGAATCTGGAAGGTACACATGCTACCATTCATTGTCAGTCCTTGTTCTAACCTTTGGGAGGAAAAGTACCTACCTGAAAATCACAGATTTAAAATAAAAAATATGCTAATAAATTACAAATAGCAAAAAAACAAGAACATAAAACTTGCATTTGCACTCATATAATAACGTTAACAAAGTTGTTGGTAGATTATTGTTTGAGGTCCATGTTAGATGAAATTTTTTACAAAATATGTGTTAAAAAATGGGCTTCAGTTCAATACATCATATCTATTTTCTATATTTGAAAAAAACATTTGGACATTCTTTTAAGAATTGGGACAAAACAACCAAATGGGTCCAGTAGCAGAGTCATAGGAATAGTACGCCACCTTAGAATGAAAAAGGCCTATCTGCTTCTTTGACACATGTAAGATAGGCCCTTTTCATTCTTAGGTGGGGAGTAGATCTCTGACAAGGGCAGTATACAGAAATAACCAGGGTACTGTGATTTGCTCATCAATACATCATCTCTCAGTCGAGCAATCGCAACTTCCTAAATGCCCAGTGATAGTCAATCAAATCACATTGATCTTCCATTGCTACATGTACTTTTTAATATTACTTGATGTTTGTTACCAGGGCTGTGGGTTCGGGTTTCGGTACACTCATCTGCCACATCTGGTGCCTTCCAAAGTGCAGCTGACAGAGTTCGGATCTGCCAGCCTGCAGAGTAAGTCACTGAAATGTCCCAACAACCATGTGCCATGCTGTTAGGCTTAGTATATAAACATCTATACATAATAACTATGACTAGAATTGCTGACATAGGGCAACAGTTACACAAATATTAAGAATTCCAGAAAAAAAGTAGACAAACAGCTAGAATTATTATGTTTAAGTGATTTCAAAAATGTAATCTGCATGCACCTGAAGTGAAATCTAACTTCAAAAATCAAGTAAAAAACTAAATGTTTTTATTTCGTTGTTATTTTGCACAAGCCAAGTTAAATCCATTTCTAGACATATAAATTGAAACAATATAGGAAATGTAATAATATAATGACATTGTTTAAGATTTTGTTATTTTGAAAAGGAAAAACTCATGCCTTTTTTTGGACCTTAAATTGATTTAAACAAACGATTGATGTTTGATGTTGTTTTCGTAAATGACACATGGTACAATGAGAGTATGTTTTCTGCAACAGCTATCCTCCAATTGCCAGATTGCTATAAAGTGTATAATGATGCATATTCAGTTCATTTATACAACAAACAGAATACAGTTGATTTAACATGACTTTCTTAATGGCAGAATCCATTGTCAATCAAATCTTGTTGAGCAGCCAATTGCAGAAGTTTGTTTACTTGCAGAGCCCTGTCCTTCCGCCAAGTTTCAGGGCCTGCTTGCGGAGATCATGCAGACAGAGTCGGAGCTGGCCACACGCTTCATAGATACCCTTCTGAACCAGCTCAACTGGTCCTTCTCAGAGTTCATCGGAATACTCCAGGAGGTACCATGGCAACAGCGTGTTTAAATTTTTTACAGCATATTAAATATATAACATATAGTAATTGTCATGTCCATTCGTCTATCTCTCTCTTTGTCTTATCTTGCTTGAATAAGATGTTGATGGGTTATAAACTTATTAAATACATATACATTATCTTGAACAAAAACTAATATGAAGAAAAATATGTTAGATAGCCCAAATGCAAATGCAACTGTAGTATTTTTATAATGTTCATGAATAGGAAATTTACAAATTATAACCATTTAAATACTTTTTTATGCCCCCACTTTGGAGATGGGGCATGTAGATTTGCCCTTGTCCATCCGTCCGTCCTTACATATTTATCTGCATCGGGGCTTGTGCACCTGGGTATTTTGTTGCAGTTTTTTTCGACATCAGCGGAGTTATGGCCCTTTTTTTCTAGCAAAAAATAACATTTTTGGACTTGTACTGCTAGAGTGATGAAACTTTATAAACATATTAATCAGCATGTGAACTTGTGCACCTGGGTATTTTGGTGCATTTTTTCCAACATCAGCAGTTTTGTGACAACCAGTGAAATGTGGGGGTATCCGTATCCGGACACATGTCTAGTTGGTATTTTTAGCAAACCTGAGCACGAAGTGCTCGGTGAGCTATTGGTATAGGGGACATCTCCGGCGGCGGCAGTATGCCGTCAACAATTTGGACTGTTATCGCGATAAGACTACATTTTTTATTCAATCTTGACCTAACTTGCACAGTTTGTGTATGACCATAAAATCTGGATTGGTATTGATAATGGGCCGAATTGGACCAGAAACCTTAGAGTTATGGCCCCTTGTTTGTGGGAAAAAATGCAAAAATTGCCTTTTTCGTTCATGGAGACCACATTTTTCTACCAATCTTGACCAAACTTCCACAGTTTGTGTATTATCAAAATTTCACAGTAGAAGTCAACATTGGGCCAGATTGGGCCACAAACACCAGAGTTATGCCCCTTTTTTTGTTGAAAAATAGGCAAATTTGCCATTTTACCTTGATTTGGACATCATTTTTCTTCCAATCATGACCAGACTTCCACAGTTTGTGTGTGACCAAAAGATTTCAGCAGGAGCCAAAAATGGGTAAGGTTAGGCCACAGACACCGGAGTTATGTCCCCTTGTATGTGGAAAAAAAAGAGTAAAAATTGCCTTTTTAGCTCACCTGAGCACAAAGTGCTCAAGGTGAGCTTTTGTGATCGCCCTTTGTCCGTCATGAGTGTGTGTGTGCGTGCGTCGTCAACTTCTCATTCAAACAACATCTCCTCCTAAACCGCTTGGCAGATTTTCACCAAACTTCACAGGAATGATCCTTGGGTGGACCTCTTTCAAAGATGTTGAAATCTTTCCGGTCTTCTGCATATGTAGGTCACCAGAGCTAAAAATAGATTTAAAAAGTGAAAACTTTAAAAATCTTCTCCTATGAAACCGCAAGGCTCAGGGCTTTCATATTTGATGTGTGACATCCTCTAGTGGTCCTCTACTAAGATTGTTCAAATGATGGCCCTGGGGTCAAAACTGGCCACGCCCCAGGGGTCACATGGTTTATATAGACTTAAATAGCAAAATGACTTTAAAAATCTTCTCCTCTGAAAGCGCAAGGCCCAGAGGTTTCATATTTGGTATGTAGCATTGCATAATGGTCCTCTACAAAGTCTTCTCAAATGATGCCCCTGGGGTCAAAACTGGTCACAATCCGGGGGTCACATGGTTTATACAGACTTAAATAGCCAAAATGACTTTAAATATCATCTCCTCTGAAACTGCAAGGCCTAGAGGTTTCATATTCGGTTGGTAACATTGTATAATGGTCCTCTACAAAGATTGTTCAAATGATGCCTCTGGGATCAAAATTGGCGACACCCCTGGGGTGACATGGTTTATATAGACTTAAATAGCAAAATGACTTTTAAAATCTTCTCCTCTGAATCCACAAGGCCCAGAGGTTTTATATTTGGTATGTAACATTGTATAGTGGTGCTCGACAAAGATTGTTCAAGTTATGCTCCTGGATTCAAAACTGACTACACCCCGGGGGTCACATTGTTCATACTGCTGCACTATAATTTCAATAAGCCTCCAACACTCAAAAATCAATACAGCAGACCACATTCCAGCCAGGTGTGTACAGTGTGGTATTTTTAGATCTTATCAAACCAGCTAGCCAGTTACACAGTGTTGTGATGGTGCTTTAGAGAATCGTTGGAGATGACCATTGAAATGCATTGAAAATGTTACCCACCAGCATGGTCAGTCATGTTGTTGTGTAAGTATATTAGCTGGATGTAATATTTTGGCAATGTGTAAGAAATGTATTCAGTCAGTCTTAGTATATAAGACCGTCTTATATCATATATTTTCACTTTAGATCTACTACATTGAATTTGTTTACAGGCGAAGTGTATATTTCTAATTTA